>JAGFNQ010002319.1:540227-1031604 GCA_024364735.1 Boesenbergia rotunda
GTAGGCCTCTAACTAAACCATTTAGTTTAGGTAGTTTTTCTGAAGTGTGTGGTGAAAGTCTCCTATGTCAGAGCCAAGTCTCATCCTTATGGGTTTAAGAGGCAGTTTTCTAAGGGACAGGTTAGCTTAATTTCATAAATGTTATTGTGCCTAAGTCCTCTAAGTGTGATGTTTGGGTTGTCATTGTGTTTGATCAGACATTCATTGGATAGGAACCTAACCTTATAACCAGTGTCACACAATTGGCTAATGCTTAGTAAATTAAAGTTGAAATTTTCAACAAGTAATACATTTGTTATTATGAAATCAGACTCAAGTTCAATATTGCCTAGGCCAATTACCTTAAGTTTACCGTTGTTTCCAAAAGCAACGGTCCCTAGTCTTTTGTACTTGAGTTCTGTAAATTTGGTGGGATCCCCAGTCATGTGTCTGGAGCATCCACTGTCAATGATCCATTTGTTTTCCTACAGTTAAGTAAAAGTTTAGACCTTAGGTTAAGTTTTTGAATTTTAAAAAATTTAAGAAGATTTAAAAACTTGAGTTTGAATTTTAAATTTGAGTTATGTTAATTTTGATTTTGAATTTGATTTTTATTTTTGAATTTGAATTTTATTTGAATTTGAATTTTATTTTTTGAATTTGAATTTGAATTTGAATTTGAATTTGAATTTTTGAATTTGAATTTTATTTTTTGAATTTGAATTTGAATTTGAATTTGAATTTGAATTTTTGAATTTGAATTTTATTTTTTGAATTTGAATTTGAATTTTAATTTTTGAATTTGAATTTTATTTTTTGAATTTGAATTTGAATTTTACTTTTTGAATTTGAATTTTATTTTTTGAATTTGAATTTGAATTTTACTTTTTGAATTTGAATTTTATTTTTTGAATTTGAATTTGAATTTTACTTTTTGAATTTGAATTTTATTTTTTGAATTTGAATTTGAATTTTACTTTTTGAATTTGAATTTTATTTTTTGAATTTGAATTTGAATTTTACTTTTTGAATTTGAATTTTATTTTTTGAATTTGAATTTGAATTTGAATTTGAAAGTTGAGTTATCAATCAATAATTTGAATTTGGTTATCCTTATTCATCTCACTCGGTCTAAGTCATCAATAAAGGGGGTCCTATGATTTTGTGAGATGATTTTGAGTTTGTTTAGAAAAGTTAACTTGACCTTGTGTTAGATCCAAGTTTAACAAGTAGTAATTTAAAAGTACACTTCAATAATTGGCTTTCAGGCCATGGCGAGGCACAGTGGCCTTCTTTGGCCGAAGCCTTATTGGAGCAACAACCATTTTCTAGGCAAAGCCGCTTAAAGAAGTTGGACTTTTAACTTACTCATTGAAAACCCTGGTACTAAATAGTACAAGAGTCAAATTAACTTTGAAGCTAGTCCTAAGTGCCCACCTGGGCAAAGGCTGATTTTGAGGTGCCAACTAGTTTGGAGCCTCCCCCTAAATTGTAGACTGGGTGTCTAGGGTCAATGTAATGGATGCCCCTTTTTGGGACATAAAATTGATTCTGACCTACTTGCTTTGTTAGATAAGCTTTCGGAACCCACGCTTTTCGTTGATTTTTGCGGGGGTGGATAAAGGAGATAAAGGATCTTTGGGTCGATCTTGATTTATATCCTATCCCAGATTTGTGGTACATGCCCTTTTGTGATCCAAGAATAAGGTCAAGGTTCTTGGATCGGGTTGTGAAAGTTGCTAGTAGATCCTTAAGTTTTAGGACTTCGCCCTTTAGGGTTGAGTTTTCATTTTCAAGCTCAATTAATTTTTGATTTTGAGTTTGCTCAGTTAATGTTCTGGTATTAATTAATTGCTCCTTAAGGTCTTGATTTTCCTTAAGGAGCTGGTCATTTCTAGATTCAGATGCAAGCAATTTTTTATTTAAAGCAGAGATAATCTTAAAAAAATTTTGATTAACTGAATCTAAATATACCTTAGTCGAGTCGTCCGAAAAGAGTCCGATCTCTTGACTCGACTCGTATTCGGAATCTTCGTCGTGCTCTGAGTCTGACCCGGGTCCGGTTGCCATTAGTGCGAGATAGTTTGAGTTCCTTGGTGGTTCATCGTCGGAGTCGTCTGTGCTGTCGTCCCAAGTGGCTTGAAGAGCCTTCTTCTTCTTATTCTTCTTGGGTTGATTCTCCTTTTTGTAGGGGCATTCGTGTTTGAAGTGTCCTTTTCTGTTGCAGCCGAAGCAGGTTATTTTACTTTTGTCTTCACTGCTGGTGGGCTTCATTATCCTCTGGAGATCCTTTCTTGAGAACTGGCTTTTCTTTTTGGCGAAGACCTTCCTTACTAGGTTGACCATTTGTTCCTCATCATCTGGGTCTGAGTCTGACTCTTCTTCTGATTCTTGAATTTTCTTCTTTGACTTGCCTTCTTTTGAGGAACCTGCAAATAAGGCAAACCCTTTCTCGGCCTTGGCGTTAGTCTGTTCGTGCAGTTCTAATTCACAAAACAATTCATCTAAATTAATATTAGAAAGGTTCCTAGAAATTTTATAAGCATCTATAATAGATGCCCATAGTGAATTTCTAGGGAAAGCATTTAAAGCATACCTTATGATGTCTCTGTTTTCTTGTTTGTGCCCGATTAGGTGGAGTCCATTTAGTATGTCCTTGATCCGGGCGTGAAGTTGGCTTGCAGATTCTCCTTCCTGCATTTTTATGTTAAATAATTTATTTAAAAGTAAATCCCTTTTTGTTACCTTTGCATCAGAGGTGCCTTCATGTAGTTCAATCAGTTTGTCCCAGAGCTCTTTGGCAGATTCAGTTGGGCCGATACGGTTCAATTCCTCTTTTGTTAGTCCGCACTGGAGGGTGTTCTGCGCCTTGTACTCAGTCTGGGCCTTTCTCTTCATATCAAGGTTCCATCTGTCAGGCTTCAGTGGTGCATTGTTTCCCTCGTCCATTGGTGGTTCGTAGCCAGATTGCACCGCGAACCATTGATCCATGTCTGTCTTTAGGTACACCTCCATTCTTCGTTTCCAGTAAGGGAAGTCTTCCCCATTGAAGAGTGGAGGACGGGCAGTGCTAAACCCTTCACCTTGAGCCATCTGAAATAGACCACACAAAAACATGTCCCAAGACTAGGTCTTGGATTAGTAGTGTGGTAGGAAAAGGAGAAGAGAGAGAAAGAGCGACTCGAAATGGTGTTGCACCAAATTCGAGTAAAATCAAACGAACGAAAAAAATAATTCAAATCTAGGCAATAATACCTAATTTAGATCAAGTGTAGCGAAAAACCAAAAATCGAAAAAAGAACTGGATTTCCCCCGGCTCTTATGGTGGTTGCACCGATACAGAGCGAACCTCGCTCTGATACCACTTGTAGGATCGATGCACGTGAGAGGGGGGGTGAATCACGTGACTTTTTCAAAAAATCAGAGCGCTTTAAAAAGCGTGCACAGCGGAAAAATTAAAACACGAACGAAAAACCAATACAAACGACACAGGTAGTTTTACTTCGTTCGGAGCCTTCGGCGACTCCTACTCGAAGGCCCAGGTCCCTCGGACCTTTCCGTTGGGCAATCCACTAAAACTCTCTACCGGTAAACCCCGATAGAGTAGGCGAGTACAAAAGAATTGAAAGTGTGACAACCCCACACTTTCAAGTAATTAAATGCAATAAAGTATTAAAAAAATTACGCTCTTCTTTTTAACGACGTCCGGAGTAGGTCGACTCTTTCGGGGCAGCAGGACGTCGTCGGCTCGAGGTGAAGCGTTTCCGGAGCAAGGCGCGAGCGTAGACGAACTTTGAGGCGTTGGAAGAATTGTTGTCCGAAGTATGGGGTCGAGGGCCCTTTATATAGGGCCTGGGGGCGCCCGGGATGTCGGGGGCGACCCCCACGTGGGCTCTGATCCGCAGAGCTCTCGGTCGCGTCTGATCCTCTGGATCCGCTTTGACCGGGGTGCCCGGAGCGCTCGGGGCGCCCGCATTGACCGGGTCAAAGTCCTATCTCCTTGGCTTCGAGGGGTTCGGTTTGAGGTATGCGCATGGGGGCGCCCGCAGAGCAGGGGGCGCCCGGGAGCAGCGGGGGCGCCCGGAAGTACCGGGGCGCCCGGCCCAGCATGTATTCGAACCCTCTTTTGCTTTACCTGTTTTGTATGGCCCTTGGGGGCGCCCGGGACACTCCGGGCGCCCTACTCAGCTACTACCTCACTCCTTTGAGGCTATCTGAGCTGCAGACACTCCTTCCTTTGATCCTGCATCCAGGGTTAGTCCAAAACACAATAAAACACAGTGTTAGATTATACAGCCTTAGCTGTCTTGGTTCTGACTTTGGTCTCCGAAATGGAGCCCTAGGTCGAACCGACGCCTACTGTTCCCTCGACGGGGAACGCGTCCTCTCCTACTCCTCCAGTGACTTACCTCACTTACCCTTTGTGCAGCTTTACTTGACTTCTTGACCCACCAGGACTTCCTGCCAAGGCTCAACCACCCTGGTCTTCCTGCCAAGTCTCAACCAACTTGGTCTTCAGCCAGTTGTCAGGTCCCGCGGACCCAACTGGACTTCCCGCCAGGACTCAACCATCCTGGACTTCAGCCTGGTGTCTGGTCCTAAATCTTTCAACCCTGCACACTTAGTAAAGAGGTTAAAAACCAACAACCCTAACTTTAACCACTTTGTCATACATCAAAACCCGAGTTTAACCGTTAGTGCAAACTGCACCAACAGTATCAATTCAGATTTCTTTCTTTATTGGATTGTTTTCTTATTGTTTTATCTTCTATTGTGCAGGAATATTTTTCCTTTCCATCCATTATTCACTTTGATATTCATGTACGTAATGATTCTCTACTAAACTCTCATTTTTTATGTATATAGTTTTTTTTATTTACTTTGACATATGTTTACTTTCTTTTGATATATACATTTGGATATTTACTCTTGTTTGGATTGGATTATCCATTGGAAGCATGCCAGTGTATAAGATTACTCTTGTTTCAAAGTTTGGATTGTATACGTTTGGAAATTAATCTTTGGATTGAATAGTGGATTCAAATTGAAAGTTTCAATGTATATATACATTTGGAAATGAATTTTGGATTGGATTGGATTCGAAATGTAAGTTTGGATTATTGTGAATGTCTAGATGTTGAAATATATATTTCTGTTTGATATTTGTTTGGATATTTGTATATGTTATTGATGTATATATGGGAAGTGGAAGAAACAGATTATGGCTGGCAAAATTTTCCAGGTTTAGCGACGGACTTTGACCATGTCCGTCGCTACCCCGAATGATTTGCGACGGATCTTTGACCATCCGTCGCTACTATTTCCCCGACCACGTTACCCCGTTTTCTTAGTGTTTGCGACGGGGTTATATGTCCACCGCTAAGGTAGCGACGGAGAGAAAAAATGTTCGTCTCTAAGTTAACAACGGAGAGAAAATTTCCGTCGCTACTATAGCTCTTTGACGGGATTTCAGCCGACGGCGCTAACTCCGTCGCTAATCCGTCGTTATTAGTGTTTAGCGACGGAATATGTCCGTCGCTATTACTGGTTATTTTTGTAGTGTAATTGAACCAACCCAAGTAGTTGAACCAAATACTGAACCGAACCGTCCAGCCGGACCTGAGGCTGAACCAAGTTCTAGAAGAATCAAGAAACCCAGACTCAGTCACCCAACTGATCAAATTGTGGGTGATCCAACCTTAGGAGTCAGAGCTAGGTCTTCCTATAGAAATCTTAGTTAGATTGCACTGATTTCGAAAATTGAACCTAAGACTATAGAGGAAGCCTTACCTGATCCTGATTGGATCATAGCAATGCAAGAGGTGTTAGCCCAATTTGAAAGGAACCAAGTCTGGGAATTAGTACCTAAACCTGAGGGCAAAACCATTATTGACACTAAGTGGATGTTTAGGAATAAGCTAAATGACCAAGGGGAAATATTTAAAAATAAAGCCCACCTGGTAGCTAAAGGGTTTAGTTAAGTCGAAGGGTTAGACTATGACGAAACCTATGCCCCAGTAGCTAGACTTGAATCTATAAGAATGCTACTAGCCTTTGTAGCCCATAAAAGGTTTAAACTCTACCAAATGGATGTAAAGTCAGCTTTTCTGAATGGGTTGATTAGAGAAGAAGTCTATGTAGGTCAGCCCCCCGGTTTTGGGGACTTAGAAAAACCTGACCATGTTTACAAACTCAATAAGGCATGGTATGGACTAAAACTGTAAGTACCCCTGGTTGATTTTGATGTGATCAACCGATTTATGTTAGGTCCTGGTATGTTTAATCCCTCTGCTAAGTGTGCAGGAGCTTAGGTACGGAGGAAGTCGAGCGTAAGACGTAGCGGACGAGAAGGATTGTGCGGGGAAATGAGCCGACGGGCGCGGTACAATCCGAGGGACGCGGAAGCTGCGAAAGAGTACGCCGGTGGAGCGAGAAGGACGTGCACGGTGTCTGAGGGACGAGAATCCAGGAGGAAGGACGCTCGAGGGGCGAAAGGCCGGAGTTGGGTTCGAGTGAGCCTAACTCCGGTTGGCCGAAAATCACCCAGAAGATGAACCAAAAGATTGGTCAGTTTGACCAAGTCAAACCAGGCACCTAAAGCAAAAAAAAATTTATTTGTTGCTGTGAAGATTCGAACCAACAACCTCGCCTACATATATCACCAACCTTACCAACTGGGATAAAGAAGAAATATGATTGAAATTGTTGCGAGCATATGATAAAGTTATTTATCTGTTGCGAGCAGAAGACAAAGTTATCTCTTAAAGGATAACTTTATCCTTTAATCAGATCCAATGGATACAGTTTAATCCCATCCATGATCAACCATCCAGATTACATCCATGGATCAACGGTCAAGAGAAAATTCCTCAACAATCAACAATCTAGATTTATTCTCTTAGGCTATAAATAGGCTTAGAGTTTCAATCTTTTCAATCATTCAATTAATTCATTCTTGTAAAATCTCTAAAAGACTAGTGTGCTATTTTTGTAAGGCTTCTCCGCCACAAGGAGATTTTTATTGAGCGTCCACTGCCTTGGAAGCAACGTCCTTAGTTGCGACCAAGTTTTTTTTAAAGACGAGTGTCTTCCATTTTCATATTTTTTTTACCGTCTATTCACCCCCTCTAGTCGGTTCAACCCGATCCAACAAGTGGTATCAGAGCCAAGGTTGCCGCAGAAGGACTAACCGCCGACTGCAGCAATTTCAAGAAAATGGTTAGAGCTGTAATTTACCCGCCGAAGTTTGAGGGGGAGTTCGCGATGTGGAAGCGTCGAATGCAGGTATTTTTTAAAACTAATATTGAATTGCTAATAATTATGAAAAATGGTTTTTCAGTTCCTAAAGACAACAACGGCAAGGATAAAGAAATAGAGTCGTGGACCAAGAAGGAAAAATCAGACTTTGAAGCAAACGGCAAAGCTGAATTTCATCTACTAGCCGTTCTTCCCGCGCAAGAAGTTAACCGCATCAAGAATTACAACTCGGCAAAAGAGCTCTAGGAGAAATTCCTAGAATTGCATGAATAGAAGAATAAGAAATCAGACATTGCCGCACCGAACACAAGGAAGATCCAACTCGACGATGAGTCCTTGTCAGAAGAGTCGGAAGGTCAAGAATACGCGGGACTTGCGCTGGTGGCAAATCATCAACAAGGGAGCACTGATGAAGGGGGAGAGACGTCAGAAGAAAGCGACAATGAAAGAGGAACCTCGCTTTTCGAAAGAGACCCGGTAAGTGAGGTTTGTTTTCTTCCTCATGATCAATTTTATGCAAGAGTTAAAGCTTTGCTCAAATCTAATTGTAGATTAGAAAAAGAAAATTAAAAATTAAAAAATGAATTAACACTTATATCCTCGTCTGAAATTTTGAAAAATGAAAATGAAAATTTGAAAAACTTAGTGCAAAAATATATGCCATTTTAAAATTTGAAAAATCTATAGCAACGCGATTTTTTTCACATAGAATATTTTTTATTGCACTCAAAAAATTTTCTTCTTCCCTGCTTATATTTCCCAATTTTTTGATGTGATCGAAGGGGGAGGAATAGTATTAAGTTAAGGGGTAGAATTTTAATTTACTCGAAATTTAAGTTTTTTTTTTGAACTTAAACTGTTTACATTATTATGTATGTTTTTTTTATTTTGATTACCCTAATTTAACTCGGATTAATGCACATAAAAAAGGGGGAGATTGTAAGTACCCCTGGTTGATTTTGATGTGATCAACCGATTTAAGTTAGGTCCTGGTATGTTTAATCCCTCTGCTAAGTGTGCAGGAGCTTAGGTACGGAGGAAGTCGAGCGTAAGACGTAGCGGACGAGAAGGATTGTGTGGGGAAGTGAGCCGACGGGCTCGATACAATCCGAGGGACGCGGAAGCTGCGGAAGAGTACGCCGGTGGAGCGAGAAGGACGTGCGCGGTGTCTGAGGGACGAGAAGCCGAGAGGAAGGACGCTCGAGGGGCGAAAGGCCGGAGTTGGGTTCGGGTGAGCCTAACTTCGATTGGCCAGAAATCACCCAGAAGATGAACCAAAAGACTGGTCAGTTTGACCAAGTCAAACCAGGCATCTGAAACAAAAAAAATTTTATTTGTTCCTGTGAAGATTCGAACCAACAACCTCACCTACATATATCACCAGCCTTACCGACTGAGATAAAGAAGAGATGTGATTGAAATTGTTGCGAGCAGATGATAAAGTTATTTATCTGTTGCGAGCAGAAGACAAAGTTATCTCTTAAAGGATAACTTTATCCTTTAATCAGATCCAATGGATACAGTTTAATCCCATCCAAGATCAACCATCCAGATTACATCCATGGATCAACAGTCAAAAGAAAATTCCTCAACAATCAACAATCCAGATTTATTCTCTTAGGCTATAAATAGGCTTAGAGTTTCAATCTTTTCAATCATTCAATTAATTCATTCTTGTAAAATCTCTAAAAGTCTAGTATGCTATTTTTGTAAGGCTTCTTCGCCACAAGGAGATTTTTATAGAGCGTCCACTTCCTTGGAAGCAATGTCCTTAGTTGTGACCAAGTTTTTTTTAAAGACGAGTGCCTTCCATTTTCATAATTTTTTTACCGTCTATTCACCTCCTCTAGTCGGTTCAACCCGATCCAACAAAAACAAGCACCTAGGGCCTGGTATGAACGCCTATCAACCTACCTCATTTTTAAGGAATTTAAACAAGGACAAATTGACTCAACTCTTTTTATTAAGACCTTAGAAAAAGACATTTTTATTGCACAAATCTACGTTGATGATATAATTTTTGGATCCACCAACTCAAATTTCTTAAAAGAATTTGTAAAAAATAATGAAAAACGAATTCGAAATGAGCTTAGTTGGTGAGCTCAACTTCTTTTTAGGATTACAGATTAAGCAAACTAGGGATGGAAATTATGTCCATCAATCCAAATATGCTAAGGAGTTAATAAAGAAATTTAAAATGGATAACTCCAAAAGCATAAGTACCCCTATGACCACAAATGTAAAAATAGATAGTGACCCTGATGGTAAACCTGTAGACCTTAAACTATATCGAAGTATGATTGGTAGTCTACTTTACCTTACAGCCAGCAGACTTGATATCCTTTTCGCTGTAAGAATGTGCGTTAGATACCAAACCTGTGCTAAGGAAACACACTTAGCAGCCCTAAAAAGAATACTTAGATACATCAAGGGCACCCTAAATGTAGGGATTTGGTATCATAGAACCTCAACTTTTGACCCGTCAGGATATTCGGATTCTGACTATGCTGGTTGCAAACTAAATAGAAAAAGTACAAGTGGAAGCTGTCAACTTTTAGGAAACAGTCTAGTGAGTTGGTGCAGCAGAAAGCAACATTGTGTATCTCTATCCACAACAGAAGCTGTGTATGTTGCTTTAGGAGAGTGTGTAGCACAACTCTTATGGATGATGCACACTCTTAAGGACTTCCAGCTTGACTACACCCAAACCCAAGTCTACATTGATAATATATGTTCGATTAATATAACTAAGAACCCAATCCAACACTCTAGAACTAAATACATAGAAGTCAAACATCACTTCGTAAGAGATCATGTAGCCAGGGGTGAGATAGTCCTTAAGCATGTAGACTCAAAATCTAACTTAGCTGATATCTTCACCAAACCCTTACCTGAGTCCGAGTTCAACTTACTAAGAAGACAGTTAGGATTATGCTTGGTAGAATAGGACTGCTTTAATTATGGTTCTTTTCAAAAACCGTTTTATTTCCTTTTTAATTTGAAAAATCAGTTCTTACTTAATTTGAAAAATCATTCTCTTTATTCATTTAAAATGATTTTCCGACTTAGTTTTTTTTCAAAACTTACCCCTTTCAAAACTAGGGTCTTTTTCGTAAATGGACTTAGCCTAGGCCCTAACCCTAGAACTGCATGCACCTATAGATCTAGAAGCCTGCATCTCACAAGTACCTTAGGGTACTTTTGATTGATAACCAAGATTGGGTTGAGATGCTTAGGTCTATGCCTTGATTCAAGATGCTTTAAGTCAGTGCATCTGCAGTAATTGGGGCAATAAATACCAATCAAACAGTAATCAGGTTAAGTGTCAAGCTTAGAAAAACTAACTTGAACAAATCACTTAACTTGACTAACCCTAGCAAAAGCTATTGTTTATAACAGTTAGTAAGTAGCTAACTGGGTTAGACAGGACCCGAAAGAGAAAATTTAAATTGATTTGGTCCAGTTTATACTTAGAATTGGTTCAGTACAGCACCTCACTTCTATTACTCAGTGTTTTTGCTATATTTTTTTTGATATATGGCAAAGGGGGAGAGATTGGAAAGGAGAGAAAAGAAGATTTTAAAAAAATTTCTCTAAAATTCAATTCTTTCAAATTATTTTTATTTCCTTTTTCAAAAAGTAACGGTCTTTAAAGTACTTAACTCAAAATTATTTTTGAAACTCTTCTAAGTACTTAAGTTCTTTTCTTGTGTTCAAAAACATGCTAAGTACTTAACTCAAAATTATTTTCGAAATTCTTCTAAGTACTTAACTTCTTTTCTTGTGTTCAAAAACATGCTAAGTACTTAACTCAAAATTATTTTCGAAATTTTTCTAAGTACTTAAGTTCCTTTTGAAAGTTAATTTCTTGTTTTCAAAAACATTTTAAGTACTTACTCTAAATTTTCTGAGTGTTAAATTTCAAAATTCCCTTGAAAATTATCTAAGTGCTAAAGATGTTGAAAATTTTTGCACAACTCAAAATATGTTAGAAAATTTCCTAACTTAAAAATCCTGTTTTGAAAATTTTCTAAGTATTGAAAACCTGAAAAAAATTTTACAAAGACTTAGAAATTTTTTAAAAAACCCCATGAACGTTTGAAAAACTCAGGGGGAGATTTCTTCCAGGGGGAGGAAATTAAAACTGATATTTTTTCTGTATATTTAACTTAACTTTTTGAACCGGGTTGCCATAAATCAAAAAGGGGGAGATTGTTGGTGCAGGCAGCACCTAAGTCGAACCTGGGTTTTGATAATGGCAAAGGGTTCAAGAGTTAAGATGTTATTGTGTTCTAATGTGTTCACTAAGTGTGCAGGAAGAAGTCCTAGGTACACTAGGCAAGAAGTCCTGGCAAAGGGCTGGGCAAAGAAGTCCTGGTCAAGGACTGGGCAAGAAGACCTGACCGGAAGTCGGGCAAAGAAGTTATAGTCGAAGACTGGGCACGAAGTCATGGCAAGAGGCTGGGCACCGAAGACCTGCTCGGAAGGTGGGCACGAAGTCCTGGTCGAGGACTGGGCACGAAGACCTGGTCAGGTGGATCAGGCAAAGGTCCAACTGGAAGAGCCGGTTGGCAAAAGGTAAACTCTCCTGAGAGGAGTAGGTGAGGACGCGTTCCCCGTCGAGGGAACAGTAGGCGTCGGTTCGACCTAGGGTTCCATTTGGGAGACCCGAAGTCAGAACCAAGACAGCTACGGCTGTAAATAATGACTAACACTCTTGCTTTGTTTGTGTTGGAACTAACCTTGATTGCAGGGACCGAAGTGTTAGTGATATGAGAAAAGTGTCCTAAGACAATCGCCTTATGATTGTAATCATTTATTTTAATAAATGAATATTCACTATTTGAGTATACATGTTTATGAATTTGATTGAGATCTTAAACTCATTTACTGAATGTCCGCAATACAATTCACAGCATGAGCGAATTTGTGATGAATTCACAACTAGTGATTATCTCTACATGTGCAATTGTGAAGTATTGAAATTGTCCCTAGTCGATGAATTGATAAAAACGGACACTATCAATTCTGTTGAGACTAGCATGGGTTATTCTCTAATCAGCTGATTCTCACTGGCTAGTGACATTGGGATGTCCGGAGATAAACATGAATGCTAGTTAAGGGAACTAGTTCATTGGAGTGACTGGCTGTAAAACTTCATATGGTAGTCTACATATAGACATGTCAATGAAGTTCTTATTGTAGCTTAAGTGTGATGTTCCTTTGACTTGCGGTGTTCAAGTCATCTTGGTCATGGAGACTTATACTTTAACATCTTAAGCAAGCATCTCCAAGGAGGTGTGGACCCAGGATGATTGGGTATAAGCCGAAGTGCCCGAAGATGTTTGAACAGCCTACAAAGGATTCACCACTCCTTGCGAGGAGATGTATACCCAAGGCCTATCGTCGGATTGTTACTCGAAGCCTCTGGCCAGAGCATGACATGATCAGAGTATGAATCTCTTAGATACATGAGAGTAATTAGAATCCGTAGGAAGAGAAAACGTTACTTGGGCTAGGTGTGACTTAGTCAGCCTAGTGGGGACTGACACACATAGACCATGTCCTAAACCAACTGGGTATAAGATGGTGAAGGGAATGGGGTACGATTCATTATAGCTGCTGAAGGGTTTCAGAATTGTTTCTGAGGTCAACCGTTGATCTTTCGATTAATTGGGGATCATGATGTACTACTAGGTGCCACTCATGATCGTTCTATAATTGTTTAATTATAGACGGCCAACATAAATCGAAAGCCTATTTAGTCACACGCACTACGAGTAATCCGAGGGATTTAAAACGAGTTGAAATTTGGATTTTCCAATCAAGAGAGATTAGGTTTGGTTGAGCCAAACGATAAGTCGAATTTGAATTTTTCAGAGACGCATCGGAAGCGTAAAATGGATAAGTCTTTTGAAGACTTAATAGATGAATTAAATGAGTTTAATTCATTGGGGCGTGGCCTGGATAGGCCGGCCAAAGAGGGTCCCCACCCTCTTTGCTTGGTCGGCCACAACAAAGGGAGGGAACCAAATTGTTTGGTTCAATTTATAAAATAAATCAAGTGTGGTTTGTTTTATAAAATTATCGATGATATAAATTTTTTTATATAAACCAAGGTTTGGTTTAATTTTCATGGAAATTAAAATGAACCATGGATTGGTTTATTTTATTTTATAAAATCAATCATGGATTGATTTACTATGATAAAGAAATTTATATAAAATTTATTTTTCATGGAAATTAAAATGAACCATAGATTGATTTATTTTATTTTATAAAATCAATCATGGATTGATTTACCATGATAAAGAAATTTATATAAAGAATTTATATAAAGAAATTTATTTTTCATGGAAATTAAAATAAACCATGGATTGGTTTATTTTATTTTATAAAATCAATCATAGATTGATTTACCATGATAATGAAATTTATATAAAGAAATTTATATGATAAATTTCTTATGAAAATTTATTCCATAAGAAGAAAAAAAAGAGACTTGGTTGATGTTTATCATGAATTAAAATATGATTTTAACCATGATATAAAATCAAGACTTGGCATGATGGAATAAGTCATAGAAAATTTATATGATAAATTTCTTATGAAAATTTATTCCATAAGAAAAAAGAGACTTGGCGGTTGAGAGGCCACTATATAAAGGACCCAAGGCAAGGCTTGGAAATCATTCGAAATAATCAAAGTATTCTTGCTTGGGCTCTTTCCTCTCCTCCCTTCTTCCTCTTGGCCGGCCACAAGCCTCTCCTCCCTTCTTCTTGCCGTGAGCACAAGGAGAAGCACCGAGGCGACGAAGTTCTTCCGTTGGGACGATCTTCCTCTCCGGCCATCATCACCTTGGGATTGGGCGGAAGTCATCTTCCTCCTCCTCGCCGGAATTGTGATTCCGGCCAACCTTGGTGGTGAGTTTTTCCAATGTGATTACTTCTCTCTTGGTTTTTCTTGTCGCGTTCTCGGGGAATCTAGTAGTTCTCGAGAACACGAAACTCGTGGCTTTGCGATGTCATCCCGAAGATACTCGGCGTGGACGCGAATAGAGGCGGAGCTTCCAAGGGACGCTTACGGTTGGATCTCGTCCCTTCCTTCGAGTTACGCAAGGTAACAAGTAAATTAGTTTACGTTTCTATAAAATTTTAAATATATGATCATGTCTACACAAGAAAAGGTTGCATGCTTAGATGTGTGGTTAAATAATTTGAGAAATTATTTATGCTAAACCTTCCGCTGCACGTAATTAATTTTAAAATTACGAACCCGCATGCATATCAACATGCACCCGGTCCCAACAGTGGTATCAGAGCCGGTTAGTGTTCGACATAATCATATAATTGTTTTGCGAAAAACTTTGCCATGATCTCAATTTTAGAAAATTTTTCAATTATGGAAACTTTCCAATTATGGTAAATTTTAGATTTAGGAATTTCAAAGTTTGGAAATCTTCATGAAATTTCGCAAACTTTTGAAATATCCCTGTTTCTGAAATTTTATGATAATTGTGAAAACTTTCCATTTTTGGAAACTTTCCAATTTTGGAAATTTCCTATTTTGGAAATTTTCCAATTTTGAAAATACGTAAGTTTTCTTTGTATCGGAAACTTACAATTATTCTGAATTTTTTTTATTTTTTGGAAACTTTCCATTTATGGAAAGCTCGCAATTTTGGGCACTTTCTTTCAAGAAAGTCTAGACAAATTATGGGAATATTAATTGGCATTTAAATTCATAATTGGAAATTAAATTATTTACAAAATTCTTTATTTTGGATTGAGCCTCGGGGAGCCGTCCAATTTAAAGTTAGTTGTTATAATTAAATTTCCTAAATTGAATTTAAATTGTCAAATGTTTAATTTGGATTGAGCCTCGGGGAGCCGTCCAAATTATATTATCAATAAATTCTTATTTTGGATTGAGCCTCGGGAGCCGTCCAAATTAAGTTATTTATTGATATTAATTTTCAGTAAATAAAATATGTGATCAAATCTTGAAAATTTTTTGAGGTGATTCTCAAACGATAATTTTCTTATTTGATTTATGAGGTGATGCTCTTACATATTTTTGTCTCCAAAATTAATTAGGAAAATTATTTCCTATAGAGTATATTTCCTTAAATAAGATTTTCATGAAAATACTATGTGGTTGAATTAAGGGAATCTGTCCCTTAATTTAATAAGATTTGATTTAGAGAAATCAAAGTCTTAAACATATTATTTCTGAAATTGATTATGGCAATTTAGGAAATTGTTTCCCAAAACAATTCCTTGAATAAAGTGTGAAATTAGAATTAGGAAATCTGGTTCCTAATTCAATTAATGAGACTTGATAAATTAAGTCACATACATACTTTATTAAGGAAATCGTTAGAATATGACATAATTATATGTCATGAATGTGCTTAAAAGAAAAGGATGAGACCCAAAACCCCTTACAAAATATTAAGGCCAACACCTTCCATTAATATGGTTAGAACCGGAGTTTTGTTTCTCGTTTGGGTTGATGGACACATCCATGCCCGGCTTGAACCTCGACATGTTCAAACCATGAAATTAGTTTATGATTAATATAGATGGAGTCAGAGGTCAATCCTTAGTTTTGGTTGTTGGACACATCCAAGCCTGACTAAACGGTTGAATGAGCTCCAACCATATTAAAACTATTTCTTGATTAATGGGTCAGCCTTAAGCTTGGAGCATCGATTTGTTGTGCCACAGCCAAGGTCGATGTAAAGAGAGGTGCAGTTGGGTGCTATGTATATTGTTGCATACTTGTTAATGAGTTAACAACCCAATGATTTATGCAAACATTCAATTAGTTGATAGCATAATGTGATAGTTACATATATGTAATATGTAATCGGTATAATTACCTACCTTCATAGCTAAGAATAACTTGATGGCCCCAGCCATGGTTGTTCTTATCTATGGTTGGATATCAACCTATTTGGAGATGTTCCTACGATCTCCCGAATTGATAAAAAGGGTTATTCAATTTGAAAAATAAATAGGATTTAATGAATGTATATTGATGCATTCTTTATCATTTTCATCACATAACCTCAATTTGTATTTCTAGGATAATCACCTGATCATGTCTTCTCTGAATTTGCGTTCCATTTTGGACACCAATAAGTTAACTAAGGACAAAAGGATTGAAAAGGCACCAAAAGGCACTTGCCATCACTGTGGCAAAGAGGGTCACTGGCGAAGAAACTGCAAGGTTTATCTTGAGTCCTTGAAGAAGAAGGCATCCGATGCTCCATCCTCTTCAGGCATCTTCGTTATTGAATGTCACTCTATTTCCTCGTACACCTAGGTACTTGATAATGGGTGTAGCTCACATATATGTAATGACATACAGGGGCTAAGGAATAGAAGAAGACTCGTCAAGGGAGAAGCGAATTTGCGAGTTGGAAATGGAGCAAAGATTGCTACTATTTCCATCGGAACATATTTGCTAAAGCTCCCTACTGGACTTGTCTTAGAATTGGATAATTGTTATTTTGTTCCTTCGTTAATAAAGAACATTATATCTATTTCATGCTTGAATGAAAAGGGTTACCATTTAACTTTTAGTAACAATTGCTGTTACATAACTTTAAATGGTGTTCTTTATGGGACCGAAACTTTATGCAATGGTATCTACACGTTAGATTTATCCGGTGACGTTTTCAATATCAAAGTTAGCAACAAACGTGCTCGAATAGATAATCAAATAGACTCCTATACGTGGCATTGTCGTCTTGGCCATGTAAGTAAGAAACGCATGACCAAATTACACCGATGTGGAATTCTGGAATCATTTGAACCCGGTTCATTTGATACATGCGAATCTTGCTTAAAAGGCAAGATGGCCAAATTATCCTTTTCCGAAAAAGGTAAACCAGTGAGAGAATTGCTTGGTCTAATACATACTGATGTATGTGGACCAATGTCAACTCTTGCACAAGGAGGCTATAGCTACTTCATTACCTTTATCGATGTTCACTCACGATTCGGGTATGTGTTCTTAATGAAACACAAATCTGAAGCTTTTGAGAAATTCAAAGAGTTCAGAAGTGAAGTAGAGAAACATCTTGGCGAAAGTATTAAGACACTTAAGTCAAGAGTTTCAAGATTATCTTAGGGACAATGGTATATTGTCTCAATGGACTCTGCCATATACACCACAGCATAATGGTGTATCTGAGAGGCGTAATCGAACCTTGATGGACATGGTTAGATCTATGATGAATCATACAACTCTTCCAAAATCCTTTTGGGGCTATGCGCTTAAGACAGCTGTTTACTTACTAAACAGAGTCCCGACCAAGGTAGTCTCTACTACTCCATATGAGACGTGGAATAGTAAGAAATCTCATTTATCTCACCTAAAGATATGGGGTTGTCCTGCTTATGTGAAGCGGACTATATCAGACAAATTGGATGCTAAGTCTGATAAATGTCTATTTATTGGATACCCTAAGGAAACGAAGGGTTACCAATTCTATCATCCCTTGGAACAAAAGGTGTTTGTTTCAAGGCATGTTGTATTTCTGGAAAAAGAATTTCTTTTACAAGAAAACAGTGGGAGTAGCATTGAACATGAAGAAGTTCAAGAAACTCCAATAGACATTACAGAGACACCTAGTCTAGACCCACAACCGATAACTCATAATGATGAGCTATCAGTTGAACCTAAAACAACACCACTTCTTCGTAGGTCTGATAGGACATGCAATATTCCAGAGAGATACAGATTTCTCATAAGTGAATCGAACGACGTGTTACTCATTAGTGATGACGAACCTATCAGTTTTGAAGATGTTCTAAAAAATTGAGAAAGGGATAAATGGCTTGAAGCCATGAAGTCGGAAATGGATTCCATGTACGAAAATCAAGTATGGGACTTGGTTAACCAACCTGAAGGGATTAAGCCCATAGGGTGCAAGTGGGTTTTCAAGAAGAAAACCGACATGGAAGGTAATGTTGTTACCTTTAAGGCTAGATTAGTGGCAAAAGGATATCGTCAGAAACAAGGAATTGATTTTGACGAAACCTATTCGCCAGTAGCTATGCTTAAGTCCATTCGGATGCTCCTGGCCATAGCAGCTCATTATGATTATGAGATATGGCAAATGGATGTGAAAACAGCTTTCCTTAATGGAAACCTGCTTGAGGATGTATACATGATACAACTTGAAGGTTTCACATCGGTTGATAAAACCAAAGTATGCAAGCCTCGACGATCCATATATGGACTAAAGCAAGCATCCAGGAGCTGGAACATCCGTTTTGATGAGACAATCAAAGAGTTTGATTTCTCACAAAATCCTGACGAACCTTGTGTGTACAAGAAGGTTAGTGGGAGTGCAGTCGTATTCCTAATGTTATATGTCGATGACATATTACTTATAGGAAACGATATATCAGTCTTACAGTCAGTTAAAATTTGGTTGTCCAAAACTTTCTCCATGAAAGACCTGGGAGAAGCAACCTATATCCTTGGGATTAGAATCTATAGAGATAGATCAAAACGATTGCTTGGTCTTTCGCAGTCTACATATATAGACCGAGTGCTAAAAGGGTTTAGCATGTCGGTATCCAAGAAAGGTGACCTTCCCATCAGGCATGGGATCAACCTTTCGAAGTCTATGTGTCCGCGCATAGATGACAAGAGGATTTGCATGAATAAGATTTCTTATGCATCCGCGATAGGATCTATCATGTATGCTATGTTATGTACTAGGCCCGATGTATCGTATGCTCTGAGCATCACAAGCAGATACCAGTCTGATCCAGGAATGGATCATTGGGCAGCTGTCAAGACAATCCTCAAGTACTTAAGAAGAACTAAGGATGTGTTCCTAATATATGGAGAAGGTGATATGGTAATACGTGGGTATACAGATGCCAGTTTCCAGACAGATAAGGATGACTCCAAATCTCAGTCCGGATACGTATTTATTTTGAATGGAGGCGCAATAAGTTGGAAGAGTTCCATGCTAGTCACCGTAGCGGATTCTACCACGGAAGGGGAATATATTGCAGCTTCGGAAGCAGCAAAGGAAGCAGTCTGGATCAAGAAGTTCATCTCAGAACTTGGTGTGGTTCCAACCATTGATGAAGCATTACCGGTTTATTGCGACAACAATGGAGCTATTGCACAAGCAAAGGAACCAAGGTCTCATCAGCGATCCAAACATGTGCTTCGCCGCTATCATCTGATCAGAGAGATTATAAGTAGGAAAGATATACAAATTGAGAAAATTCCCACTAAAAGGAATTTAGCGGATCCTTTAACTAAGGCCTTGCCTCAAAGCAAGTTTGAGGGTCATGTTAGAGCCTGTGGTATTGGATACCGTAGCGATTGGCATTAGGCCAAGTGAGAGTTTGTTAGTGATATGAGAAAAGTGTCCTAAGGCAATCGCCTTATGATTGTAATCATTTATTTTAATAAATGATTATTCACTATTTGAGTATATATGTTTATGTATTTGATTGAGATCTTAAACTTATTTATTGAATGTCCGCAATACAATTCACAGCATGAGAGAATTTGTGATGAATTCACAACTAGTGATTATCTCTACATGTGCAATTGTGAAGTATTGAAATTGTCCCTAGTCGATGAATTGATAAAAACGGACACTATCAATTCTGTTGAGACTAGCATGGGTTATTCTCTAATCAGCTGATTCTCACTGGCTGGTGACATTGGGATGTCCGGAGATAAACATGAATGCTAGTTAAGGGAACTAGTTCATTGGAGTGACTGGCTGTAAAACTTCATATGGTAGTCTACATATAGACATGTCAATGAAGTTCTTATTGCAGCTTAAGTGCGATGTTCCTTTGACTTGCGGCGTTCAAGTCATCTTGGTCATGGAGACTTATACTTTGACTTCTTAAGCTAGCATCTCCAAGGAGGTGTGGACCCAGGATGATTGGGTATAAACCGAAGTGCCCGAAGATGTTTGAACAGCCTACAAAGGATTCACCACTCCTTGCTAGGAGATGTATACCCAAGGCCTATCGTCGGATTGTTACTCGAAGCCTCTGGCTAGAGCATGACATGATCAGAGTATGAATCTCTTAGATACATGAGAGTAATTAGAATCCGTAGGACGAGAAAACGTTACTTGGGCTAGGTGTGACTTAGTCAGCCTAGTGGGGGTTGACACACATAGACCATGTCCTAAACCAAGTGGGTATAAGATGGTGAAGGGAATGGGGCACGATTCATTATAGCTGCTGAAGGGTTTCAGAATTGTTTCTGAGGTCAACCGTTGATCTTTCGATTAATTGGGGATCATGATGTACTACTAGGTGCCACTCATGATCGTTCTATAATTGTTTAATTATAGACGGCCAACATAAATCAAAAGCCTATTTAGTCACACGCACTATGAGTAATCTGAGGGATTTAAAACGAGTTGAAATTTGGATTTTCCAATCAAGAGAGATTAGGTTTGGTTGAGCCAAACGATAAGTCGAATTTGAATTTTTCAGAGACGCATCGGAAGCGTAAAATGGATAAGTCTTTTGAAGACTTAATAGATGAATTAAATGAGTTTAATTCATTGGGGCGTGGCCTGGATAGACCGGCCAAAGAGGGTCCCCACCCTCTTTGCTTGGTCGGCCACAACAAAGGGAGGGAACCAAATTGTTTGGTTCAATTTATAAAATAAATCAAGTGTGGTTTGTTTTATAAAATTATCGATGATATAAATTTTTTTATATAAACCAAGGTTTGGTTTATTTTTCATGGAAATTAAAATGAACCATGGATTGGTTTATTTTATTTTATAAAATCAATCATGGATTGATTTACTATGATAAAGAAATTTATATAAAATTTATTTTTCATGGAAATTAAAATGAACCATGGATTGATTTATTTTATTTTATAAAATCAATCATGGATTGATTTACCATGATAAAGAAATTTATATAAAGAAATTTATTTTTCATGGAAATTAAAATGAACCATGGATTGGTTTATTTTATTTTATAAAATCAATCATGGATTGATTTACCATGATAAAGAAATTTATATAAAGAAATTTATATGATAAATTTCTTATGAAAATTTATTCCATAAGAAGAAAAAAAAGAGACTTGGTTGATTTTTATCATGAATTAAAATATGATTTTAACCATGATATAAAATCAAGACTTGGCATGATGGAATAAGTCATAGAAAATTTATATGATAAATTTCTTATGAAAATTTATTCCATTAGAAAAAAGAGACTTGGCGGTTGAGAGGCCACTATATAAAGGACCCAAGGCAAGGCTTGGAAATCATTCGAAATAATCAAAGTATTCTTGCTTGGGCTCTCTCCCTCTCCTCCCTTCTTCCTCTTGGCCGGCCACAAGCCTCTCCTCCCTTCTTCTTGCCGTGAGCACAAGGAGAAGCTCTGAGGTGACGAAGTTCTTCCATTGGGACGATCTTCCTCTCCGGCCATCATTGTTGATGCAGTCTGGCCCTGATTGTTGTTTTGATGTTGACACCGATTTTAGTTTAGGTGGATGATTATTGATGATGATTAAGTCCTGATCGAGGATTAGGCATGGTATGGAAAATCCTAGCTTGGAGGGCTAGGTGTTGGAAAATCCTAATCTGGGAGGTTAGGTGTTGAAAGTCCTAGCTTGGAGGGCTAGGTGTGTGAAAAGTCCTAATTCGGAAGAGGTGGGTGAAAAGTCCTAGCTTGGAGGGCTAGGTGAAAAGTCCTAACTTGGAGGGTTAGGTGCAAATTCCCATCTTGGAGAATTAGGTGAAAAAGTCCTGGCTTGGAGGGTCAGGTCCTAGCTTAGAGGGCTAGGTTTGGAAAAGTCCTAATTCGTAAGGGTTGGGTGAAAAGTCTTAGCTTAGAGGGCTAGGTGAAAAGTCCTAACTTGGAGGGTTAGGTGCAAATTCCCAACTTGGAGAGTTAGGTGAAAAATCCTTAGCTTAGAGGGCTAAGGTGGATGAAAACTTAGCTTGGAGGGCTAAGTTTGAGTCCCTGGATCGGTCTGGTGATCGATCCGGGATTTTGGCACGCTGCTCCTTCATGGATCGGTCTGGTGACCGATCCAGCGATGACTGATCGGTCTGGTGACCGATCAGGGAGCACACAATGAGGTTGGGAACCTACTGTGCTGCTCCTGATCGATCTGGTGACCGATCAGGGAGTATGCATTTCACCCATTGACTGGCTCCTGATCGGTCTGGTGACCGATCAGGGAGCGAGCAGTGAGGTTGAGTTCCCTTGCTGAACTGCTCCTGATCGATCTGATGACCGATCAGGATCACTGTGCAGATCGTTCTGGTGAACGATCCAGCTTCGCGGGTTCCTCACTAAGATCGATCAGGACGGTTCCTGATCGGTCTGGTGATGATCTGATCGGACTGATGACCGATCAGGTTACACCCTGATCGGTCAGTTGACCGATCAGAAGGCTTAGGCTGAGAAACTCATAAATCGCCCGATATAAGGGTGGATCGGTCCGGTGAACGATCCACGACCTGGGATCGGTCTGGTGATCGGTCCGGGAGAATCTCAAAGAAATCACGATTTCTAATTGAGCGTTGGGGATCGATCAGGATGGAGCCTGATCGGTCTGGACTCAGCCTGATCGATCTGGTGACCGATCAGGAGGCTCTCTGATCGGTCCGGTGACCGATCACTTTAATTCAAATTGCACTGTCAGACACTCTGATCGCGTCTGACCGTATCTGATTCGCTGCTGTTTGCCTCTGATATTTGATTTACTGTGTGATATACTGCTCTAACATTCTGATTAAGCTGCAGGTGACAGGGGAGGATTCAAACACTCAAGGAGAAGTCAATGGAGGTTTTCCTTGGAGCAGGTTTGTCCATTTCTCATCTCAGGTTGCAACGGCTGGAGCTGCAGGACTGAAGCCGCTGACTGAAGCTTGGCTGAGGGAGCTCAGGAAGTTCAGTAAGGGTTCAGTGGTAGCTGGCGTTGGCAGTGAGGCAGCTGGAGGCTGCTGGAGATGAGGTCACTTGATGCTTAGTGGAAAAACAAAAGGGACGAGAGACAGTTTCGGTGATGAAGAGTTCTTCAGCTTGTGTTTTGAGTTCTTGCCGCCTTGAGTTCTCCACAACTGCTTGCTGTGTTCTTGATGTTTCCATCATTCTAAGCAAGCGATCGAGAAGCAATCATCCATTACTTGAGCACTTGAAGGCGAGAACAAGAAGCTTGGAGTCCGACAGTGGGAAGACACGAAGAAGGGTTCTTGCGTGAGATAGCCACTGGGTGGAGCTCAGGGAAGCTTGCTGTGTTCTTGTCCTTGATAAGTGTTTGAGTAAGATCCTTCTTGCTGTTTCTTTGTGCTTAAACTTTATCTGTGATTGAAACACTGTGGAGAGGTTCTCCACCGAGAAGGAGGTTGCTTTCTATCCGGTGATAACCGGGGCTTGATCTGCCGACGATCAAGGGATCGCCCACCTTAAGGGCATGCCAAGGAGTAGGGGCAAGTTATCCCCGAACCTTGTAAACCCTCCTTGTTAGCGATCTTGCTAATTGTGGTTGTTTGTTTTCGGTTTCTGTTTTCGTTTACTGTACTGCATCATTTCCTTTTGTTTCTTCCGCTGTGCTACTGATAAGTTGAGTGCAGGAAACTTGTTAAGTTTCAAAGAGAAGTGATTGGCTATAGTCACCCCCCCTCTCTAGCCATCTCGTTCCCAATAAGTGGTATCAGAGCTTGGGGCTCTGTTTACGGCTTAACATCCAAGAGTTATCAACAAGATGGCTTTGAGAGAAGGCTTCTCTACCACCCGACCTCCATTCTTTGATGGCGCCGACTTTCAATATTGGAGATCAAAGATGGAATACTATTTGAAGATGGATATTTACACTTGGTTCGCGGTGAAGGAGGGATTCATTCCTCCTAAGGATGATGAAGGAAAAGAACTTGAGTCATGGACGTGGACTGCCGAACAAACACGAAAAAGTGAAGCCGACGCGAAGGCGGTTGTCACTCTACAATGTGGCATGAACAAAGACCAACTCATCAAGGTTGGTCCTTTCACAAGTGCAAAGGACTTGTGGAACAAACTCATTGAGCTCCATGAAGGCACTCGAGACTCTAGAATTGCAAAGAGGGACTTGTTCCTCAATCAACTTCAAAATCTCTCCATGAAGGAGAATGAGTCGGTAAGTGAGCTTCATAGCCGGTTCAAGGAAGTCCTCAATGGGCTTCATTCGATTGATGAAAAGGTCGAGAACCGCGACCTTATGAGGTATGTCTTGAAAGCATTTCCAAGGAATGCTTTGTGGTCATCCATGGTGGATGCCTACAAAGTATCCAAGGATCTATCTATTGTAAAGTTAGATGACTTATTTTGTGAGATGGAATTGCATGAAATGGCTAACAAAGGCCCCAAGGAGAAGGGGATTGCCTTAGTTGCAGGGGACCGAACCACCAAGAAGAAGAAGGAGAAGGAGGTCTCCTCATCTTCATCCTCTTCCGAATCCGAGTCCGATTCTGAGGAAGATGGTAGCGGCTCTTCTTCCTCCGAGATGGCGAACTTTATGCGAAGAATGATGCGAAGGGATAGACGCTTCAAGAGTAGAGGTAACTCTAGTGAAGTTAAACTTGATAAGACTAATGCATCTTGCTTTGAGTGTGGTAGGAAAGGGCATTTCAAGAATGAATGTCCAAAACTTAAGAAGAAGGAGGAGAGGTCCAAAAGGAAAGAAGAAAAATTCAAGAAGAAGAAGAAGGCTTTGAAGGCCTCTTGGGATGACTCCTCCTCAAGCTCATCCGATGAAGAGAAGGAGGAGAAGAGCACAAGGAACGTAGCACTCATGGCTCTTGGAGAGGAGAGCAGTGATGAATCATCCCATTCCTCAAACGCGGCTTCATCATCCTCGGATGATGAAGAGGTAACTTCTCCCGAGCTTGAAAAGTGTTATAGAGCAATTGCATGCTTAACTCGTATGTTGAAAAAGTCAAAGAATAAGGTTAAGGCATTGCAATTAGAAATTGATCAATTGAAAGCTTCTAGGGATGATAACATTGATGATTTGCATGTTGAACTATTAGAAAACGAAATTAAATCTTTGAAACATGAGGTTGAAATGTTGAAGTCCTCTAAGGTTGAGGAAGTCAATGATTTGCATGATGAATTGCTAGTAGAGGAAAACCAATCATTGAAGAGTGAAGTTGAGAAGCTCAAGAATATTCTTGGGAAATTATCAACTAGCTCTAAGACCCTAGATATGATCCTAAATGCCCAAAGAGCGGTTTACAATAGGGCCGGTATTGGTTACCGTCCTAAGGAACCGTCATTTGTGTCTCTCATATCTAGGACTGATATGAGACAATCTAGGACACCCAAAATCCAAAAGAAAATGGTTAAGGCATGGGTGCCTAAGTCATGTTTAGTTGATGCTTTAGGTCCCAAGGTTTGGGTACCTAAAACTTCTATTTTTTGAATTGTGTAGGTTATGATTGAGGGGGAGCATCTATCAACTTAGTTCGTTGATAGTGGATGCTCCAAACACATGACCGGGGATAGATCATTGTTTACCACACTTCACAAGAAAAATAGAGGTAATGTATCATTTGGAAACAATGGTAGTCTTAAGGTCATAGGGATAGGAGACATTCAAATATCCGAATGTCTTAGAATCTCAAATGTCCTTCTAGTCAAGGGGATGAACTTTAATCTCCTAAGTGTGAGTCAATTGTGTGACATAGGTTATACAATTGACTTCCAACCAAGTCAATGTCTAGTTAGAGAAAATGACACCTTGGACACGGTACTAGTAGGAGCAAGAGTAGACAACATTTATCAAGTTTCTTTTAAAAGTGCTACTAATGCTTTTGCTAAGTGTTTCATGTCAAAAGAAGAAGAGTTCACCCTTTGGCACCGGAGGTTAGCACATGTTAACATGAAGAACATCCGGAAGCTGGTCAACAAGGGACTAGTCCGTGGCTTACCAAGCATCAAGTATGAGAAAGATAAACTTTGTGATGCATGTCAAATGGGTAAGCAAACAAAATCTGCACATAAAGGTAAAAGCACTGTAAGTACTTCTACCACTTTAGATTTACTTCACATGGATCTATTTGATTGTAGTACCATCATATCCTTGAATGGAAGTAGATATTATTTTGTGATTATAGATGACTTCACTAGATATACATGGACTTACTTTTTAAAATATAAGGACCAAACCTTAGATGTTTTCATTTCTTTTTGTAGAAGAGTTGAAAATGAAAAATCAACAACCATTAAGACAATTAGAAGTGATCATGGAGGTGAATTTCAAAATCAAAGGTTTTTAGAATTTTGTCAAGAGAGAGGTTATAAACATGAGTTCTCTACTCCTAGAACACCACAACAAAATGGTGTTGTAGAGAGGAAGAACCGTGTACTTCAAGAGACTGCACGAAGCATGCTTAATGAGTACTCACTCCCGAGTTACTTATGGGCTGAAGCTATAAATACAACTTGCTATGTGCAAAATCGAGTCCTCATTCATAGGTTTTTAGGAAAGACTCCCCATGAGCTTTGGTTTGGGAAACCACCTACGGTTAGACACCTTCGGGTGTTTGGTTGTAAAGTGTTCATCCTAAACACCAAGGATCACCTTGGAAAGTTCACGGCAAAGGCTGATGAAGGGATACTAGTCGAGTACTCCCTCGTTATTAAAGCCTACCGAGTCTACAACAAGAAATCTAGACTGGTTGAAGAATCTTCTGACGTTGTCTTTGAGGAAATTCCAAAAGTCAATGGTCAACCAGAAGATGAAGTCCAATTCGAACTTAGGAGACTAAGTTTGAATGAGAGTCCAAATGCTGTTGATGGTAATGAATCCGATGACGGTGAACCTAGACAATCCGTTGATCAGCCGGATCCTGAGGCTGAACTTGTGTCTAGTGAACCCGTTCAAGAAGCACCACCATCACCAAGGCAAACTAGATTAGCCTCTAGTCATCCCCAAGACCAAATTGTTGGAGACATCCATCATGGGGTTAGGACTAGATCATTCTTCCGGAATGAGGCTAATGAAGCTGCCCTAATTTCCGAAATTGAACCTAAGAAAATTGATGAAGCATTAAATGATCCCGATTGGATCATTGCAATGCAAGATGAACTAGGTCAATTCGAAAGGAGTCAAGTTTGGGACTTAGTCCCTACACCTAATAAGACCACCATCATTGGAACCAAATGGGTCTTCAAGAACAAATTGAACCACAAGGGAGAAATCATTAGAAACAAGGCACACTTGGTAACCAAGGGCTGCAGTCAAGTTGAAGGCCTTGATTATGATGAGACTTATGCTCCCGTGGCACGATTAGAGTCCATCCGATTGATGCTTGCATTTGCAGCACATCGTGGCTTCAAATTTTATCAGATGGATGTCAAATCGGCCTTTCTAAATGGTTTGATTAAAGAAGAGGTCTATGTCGAACAACCTCCGGGGTTTGAGAGTACCGAATTTCCAAACCACGTGTTCAAGCTCAAAAAGGCACTTTATGGCCTTAAACAAGCACCCCGGGCTTGGTATGAGCGGTTGTCGACATTCTTGATTGAAAAGGGCTTCGTTAGAGGTCAAATAGACCCTACACTATTTCTACGAAGAGATGGTGACAATATATTTGTAGCCCAAGTATATGTCGATGACATAATTTGTGGCTCAAACAATAGGGGCTATTTAAATGAGTTCATTGGACACATGGAAAGTGAATTTGAAATGAGTCTAGTGGGAGAATTGACTTTCTTCCTTGGACTTGAAATCAAGCAAACTCGCGATGGTATCCATGTGCACCAATCAAAGTATACACAAGAAATGCTTCGAAAATTCAACATGAGTGATTCAAAGGAGGTAACCACTCCCATGGCCATAAACACAAGATTAGACAATGACGAGAGTGGTAAACCCGTTGATTTAACTCAATATCGAAGCATGATAGGTAGTTTGCTATACATCACAGCTAGTCGACCGGATATCCTATTTGCTGTGGGTATGTGCGCTAGGTATCAAATTTGTGCCAAGGAATCTCATTTAATTGCTGCTAAGCGAATTTTGAGATATCTCAAGGGCACAATTGGTGTCGGTCTATGGTACCCCCGTACCGAATCTTTTGATTTAATTGGCTATACGGATTCCGACTACGCTGGATGTAAGTTGGACCGGAAGAGCACAAGTGTGGGTTGCCAATTCTTAGGTTCGTCCTTAGTAAGTTGGTCAAGTCAGAAGCAACATTGTGTTGCTCTCTCCACGACCGAGGCAGAATATATTGCCATGGGAGAGAGTGTATCACAATTGTTGTGGATGATACATACTTTAGAGGACTATGGATTGAGTTACAAGGGTGTGCAAGTGTTATGTGATAACATAAGCACAATTAACTTAATCAAGAATTCAGTCCATCATTCTAGGACCAAACACATTGAAGTAAGACACCACTTCATTAGGGATCATGTAGCTAGGGGAGATATTGTACTCTCTCATGTAGAGTCCAAATCAAACCTAGCCGACATTTTCACTAAACCACTCCCCGAAAATGAATTTAGTTTTCTAAGAAGGGAGTTGGGAATGTGTCGCGCTTCATAGTTTTTCTATTTCCATTCAAACCCTCCATGATTATTTCAAATTGTTGGGAAACAATTGGGTAACTTTGGGAACATCTCACATAAATTATAAGGTTTACCAAAACATTTTTGTTTGCTAGATATGGGGTGAGATGTTAGAATCAACTCAATTTCTCAAAATGTCAATGCATCCCTTAAGAAGTTAAGTTGACGAGATAATAATCACGGTGGTGACCAAGTGTGGGGAAAACCAATGCATAACATATGTGTATTTGGCTCCATGATCATACTTGGACATTCCAATCAAGGAAACTTGATTGGAAACCCGAATTTGATACAAACTTTATTGAAATTGCTTGAATGATTGTTGATTGAGTTTGATTCCATTTGGATGGATCAAAGTGATTGTTGAACCTATAAGGACCTTTGATCCTTGCTCAGGGATCAATTTTAGTCATGAGATCATGTCCAAGTTCGACAAACTTCATCAGATCTCGTTGGAAAAATTCTGAAATTCTGAAACTTAATATTTCAGATCGTATCAGGGAGTATCAGGAATCCTGATCGGTTACCGGACCGATCAGGCATAAGGCTAATCGGTCTCTGGATCGATCTGGCTACATCCTGTCACGATCGGTCCACAGACCGATCAGCAAGGCAAGCAGTGACTTTCCGAAATTTTGACCAAGTATTCTGAGCTAGCCTGGATCGGTCCCCAGACCGATCTGGCACCCTGTGGAGATCGGTCCACAGACCGATCAGGGAGCTCAGAGGTTTCTCTCCGGACCCTACTATTTGTGTCCTGATCAGTCACCCGATCGATCAGGAGCGCGTCTGATCGGTCATCCAACCGATCAGGATCCGGTCAGTCCGATCAGGCTGTAGCCTGATCGGTCTGGGTGCGATCAGATCGAACGGTGATCCGTTCAGACGCATTAAATTCTGGTTGGTGGACCGATCCACCAACCGATTAACTTCGCGAAAACCTCTTATCGGCCAAACCCTAGCGCCGAAACCTACCACTCGCGCATCCTTTGCTTCGTGCGAAAACTCCTCAGTGCTTTCACCTTCCTCTTGCGAGTGTGCTCTTGCGGTTCTGAGGGGATCTTTCAAGTCCCGTGACGTCCCTCTCTCGTGGAAAGACCTTGCGACCAGTTCTTGCGCCGGGAGTCTCTTCCTGCGCACGTTTCTTTCTCTCAACTTCCAAGAACGACACCAATGGCACCAAAGTGAGTTTTGCCTTAACTTCTCCCTTCGAATCATGTCATGGATTATATTGTGAAGCTAATCATATTTTGGTTTTGCTCTTGTTCTTGCTGTTGTACCGTGACCCTATGATCTTGGCCGTGACCTCATTTTCTCGCCGTATGTCTATGATCAAACCTTAATTCAAATGTGTCTCTTGATCATTATGTCTTGGTTGTATTCTCTGATTGGGTCTTATCTGGTATGATCAATTTGTGATTCAATCTATGTTCATCTTGCTCAAATTGATTAAATCATGTGTATGACCAATTCAACCCTTTAGAAAGTCTTCCAAGGGCAAGGAAGCTGCTGAGGACAGCTCGAGGGGGAAAGCCCCTTCCTCCTCTGCCCCTTCCAGAAGGCCACAGCCTTCTTCTAGCTCCCGGTTCCCAAATGCGGCCTGTGAACAGGCCTTTCAAGCAAGAACCTTCAAACTATTACCCTGTCGATCCATTGATGTTACTTTCCTGACTGAATACTGCCCCTCTATCATGGAGATTGTCACTTACTACAATCTGGGTTTTCTTCTTTCCCTGGAACGGACCATAAATTACGACCTAGTCTCTGAATTCTAGAACAACCTACAACAAGGTCCTCAAGGGGGTTTCGAGTTCACTACTCGTGTCGGGAAGATGAACCTCGATTTTTCATATGAGATTTTAGCAGAGTACTTAGGTGGTCGACGATCACCTAACCTCTATTCAATCTATCCCGAGCTCCCTGATCCTCTGCTAGCACCGTTCGCAGATGTTACCCCCGACTCTATCTATCAGCACTTCTTTGGTCATCCTCGCCCTGCCGAGCTTGATGAGTTGGGTCCAGTTTTTCCTACTTTTGCAGCCCTTCGACTTGCTCCAGCTGACTACGTTCTTTTCAAGATCATCACAAATTGCATCCTACACATTACTTCAAAGCCTTTGGCCGAGATCCGACCCTACCACTGTCTCATGCTCTACGGCATGTATCGCCGGATGGACTTTGACATCATGGAGAGCAATTTTCAGTCTATCCTATCCTACCGTGAGCCTAGCCGTCGCACGATTTATATGCCTTTTGGTCATATCATCACTGATTGGCTTATGTCAGTTGGTGTTGATGTCACCAAGGGCAGAACCGTGCCCATGGTTAAGCAAGATTGTCGTTTGGGTCGGCTGGCTTTTGCAAAGTCTGGTATTATCATTCGTGAGCGCGATGGGGTCTTGGTGTGGAAGGATGGACGCGGACTTGGTGATCTTCCTGGGGGATCACTGCATTTTCAGGCACCACACGAGGCTCCTCCTGCTGACGTCGAGGATGACGACGAGCCGGAGCCTGATCTGCGCTGGCAGATCTCAGAGCTTGATCAGACGCTACAGGAGGTTATTCAGTTGGGGGCGACAGATCGCGAGGAGTTTCGGTCGGGCTTTCGCTCTCTCGATTGCCGAATGACCAGGATCGAGACCGAGGTCTCAGGGACCCGTGCACTCCAGCAGACATGGTATGATGAGTGGCGCAGCCACACATTTCCAGGAGGAGCACCTTCTTCGAGTACTGCACCAGGGTCCTTTGCTCCTACTGATACCACGATGGATGATCTCGTGGACGATGACGACCCCCCCCGCTGATGTCTGAGCTTGGATATCTCCTACCTTTCTCTGTGGTCTGTATGGATGATTTGTGTGACTATTGAGCTTATGCCCCATGACTTGACTATTGTGGCCTTGTGCCACCGTATCTTTCCCTTGATACATGTGTCCTGCTTCTTGCTACTTTTCTGGATGTTTATGCTTTGACTTGTCTAACGTTATCTCACATGCTTATCTAATCTTAGTATATCTATTGTTGATGCCATGATTGTTTATATGAGTGTTATCTGCATGTTTGCTACATTGCCATGTTCATGCTTATCATGCCATGTCTAGTTGATACATATGACTGTCATGACATGCTTTGTGAGTTGTTACTTCATGTTCGTATGATGCATGTAATTGCTATATTTTGCTCTATCTTTTTCACATGTGTTCATATGGTTATTCAACAACCTATCACATCCTTGTTGATTTGGGATACCCCTAGGATTGAGGGGGAGTTTGTTTTAATCTTAACAGCTCCTCTAGCTCCTTTTCGGTGTTCGACAAAGGGGGAGAGAGTGTTGGTTGGTTAAGTTTAGGATGATGATGTTATAGGGGGAGGATCTGGATTCCCCTATGATTCTAAATGTTGGAAAACTTGATTGAGAATCCCTAAACTTAAAATCGGGTTATCAAACAACAAAAAGGGGGAGATTGTTGATGCAGTCTGGCCCTGATTGTTGTTTTGGTGTTGACACCAATTTTAGTTTAGGTGGATGATTATTGATGATGATTAAGTCCTGATCGAGGATTAGGCATGGTATGGAAAATCCTAGCTTGGAGGGCTAGGTGTTGGAAAATCCTAATCTGGGAGGTTAGGTATTGAAAGTCCTAGCTTGGAGGGCTAGGTGTGTGAAAAGTCCTAATTCGGAAGAGGTGGGTGAAAAGTCCTAGCTTGGAGGGCTAGGTGAAAAGTCCTAACTTGGAGGGTTAGGTGCAAATTCCCATCTTGGAGAATTAGGTGAAAAAGTCCTGGCTTGGAGGGTCAGGTCCTAGCTTAGAGGGCTAGGTTTGGAAAAGTCCTAATTCGGAAGGGTTGGGTGAAAAGTCCTAGCTTGGAGGGCTAGGTGAAAAGTCCTAACTTGGAGGGTTAGGTGCAAATTCCTAACTTGGAGAGTTAGGTGAAAAATCCTTAGCTTGGAGGGCTAAGGTGGATGAAAACTTAGCTTGGAGAGCTAAGTTTGAGTCCCTGGATCGGTCTGGTGATCGATCAGGGATTCTGGCACGCTGCTCCTTCGTGGATTGGTCTGGTGACCGATCCAGCGATGACTGATCGGTCTAGTGACCGATCAGGGAGCACACAGTGAGGTTGGGAACCTACTGTGCTGCTCCTGATCGAACTGGTGACCGATCAGGGAGTATGCGTTTCACCCATTGACTGGCTCCTGATCGGTCACCAGACCGATCAGGGAGCGAGCAGTGAGGTTGAGTTCCCTTGCTGAACTGCTCCTGATCGGTCTGATGACCGATTAGGATCACTGTGCAGATCGTTCTGGTGAACGATCCAGCTTCGCGGGTTCCTCACTAAGATCGATCAGGACGGTTCCTGATCGGTCTGGTGATGATCTGATCGAACTGATGACCGATCAGGTTACACCCTGATCGGTCAGTTGACCGATCAGAAGGCTTAGGCTGAGAAACTCAGAAATGGTGGATCGGTCCGGTGAACGATCCACGACCTGGGATCGGTCTGGTGATTAGTCCAGGAGAATCTCAAAGAAATCGCGATTTCTGATTGAGCGTTGGAGATCGATCAGGACAGAGCCTGATCGGTCTGGACTCAGCCTGATCGGTCTGGTGACCGATCAGGAGGCTCTCTGATCGGTCCGGTGACCGATCACTTTAATTCAAATTGCACTGTCAGATGCTCTGATCACGTCTGACCGTATCCGATTCGCTGTTGTTTGCCTCTGATATTTGATTTACTGTGTGATATACTGCTCTAACAGTCTGATTAAACTGCAGGTGACAGGGGAGGATTCAAACACTCAAGGAGAAGTCAATGGAGGCTTTCCTTGGAGCAGGTTTGTCCATTTCTCATCTCAAGTTACAACGGCTGGAGTGCAGGACTGAAGCCGCTGACTGATGCTTGGCTGAGGGAGCTCAGGAAGTTCAGTAATGGTTCAGTGGTAGCTGGCGTTGGCAGTGAGGCAGCTGGAGGCTGCTGGAGATGAGGTCACTTGATGCTTAGTGGAAAAACAAAAGGGACGAGAGACAGTTTCAGTGATGAAGAGTTCTTCAGCTTGTGTTTTGAGTTCTTGCCGCCTTGAGTTCTCCACAACTGCTTGCTGTGTTCTTGAAGTTTCCATCATTCTGAGCAAGCGATCGAGAAGCAATCATCCATTACTTGAGCGCTTGAAGGAGAGAACAAGAAGCTTGGAGTCCGACAGTGGGAAGACACGAAGAAGGGTTCTTGCGTGAGATCGCCACTGGGTGGAGCTCAGGAAAGCTTGCTGTGTTTTTGTCCTTGATAAGTGTTTGAGTAAGATCCTTCTTGCTGTTTCTTTGTGCTTAAACTTTATCTGTGATTGAAACACTGTGGAGAGGTTTCTCCACCGAGAAGGAGGTTGCTTTCTATCCGGTGATAACCGGGGCTTGATCTGCCGACGATCAAGGGATCGCCCACCTTAAGGGCACGCCAAGGAGTAGGGGCAAGTTATCCCCGAACCTTGTAAACCCTCCTTGTTAGCGATCTTGCTAATTGTGGTTGTTTGTTTTCAGTTTCTGTTTTCGTTTACTGCACTGCATCATTTCCTTTTGTTTCTTCCGCTGTGCTACTGATAAGTTGAGTGCAGGAAACTTGTTAAGTTTCAAAGAGAAGTGATTGGCTATATTCACCCCCCCCCTCTCTAGCCATCTCGTTCCCAACAATCATCACCTTGGGATTGGGCGCAAGTCATCTTCCTCCTCCTCACCGGAATTGTGATTCCGGCCAACCTTGGTGGTGAGTTTTTCCAATGTGATTACTTCTCTCTTGGTTTTTCTTGTTGCGTTCTCGGAGAATCTAGTAGTTCTCGAGAACACGAAACTCGTGGCTTTGCGAAGTCATCCCGAAGATACTCGGCGTGGACGCGAATAGAGGCGGAGCTTCCAAGGGACACTTACGGTTGGATCTCGTCCCTTCCTTCGAGTTACGCGAGGTAACAAGTAAATTAGTTTACGTTTCTCCAAAATTTTAAATATATGATCATGTCTACACAAGATAAGGTTGCATGCTTAGATGTGTGGTTAAATAATTTGAGAAATTATTTATGCTAAACCTTCTGCTGCACGTAATTAATTTTAAAATTACGAACCCGCATCCATGTCAACATGCACCCGGTCCCAACACGAAGGACTATGTTTCTGTAGCTCAGAACGCTCCAAAGGAAGGGAGTAGGCAACTGGGCTATGCGCCCAAGGTAAAAGGCCAAAACAGCAGTTAAGCAAGACTGCTTCGAAATCACACTGGGCTAGGCGCCAAGGAGGTCCCGGGCGCCCAAGGTCAAAGCCAAAGAGGTAATCGAAGCAAATCAGCCACGAAGCAAGCAGACCAAGTTAAGCTAGGCGCCCAGGAGGTCCCGGGCGCCCCAGTCAGCTCCAGAGGCCGATTCGAAAGGGATAAGCGCTGACCGAGCTGCAGATGAAGGTTCTCCGATCTAAAGGCACGTGTCAGGCACCGCCAGCGAATCAGGCGCCCCCAGGAACACTATAAAAGGGGCTCGACCCCAAGGCTTGAACACAACAACTTTCTAACGCTCCAAAGATTTTCGTTCAAGCGCTCTGCTCCGGCAAACTCCGACTTCGAGATTCCAGCGCCGACGACGACCCTCTGCTACGAAGTACGATCCACACCGGACATCGGTAACGAAAAGTGTAGTTCTTCTCATTTACTGCAATATTCTTGTACTGAAAGTTGTAAACCTTTTGCGCGATTATTGAATTGCCCAAAATAAACGGTCAAGGACCGTGGGCCTTGCAGTAGGAGCCGACCGCGACTCCGATCCAAGTAAAATACTTGTGTTTTTGTGTGATTATTTTGTTTCCGCTGCATTTACTCTTTCCTTAATCCGAAGAAAAAGTTTTAACGATATTCACCCTCCCCTCTATCGTGTATCTCGATCCAACACAATCTTTATAGTTAGATAAATTCTTTTCTTATTTTAAAATTGCATGCTTGCTTGTTTATTTATTTTCTGCAATTTACCATGCTTAGACCTAGGACTTGTTAGATTAAGGACTAAAACGATTAACTGGAATTTGAACAATATAGTATTCAGTGGAGGTGAGATGATAGTACATTAGGGAAGCCATTTTGACGGAACTAGCCAAAGCTACCGATCCAAGACCCAAACTAGTTAGACCAAAATCTTTCAAGGAGTAACTTGAAAATGAATTTTCAATAAAAGGCTTTGTCAAGGAAAGGGTTGATGATCCAATAAGGCTACGGCCAAAGAAGGCCTAGTGCCTCGCCAAGACCTGGAAGTCGATTATTGAAAACCAAATTCATTTTACTATTGTCAGATTTGAATCTAACATAGATTTCAATTAAACTTAGATCCAACCATTTTTTTTAAAAAATAAATTTAAAGCATAATTAATTGTTTTGAAATTAATTTAACTTTTCAAAATTAATCATGGGTTTTCAAAATAAAATTCTCACTTCTATTAAAACTGTCTCACAAAGCCCATAAGGTTTAACATGATTAATAACTCTAGATTGGGTGAGATGGTTAGGATCTAACTCATTCATTTTCTTTATACTGAATCATGCAAATTAGAACCTAATTGACCTAATTGTTAGTTAGTCAAAAGAGTCAAACTGGGTCAAAATAGTTAAATATGGTCAAACTGGTCAATAGTCAAACTATTGTCAGATCGGGCACCCGTGACCTGTCGAGCGCCCCCAACTTTCCCTTCGACCGAGACAGCAAATGCTGTCAACCTTACCCATCCGACCCATGCGCCCATGACCTATCGGGCAGCCAAGTCTATCTCTTCATCCAAGGCAGTCAATTCTGCCAAAAAGCTGCAGTTTGACCTGGGCGCCCCAATGAACTCGGGCGCCCGTGATCTATCGGGCGCCCGTATAACACAATATAAGGAGCATGGCTCCTTCCACTTCCCCCACACCAAAACCTTCCTTCACTCCTCTTCTTCCCAAGGCGCCCGGACCTCCTTGCTAGTCTTCAAACGCTTGACTTCGAGAATGACGCCCCGGTATCAATCTTTTTATGCATTCTTTTTGTAATTTCATTAAATGCATCATTGCAATTTCATTTTTCTTTAAATATCTAGAAAATGCCGCAACTCCCAACCCAACCCCGTGGCCGAACCTAGCCCCGACCCGAGGTTTCCCAACCTAGAATTGTTCAATAAATTTGCCCAAACAACTTACAAGCCTATAAAGACCAGTTTTCTAAATAAGCAATTTTTTACCCAATCCTGTCCCTTAGCGATGGATGCTATCAACATTTATCAACTAGACCACCTAGTTTTCTGTACACATCCGGTAAACTCAACCCAGTGTGTAGAGTTTTACAACAACCTTGTCAAGATTGATGAGCTACTCTATTCCACCACCGTTCAAAGCACTCCCCTAACCATTTCTCCTACTCTATTCAATCGGTTTCTCGGACTACGATCTTTGCAATCGACCTTTTCTTGTTATCCTCCGGCTGACCCGCCCTTCGCACCCCCTATTCGCACATTACTTTAGACACTCTTTACTCGTATTTCTTTGGAGATGTGGGAAATCCGTTAGCCCGGCGATTTCAGTCGGTTGACCTCCGAGTCCAGGACTATGCACTCTACCGAGTTATAGTTTGATATGTTCTCCCACTTACTACTTGAGATGTCGCGACCATGCGACCATTTCATACCTTCTTACTCTATGCCATGATTCATCAGCTTGATATCGACATAGGTCTCCATATCTTCTATACCATCATTTACGCCTCGAGCATATCCACACACGATCGAGTTCGTACGCCCTACTACCATATCATTACATCCCTTCTTCATCACCACGGTCGCGACATCACTGCCGGAGAGATTATTTCGATGACCGAGTTCGACGAGATAGGGATTAGAAACTTTTCTTTAGCAGGGATAGATATCTTGGCCATGGGGGTCCTAGCGTGGAGACGGGACAGAGCTAGACGACAGGACGACTCCGACGAGGAGGTGGAGGTAGACGTAGATGATCTCGCAGCCGAGATCAACGAGCAGTTACAGGAGCCACCCCCACTGACTACCGACCAGCGCATCACATCATTGCAGACGGAGTTACACAGTCTTAGGGAGGAGGTCGAGGCCTATCACATCGAGCAGATGGACGCCATCCTAGCCAATCAAGAAACAAGCGACGCACGATACAACGAGAAGATGTCGCTGTTTCAATCTTGGCAACCTGGCCCATCTTATCATCCTGGCCCTTCCTCTTAGTTTAGATTGACATTTTCATCCTACTCCAGTGCAGTGTGAACTATTTGACTTGTATTTGACTCGTACTTGACTGACACTTTACTTTAGTTTGATTTCTCTGGTCCTACTATTTGACCAGATGAATCTTATGCATTTATCTCAGCGATTACTTGCCAATTCAATTAGAATGCTTAGTCAATTGTGATGTTATGCTTGGTAGAATAGGACTACTCTACTTATACTTCTTTTCAAAAACTGTGTTATTTCTTAGTTAATTTGAAAAATCATTTTTATTTATTATTTTAGTTAAAATGATTTTCTGACTTAGTTTTTTAAAAAAAAAACTTACCCCCATCAAAACTAGGGTTTTTTTGCAAATGGACTTTGCCTAGGCCCTAACCCTAGAACTACATGCACCTATAGATCTAGAAGTCAGCATCTCACAAGCACCTTAGGGTACTTTTCATTGATAACCTATACTAGGTTGAGATGCTTAGGTCTATGCCTTGATTCAAGATGCTTTAAGTCAGTGCATCTGTAGTAATTGGGGCGATAAATACCAAGTAAACAGTAATCAGGTTAAGTGTCAAGCTTAGAAAATCTAACTTGATCAGATCACTTAACTTGACTAACCCTAGCGAAAACTACTGTTTATAACAGTTAGTAAGTAGCTAACTGGGTTAGACAGGACCCGAAAGAGAAAATTTAAATTGATTTGGTCCAGTTTATACTTAGAATTGGTTCAGTACAACACCTTACTTCTATTACTCAGTTTTTTGTTATATTTTTTTTATATATGGCAAAGGGGGAGAGATTTGAAAGGAGAGAAAAAAAGGCTTTAAAATTTTAATTTTTTTTTTTCAAATTAATTTTTTTTTCAAAACTTTTATCTCCTTTTTCAAAAAGTAAAGTAATTCAAAAGCACCTTGGAAAAATTTTCTAAGTATTATAAATTCAAAATTTTGCTTGAAAATTTTTCTAAGTATTAAAATTGCTCAAAATTTTCTAAAGTGTTATAAATTCAAAATTTTGCTTGAAAATTTTTTATTGTAACGACCCGGCCCCTCGGCCCCTTAGGTGGCCAAATCAACATTTGGCGGCCCAACAACCTGGCCCCTCGGCCTAACAACCTAGCGGTCAAATCAACATTTGGCGGCCCAACTTTGACGACCCCTTAGGTCATCGACCGTTGGCCGTGTCGTTACTCACAAGAACTTCCCACCCCTGGCCAATGGATTTTTGCCTTCCTCAGGGTTCGAACTCTAGACCTCCAGGCTAAGTACTAGAGTTTATGAATCCTGATAGCTAAGTGAGCGCTCACTTGGCAATCAGGATTCATAAACTCTAGTACTTAGCCTGGAGGTCTAGAGTTCGAATCCTGAGTAAGGCAAAAATCCACTTCCCAGGGGTGGGAAGTTCTTGTGAGTAACGGTATGGCCAACGGTTGACGACCTAAGGGGTCGTCAAAGTTGGGCCGCTAAATGTTGATTTGGCCGCCAGGTTGTTGGGCTGAGGAGTCAGGTTGTTGGGCCGCCAAATGTTGATTTGGCCGCCCAAGGGGCCGAGGGGCCGGGTGGTTACAATAAAAGGTGTCTTTATATTGTAACGACCCGACCCCTTGGCCCCTTGGGCGGCCAAATCAACATTTGGTGGCCCAACAACCTGGCGGCCAAATCAACATTTGGCGGCCCAACTTTGATGACCCCTTAGGTTGTCGACCGTTGGTCATGTCATTACTCACAAGAACTTCCCACCCTTGGCCAGTGGATTTTTAGCTATCAGGATTCATAAACTCTAGTACTTAGCCTGGAGGTCTAGAGTTCGAATCCTGAGGAAGGAAAAAATACACTGGCTAGGGGTGGGAAGTTCTTGTGAGTAATGGCACGGCCAACGGTCAATGACCTAAGGGGTCGTCAAAGTTGGGCCACCAAATGTTGATTTGGCCTCTAGGTTGTGGGTCGAGGAGCCAGGTTGTTGGGCCACCAAATGTTGATTTGACCGCCCAAGGGGCCGGGTCCAAGGATCATGTTCATGTTCACCAGAGACCAAGTCCGAAGACTCTCCCAAAAACATGAATATGTCAGGTTGCCTAACAACCCCTCCCACTACGACGAGGTACTACCTGTGTATCTGTGACACGCGGTGCAGTCACTTGTGGTATATCATCATGTATCGTTGGTACTGAAGTAGGAACTTCCCCTCTTATTTCCTCTTGAACAATCTTACTTATGGGCTTGTGGTTCATTACATAGTCCTCTTCTAAAAATTGGACATTCGTGCTAACAATGACCTTCTGATCTTTAGGACTATATAACAAACCACCTTCGTTCCTCTAGGATAGCCTACAAACAAGAGAACTTCTGTATGAGATTCAAACTTATCATCATCTCCCTTCAACACATGTATTAGACTACCCCAAATTCGAATATGTGTCAGACTAGGCTTACGCCCATTCCACAATTCTATGGGAGTAGAGAGTACTTCAGAATGTACATCGCTATTTCCAGGGCATACCCCCAGAACGAATTCGGTAATTTAGAATAACTCATCATCAATCTAACCATTTCCATAAGAGTTCTATTCCTTCGCTCTATCACACCGTTTTGTTGGGGTGTATGATAAATACTATTTTATTGATCATTTCAGGCCCTAAAATCCATGTTTGACCCATATTTTACCTGCTTAATCTTGAATTTAACCTAGGTTCTATGAATTAATTCTATTTTGGGCTTTATTGTAAATCATTATACATTTGAAATATTTGGCACTAAATTGTGAATCTACTTTTATAGGCTTGGAAGGATCATGGACCTAGGTCATGCTGGGTCAAACTTGAGTCAGAATTGGATCCGGATCGAGTGATCAAGCATCAGACTAATATGGGTGGTCCGATTCAAAAATGGCTAGATCTGAGCCATCTGCGAACTTTTGATGCAATCCGAGCTAGGGATAAAGCTAATCATGAACCCAGATCAAGATCTAAAAGTTTCATCCAAATCAGAGATCAATCAGCCGTTGGATTAAGCTCAAGAGGATCTAGATCGTCTATTCAAAGATCAGGTTGATCTGAACCATCCGTTGCAAATCTGGAAGATCTGAACTACTGAGAGGCAGATCCTAACCCATGATTGAGATCTGGAGAGATTGGGCTCGATCGGCTGAGATTCAACCATTGGATGAGTCCTAAACAATCTGGGTCATCCGTTGCTAAGTATTTAAACTTAATCTTCTCCCATTTCAGAGTTGTCGCGTCTTCGCCGCAGATTAGCGTTCTTCGTCTTCTTCCTTTTCTTCTTCAATTCTTCTCATCTGATCGCGCGGCCGCATTGATTCCAAACTCGGTTTGAGTTCTAGATCATCGGGGCTACTTCTCCGTGAGGTTTTCAGCTCAAATTCATCACTGAACAGAACTAAGTGGGGGTTTCACCAGCTCCGCCATTCACCTGATCGATTCTCCGTTGTATTCCATTCTTTGTCCACCTGAGCAAGTCGGAGGGTTCTTCGAGTGGCTCTGATCGTTCCTAAGTCATCACCGCAATCCCACACAGCGAGCACGAGGAGATCGGATGGATGTTTCAGCCGGAAGCGAGTTTGAGCTGAATTGATTGCGGAGTCAAAATTCTAGCGATTTGTCAAGCTAGGGGGTTCATGGCTGACTCTTGTGTGACAGCAAGAAGGACTTGCACCAAGGGAAGGGATCGATGATTAGTTTTTTAGTGAATTTTCGTTTCTGAACATTAGTTTCATTTCTGAATTTGGTTTCCATTTCTACATATCTGTTTATTTCTGTGTATCAGTTTTAGTATCTGGATTTTGTATCAAGGGAACATTAGTTTTGTGAACTTTGCAGCTTGTTTCAAATTCAGCTTGTTCCGAGTTTTAATTCCTGAAATTAGACACAACGTTTGGTGTGCTAGTGCACTCGAATTCAGCTTGCTCTGTTTGTTTCTGCATTCGGTTGTTTCTAAATTTCTTCATTCATTCCTGCATTCAGTTTGTTTCTGAATTGATCAGTTTCATTTTTGCGTATCAGTTTTACAGCTTCTGAATTTTGTATCAAATGAAACTTCAGCACTGATTGGTACCAAGTTAAACACAACTTAATTCCTGCATTCGGTTTTTTTCTGCAGGTTATCATTCCTGCAAGTTATCAGTTATCATTTCTGCAAGTTTGTATCAAGTGAAAATTCAGTATGGATTGGTGTATAGCTTGCTTGCATGTGGTTTGTTTTGAGTTGTAATTCCTGAAGTTAAACATAACGTTTAGTGTACTATTGCACTTGGTATCAGTTTTGTCCTCCAAATTCTGCGAATTTACATTGGTTCGATTATTTTCCTCATTGGTTGAGACATTAATTGCAATTACCTAGTTTAAGTTCACCTAGTTAAGCTTCCTTTCTTTTCACTGTGTTTTCATTTCTAATTGAAACCAAACCTAAATCGTACTTGAAACCCAAAAATATTTGACGACACATAAATTCGAGATTGAACCAAACATCCTGAACTAGCCTTAGGAAAAATATGACCTGTGGCCCCTTTATTACATTTAAATTGTGAGCTAGGGTTTCTAGTAGAAATATTTAAATTTGAGGCCCACATTTATGACATTCATTTTGGGGGAGCAATCAAATTTTTGGCGCCGTTGCCGGGGAATCTACTAGTTGAGTTTGTTTGATTTTTGCTTGCGTGCTTACTGCTATATCTTGTGATTTACTTTATCTGTTTTATTTTTCCATACACATTTGCTACGATTTGTTTATTTTATGAACAGGTCAGCAGGTGGTGATCTCGAGGAATTTGACCCTGAAATTGAGAGAACTTTCAGAGCAAGGAGGAACCAAGTCATAATTTCCGAGGCTATTGACATTCCTCCTCTTCAGACTATTCCTACTCATTCAGGCATTATCATGGTAGACCACCAGATGACCATGAAAGAACTTGCAGCACCAGATGATACCTTTCAGTATTCCAGCATTGCTTATCCAGAGCTGACTGGCGATTTTGAGCTTAGATCAGGACTTATCCACTTGTTGCCTAAATTTCATGGATTATCAGGAGAAGATACAAATAGACATCTGTAGGACCGGTGCCGTCGATAGAGGGGGGGGTGAATATCGATCGTGAAAATCTTGTTGTGAAAACTTCGTAAAACTTTCGATCTACTCAGAGCGTTAGTGCAGCGGAACAGTAAATAAAAATAAAAGCAAGACAGGGACACAGCGGGATTTATTTACTTGGTTCCCAACCCCCCAGGGTCAGTACGTACAAGGCCTATGTATTCGGCGTGAGTCTACTATTGGTCTCCTTTCTAGAATTTCCGGAGGCGGAGAAAACCCGTCTTACAGTGTACAATTATAAGCACAAGTACGGAAAATTAAGTACGGAATAATAAACGCAAACCGAACAAAACAAAGTTGAAGCTCGACCGATCTGGACCACCGAAGTGCCGCGCACTTCCTCCTAGAGCCTCCCGGTCGTAGAGCCTCGTCTTTAGCGTGTTGTCGTCGGTCAGAGTGATCCGAATAATACTTAGCAGTTGTTGTTGAAGAAGAGGGGTCGAAGCCCCTTTTATAGCACTCCTGCGGGCGCCCTGGACATTGGGGGCGCCCCGATAAACTCGGTCAAACCTTATCCCGCGTCGACCTCGCCGTAGCTGATAAAACCATTGACCAGGGCGCCCCGGACCTCCCGAGTGCCCTCATGAAGGCTTATCTGTGTTTCAAACTTGAAACAGCAAATACATGTTTCAACCAGGGCGCCCTCGTCGTTCCGGGTGCCCCGCTTGACAACTATTCTGCTTACATCACCAAAACTGCATTTTTACTCTTTGGTTTGGGCGCCCCCAGCAATGGGGGCGCCCTGGATGCATGGGGGTACCCCCACTGATGGGGACGACCTGCTTCAGGGCGTCCAGCCGCCTGCTTTGTCTTTCAATCTTGGTACCTGCAAGATACACAAACACAAAGCACATATACATATAATATTAGCCTTAAGGACTTGGTTCGGACTTCGGATCTCCACCAAACCCTAGGTCGAACTGGCACAAGTTCCCATCCCCGAGAACTCGCCTTTCACCTACTCCTTTCAGGAGACGGTTGCCACCCAGTCCTTCGGGTGGACTTTTGCTTAGCTTTCGATACTTCCAGACCTCGAGACGCCCAAACCCTGACCCGTCTCTACTCCTGTCCTTAGTCATCGCTCAGCTAAGTTGCTCAGTCCTTTGGACCAAGACTTCATTCCCTAGCAGTCCTTCGCCAGGTGCCTAGCAGTCCTTCGCCAGGTCTTCATTCCCTAGCAGTCCTTCGCTAGGTCTTCATTCCCTAGCAGTCCTTCGCCAGGTGCCTAGCAGTCCTTCGCCAGGTCTTCATTCCCTAGCAGTCCTTCACTAGGTGCCTAGCATCCCTTCGCTAGGTCTTTGATGTCTAGCAGCCCTTCTCTAGGTGCCTAGCAGCCCTTCGCCAGGTCTTTAGGGTTTCGATACCTAGCAGCCCTTCGCTAGGTGCCCAGCATCCCTTCACTAGGTCTTAGGGTTTCGATACCTAGGTTAACTAGGACTTGTCTTCAGCTTAGGTTACTTCTCCATTGCTCCCTTTTGTCTGTTCATTGTATCACTGACTTAAGTGTATTGTCAAACATTAAAATACTTAAAGAAGAACATCATTGATGCAACTTGCACCAACAATCTCCCCCTTTTTGATGTTTGACAATAACTTAAGTTAGATTGGTTGAAGGGCTAACTTACTATCCTTGGGATCAAACTAAAAAAGACCTTAGTTTTGAAAATATATTTTTGATCCTCTGGGAGAAATAAGAAAAATATTTCTAACTTTCATTCTCTCCAAAAAAAATTTCTAACTTAAGCACACCTCTCCCCCTTTGTCATACATAAAAAAAACCACTAGAAATACTTGCGCCAACAATGAGAATATTTGGTTCTTTTTTAAAATACTTAGTATAAATTTTTGAAGGCATAGCATAAAACTCAGTATTTACGTATTTTGATCTTAGAAAACTTAAACAATATTGCATTTGAGAAAAATACCATACTTTTGAAAGAATACTGTGGGTTTTGAAAAGTGCAAGTACTTTGAAAGATCTGATGCATTTTTGAAAGATATTTTGAGAAAATATAAGTTTTTCTGAAAAATATTATACATATTTTGCAAGTACTAAATATTTTTGAAAAAGATGAGACTTTGAAAAATATAAGTAATTTTTTGAAAAATATTATGCATTTTGAAAACATAATATTTTACTTGACTTGGTTTCTTTTCCAGTCTGACACAATCCTAGGAAACCTTGTTAACTACAAGAACATTTTCCTCAGTGTCCTGGAAATTTTTCAAACTCAAGTAAATATAAAAATAATTTTATAAGTCACATAACTTCTGAAAAATAGAATAATAGGATGTAAGTATATTTTGAAAAATGTATAAATTTTTGAAGTCATAATACTTGATTTGGTTTATCTTCCAGTCTGACACAATCATAGGAAACCTTGTTGACTACCAAGATATTTTCCTAAGTATCCTGGAAGATTTTCCAAACTCAAGATATTATTTCAAATTGATCAAAAACCAGATGAATTTTTGAAAATAATAGTAATTTTTTAAAAAAATTGATAGTATTTTGAAAGAATACTTATGTTTTCAACAGGATTTGAAAATACCGCGCATGAAAACATTTAAAATATTCAGTAATTCTTTTAATTTGACCTCCCCCTAAACTTGACCTAGTCTCGGGAAGCTTGTTGACCACAAGTACTCTTCCTTTGAGTCTTAAGGTTTGATTCAAATCAAAGGAATTATCTAATAATTTCAAACCAATTAATTACACAAAAAAACTTTTTCAGAAGTTTGATTTAGACTCCCCCTAAATCTGACACATCCTAGGAGTCCTTGTAGATTATGAGGTGGACCTTCCTCTGTGTCATTAGGGTTTATCAAAATCAAACAAGACAAAGCACACTCTTGGAACGTATTTTGAAATTTTGAAACATATTTTGAAATTAAGGTAATTTATCCGACATAGTTTTCGAAAAACATAAGTAATAGTGTTTAAAGCCCAGTTTTCGAAAACCGTTTTAAAAGACAGTGGTTTTTCAATGACAATTTTTGAAAAAGAATAAACCACTCCCCCTGTACCCAACATCGTTTGACTCTATCTAAGTGTCTTAAGGAACTTTAGTGTTGTCCTAAGAGGCTTGTGTCTAATTTAGTGAGTCAAACAATTTTTGAAAAGATATACTTTTGAAATATGTATAATATGTATAATCAATCAGACAAGCATGAATTCCATAGAAACATTATTATGTTGAAGCACTATTTTGAAAATATATTTTTAGGAAAATATTCTAACAATTTTGGAAAATAATTTTGAAAAATATTTTTCAATTCATTAGTCCTTAACATCTCACCCATTTTAGATGTATCAATACAACAAGCATGATTGCCTTACAGGTGTATTGTGAGATGCTTGAATCATATTTCTTAATTTATTATTGACTCTAAGATTTAATTGAAGCTTGTGTTAGATTTGAATTTGACAAGAAGTAACTTGAATTTGAATTTCAAAAATTGGCTTCCAGGTCTTGGCGAGGCACTAGGCCTTCTTTGGCCGTAGCCTTATTGGATCATCAACCCTTTCCTTGACAAAGCCTTTTAATGAAATTTCATTTTCAAAATTACTTTTTGAAAAATTCTGGTCTAACTAGTTTGGGTTTTGGATCGGTAGCTTCGGCTAGTTTCACCAGTCTAAAGAGACCAAGTAATGTATCCTTGACCTTATTAGAAGAGGCTTCCCTAACATACTATCATCTCACCGCCACCCAATACTAGGTTGATCAAGTTTCAATTATTCTTTTTCCTATTGCCGTTCTAATATATGCATAAAATTTAAATATGAATGACATGTCATATATTTAAAAGAATTATCAAATGCATGGCATGACAATTATGCATGAGTCAAATAATTTAAATTATTTTACTTACGTTTCTAAAGATATATCAAATTCCCGAATTGATACATGTCGTATGAACCTGCGAATATGTCAACCCACTTTGACATATTTAATTTTATTAAGTTAATTGTTGCGGTTTGGGTAAGATTTTAGTTTAGCTCGAGTTTAAGTTATTTAATATTTAGTTGGATTTAAGTTAATTAAGAATTAGCTGAAGTTGAATTAATTAGAATTTAATTGAATTAATTTAAGTAAGAGTTAATTTGAATTTAATTTGAATTTAATTTAATTAAGATTTAATTTGAATTTAATTTTAGTTTAATTAAGATTTATTTGAATTTAATTAAGATTTAATTTGAATTTAATTTGAGATTTGAGTTTAATTAAGTTTTAATTCGATTTAATTTGAATTTAATTAAGATTTAATTCGAATTTAATTAAGATTTAATTTGAATTTAATTAAGATTTAATTCAAATTTAATTAAGATTTAATTTTAATTAAGATTTAATTTGATTTAATTTGAATTTAATTAAGATTTAATTAGAATTTAATTAAGAATTAATTCAAATTTAATTAAGATTTAATTCGAATTTATTTAAGATTTAATTCGAAATTGAATAATTAAGATTTAATTAATTTGAGTTTGAATAATTAAGATTTAATTAATTTGAGTTTAATTAAGATTTAATTTGAATTTCTTTGAATTATTTGAATTTATTAATAATTGTGGATTTAAGTTTATCATTTTCATTATTTCGAAAATTTCTGCTTCATCTTTATCTATCTTTTCAAATTTTTCTAACAATTCGGATTTATTTGAACCTTTGTAATTTTTATTAATTATGGCCTTGATCTTAGATAGTTCCATATCCTCCTTATCCTCAAAATTATATCTTTTGGTATCCTCAAAGTAGGAGGAGTAATTTGGGCCACTAGTTAAGGTTTTGTAATAACTTTCAAGATTATCTATAGTTAAGTTATTATCTAGGAGAATTTTATCTTCAAGATTATCCTCAGACACATCTTCAATATTTTCAAGAAATTCAAAATTAATCTCTAGATTATCCTTAAGATTTTCAGAATTAATTTCTGGATTATCCTTAAGATTTTCAGAATTAATTTCTGGATTATCCTTAAGATTTTTAGAATTAATTTCTGGATTATTCTTAAGATTTTCAGAATTAATTTCTGGATTATCCTTAAGATTTTCTGAGTTAATTTCTGGATTAAAATTAAAATTATTTGAATTAAAATTATCAGAATTAACATTATCAGAATTTATTTTAGAAATTACTGAATTGATGTTCTGGATTAAATAGTTAATTTCGGATATTTTAGTCATATCTGTATTTTCTAATATGACATGCAAAAAATTAATTTTACTATGCAATAAATCTAATTTATCAGAAAAATTAACTACTTTATCATAAGGCAATGCAGGAACTTGTAAAATTTTTGGAACATAAATCTTACGTACCTTCGCCGGGCACTTATTTTTGTAGTGTCCGTATTTCTTGCATTTGAAGCATCGTACGTGATCCTTATTTTTCTGGACTCCTGGCGATGGTGCCCCCTTTGCCACCGGTGGTGTAGACCGAGTCTTATGTGTAGGGCACTGATTTTTGTAGTGCCCTCTCTCCCTGCATGTGAAGCACGTAATATGAAATTTAAACACAGACATTTAAATAAAATATAACTGATTCACCCCTGAGCTCCCCCTCAACTCCTGGCGTCGTTGCTCCGTCGGCGGTTAGTCCGGTGAAGAGCGGCTCAGCTCTGATACCAATTGTAGGACCGGTGCCATCGATAGAGGGGGGGTGAATATCGATCGTGAAAATGTTGTTTTGAAAACTTCGTAAAACTTTCGATCTACTCAGAGCGTTAGTGCAGCGGAACAGTAAATAAAAATAAAAGCAAGACAGGGACACAGCGGGATTTATTTACTTGGTTCCCAACCCCCCAGGGTCAGTACGTCCAAGGCCTATGTACTTGGCGTGAGTCCACTATTGGTCTCCTTTCCGGAATTTTCGGAGGCGGAGAAAACCCGTCTTACAGTGTACAATTACAAGGACAAGTACGAAAAATTAAATACGGAATAATAAACGCAAACCGAACAAAACAAAGTTGAAGCTCGGCCGATCTGGACTTCCGAACTGCCGCGCACTTCCTCCTGGAGCCTCCCGGTCGTAGAGCCTCATCTTTAGCGCGTTGTCGTCGGTCAGAGTGATCAGAATGGTACTTAGCAGTTGTTGTTGAAGAAGAGGGGTCGAAGCCCCTTTTATAGCACTCCTGCGGGCGCCCTGGACGCTGGGGGCGCCCCGATAAACCCGTCCAAACCTTATCCCCGCGTCGACTTCGCCGTAGCTGATAAAACCTTTGACCAGGGTGCCCCGAAACTCCCGGGCACCCTCATGAAGGCTTATCTGTGTTTCGAACTCAAAACAGCAAATATAGGTTTCAACCAGGGCGCCCCCGTCGTTCCGGGCGCCCCGCTTGACAACTATTCTGCTTACATCACCAAAACTGCTTTTACTCTTTGGTTTGGGCGCCCCCAGTAATGGGGGCGCCCTGGATGCATGGGGGTGCCCCCACTGATGGGGGCGCCCTGCTTCAGGGCCTCCAGCCGCTTGCTTTGTCTTCCAATCTTGGTACCTGCAAGATACACAAACACAAAGCACATATACATATAATATTAGCCTTAAGGACTTGGTTCGGACTTCGGATCTCCATGAAACCCTAGGTCGAACCGGCACAAGTTCCCATCCCCGAGAACTCGCCTTTCACCTACTCCTTTCAGGAGACGGTTGCCACCCATCTCTACTCCTGTCCTTAGTCATCGCTCAGCTAAGTTACTTAGTCCTTTGGACCAAGACTTCATTCCCTAGCAGTCCTTCGCCAGGTCTTCATTCCCTAGCAGTCCTTCGCCAAGTCTTCATAGCCTAGCAGTCCTTCGCCAGGTGCCTAGCAGTCCTTCGCCAGGTCTTCATTCCCTAGCAGTCCTTCGCCAGGTGCCTAGAAGCCCTTCGCTAGGTCTTTGATGCCTAGCAGCCCTTCCTTAGGTACCTAGCAGCCCTTCGCCAGGTCTTTAGGGTTTTGATACTTAGCAGCCCTTCGCTAGGTGCCCAGCATCTCTTCGCTAGGTCTTAGGGTTTCGATACTAGGTTAACTAGGACTTGTCTTCAGCTTAGGATACTTCTCCTTTGCTCCCCTTTGTCTGTTCATTGTATCACTGACTTAAGTGTATTGTCAAACATTAAAATACTTAAAGAAGAACATCATTGATGCAACTTGCACCAACAACATCTGCATGAATTTCACGTAGTCTGCTCCACCATGAAGCCTCAGGGGATTTCAGAAGAAGATATTAAGCTGAGGGCATTCCCATTTTCCTTGATTGGAGCAGCAAAGGATTGGTTCTACTATTTATCTATTGGGCGCGTGTCTAGCTGGATTTCTATGAAGAAGGCATTTCTAAAAAAATACTTCCCAGCCTCCAGAACTGCAATCATCAGAAAGAGCATATGTGACATACAGCAAGTGGTGGGAGAGACTCTTTATGACTATTGGGAAAGGTTCAACAAGCTTTGCTCTAGTTGCCCACAGCATCAGATCAGTGAACAGCTCCTCATTCAGTACTTCTACGAGGGTTTATTACAGATGGATAGGATCATGATAGACGCTGCAGCTGGAGGAGCCCTAGTTAACAAAACACCAGATCAAGCTAGGGAGATGATTTCGAACATGGCAGAGAACTCACAGCAGTTTGGAAGTAGAGCATTGTCCACCAGAGGAGTGAATGAGGTCCAGGTGGCTTCTAATGAATAAAGGGAAATTAGCAATTCTATGGTAGAGCTCACATCATTGGTGAAGCAAATGACTCTTAATAATACAAGCCAAAATCTCAGGTTTTCGGTACCTCCACAATCAAGCCAAGTGATGAGGGTATGTAGTATTTGCTCTAGCCAAGAACAGAATTCATATTCATGTCCCAACCTTCAGCAAGATGAAACAATAGCGGCGTTGGTTAGGGGACAATTTCAAGCCAAGAATAACCCATACTCATCCACTTACAACCCTGGTTGGAGGGACCATCCAAATCTGAAGTATAGCAACTCTTTTTACCAACAAAACCCATCACAACAGCCCTACAATCAGCCCCAACAGAATTTCCAACAAAACCAGCAAGGGCAGCCCCAATTTCAGCCAATTCAGCCAACATTTCAGCAATTCCAGCAACCTTTTCAAGGGAATCAACAAGGTTTTCAAGGACATTTGAATTTTCAGCAACAATATCAACCCTTACAGCAACAATTCCAACAACCACAGCAAGGTTTTCAGCCTTTAAATCAGAACTTTCAGCCACAAAATCAAAGTTTTTAGCCCACTCAGTTTCAATCTTCACCACAACCATTTCCACTTCAAAACCAGAATTTTCAGGGCTATAATTCTCAGCAAGTTCAGCCATCATTCCAGCCCAATTATCAGCCATTTCAGCCCTACAATCAGCCCCAACAGCCCCAATTCCAACAATCACAGCAGGGTAATACTTTTCAGCAACCTACCTCATCATTTCAAGGTCAATCAAAGCCCTATATTAACCAAGGGGGCTATGGAGGTTCTAGTGGGGGAAATGTGCAACAACAATGGATAGAAGAGATGCTTCAACAACTTTTACAACAACAAAGAAAAGATCCCGCTATACAAAACATCGAAAGGCAAATTGGACAATTGGCTAGTGGGATGAATCAAATTCAAGCTCAAGGATCAAGCCAACTACCTTCTCAAGCTACTCCCAATCCAAAGGGAAATGTTAGCGCTATTACTTTGAGGAGTGGGAAGGTTACTTCAACTCAAAATGGTCCAAGAGCTGATTTTTCTGAAAACAGGGCAGCACCTACATTTCTAGCACCAATCAGCCCTGAAAAGACTTCAAAATCAGTTGGTTCCATCCCTAGTCCGTGATCAATTCCTTCCTCGAGTAATCCTGTGATTTTGGTGGAAAATGAGGGAGAAATCATAGGCGAAACTGACCTTACAGCAGCTACATCAAGTTGGATAGCAGCTCAAAATTCAGCCCCTCCAATTTCAGTTCAAGAGGAAGAAATGAGAGTTCCCTTGCCCTTTCCACAACGGAAAACTCAAGCCAAAAGGCAAGTGGAGGAGGAGAAAGCTTGTAACGACCCGGAAAATTTTCTCAATATTTTTTTTTTAAAATATTGATCATGTCTAGATAGTGGTTGAGGAACCTAGAGATATTAGTACGAATTTTAGCCTAGTTATCCATGATTTTCCCATTTAAATTGAGAAGCTAAGTACTAATGGGCCTTATATGAGCTTTTCTAGTACCATGGTTATTAGTGGATTTTAGGTAGAATTTAATATAAATATAAATGGGTTTTAATTAGGAATATTAGCATGATTATGGGTGAGTCTTAGGGGAATTTTTGAAAATAAGGAAAAATAAATAAAAATAAAGTGCATGCACCAAGGATTGAACCTTGAACCTAGTATACCATCATGCATGTACTAACCAATTCACCTAGCAAGGGAGTGCTATGAGGGAATGAAGTGGATTTTTGTTAAGGCTAAAGGAAGTGAAGAGTCATCATGAGAGGAGGCACCATGTCTCTTCACTTGCCCCCTCTTCATTGTGTATAAATGAGAGGGATGATAACTTAACACTTAAGATAGTTATTCCTCTTCTCTTCATCCACCAAGCCTCTCCTCTCCTTCTTCTTCCTCCTTCTAGCTGAACCCCATAGGAGGGTTCTCCCATGGGAAAAGTTCACAAGAAGGCATCTCCTTCAAGATCTAAGGCTTTTTACAAGGTTACAAAGGCTAGGGGTGGTCAAGGGACAATAAGGTCTTCATCCTCCTCCCTATCTAAGGTTTATAACCAAGATAAACCAAGGTAAGACTCCCTCACCTGTGGTATAATAGTTATGTGTTTATCATGATTTAAGATGATTGTTTAGGATTTGTGTTGAGAAAAACCATGGATTATGACCTTGTAAGTTTCAGCCACCATGTTTTTGGGTCCAAAAATGATGTTAAAAATCTCACTCATATTTTCTAATGCTTTCTTATGATGAATAAAGAATAAAATAGGATTTGGAGAATTGGTGGAGTACCCTAATACCCTCTAGGGTTTCGGCCACCACCATGGTTTCATGGTTGGGTTTAGATCTAACTCTTCAAACAAGTTTCTTATGTTTCCTCATGTTACAAGGGGTGTTAATGGTGATTGATATGAATTTTTACAAGCCTTGTGACCTTTGTAAGGTTTGGCCAAGATGAGTTTTAGGGCAAGGGGTTAGGGTTAACTCCAAGCAAGGGTTCTAATGGCTTCCTATGGTATTATATGTAAGGTATTAGATGTAAAATAGGAATTATATGAATTTTTCCATGTGCTTGTGACCCTCTAGGGTTTCGGCCAAGGTCAAGGGTAGGGCTAATAAAATTAGGGTTAGCTCCAATTATGAGGTCTAATGGTTCCCTATGGCTTTGTATGTAATGTATGAATTTCCTTTTTCTTATGGAACCTTTCATGTTGATTGAATAAGGGAGCCTCCACCCATGAACTTTCGGCCAAGCTAAGGAACTAGGGTTTGGGTTGGGTTAAGGTTCCAATAATACTTGTTTATAGTTTGTTATGATGTATGTATATGTTAAGTATGTTGCAAGAATTTTTATGCTACCTACAACCTTAGCCTTATGGGTTATATGCCATGATCTTGTTGTTTAAGTTATGTGCTATGTTCATTCATGAATATTTTAACCATATTCCATGACCATGAACCTAAGTCGTATGTATCCCGTTCACATGAATTCTACCCATGCATGCTCTATGATGGATACTATGATTATGTATGTATGTCATGTTTTATGAATAAAGAAGATGAATGAAGATAAGGTTTATGCTTTAAGTATGAATGATGAAATGCCAAGTATGTTTATGCCATGCTTTCTGTAATAAGATTATGTACGAAGGATAAGTATGAATGATAAATATGAATGATGAAGGCATAATGATGATATGAATTAAGTATGAATGATGAAATGCCAAGTATGTTTGTATCATGCTTCATGTAACAAGATTATGTTCATATCTTTAAGTATGCAATGTATGTGCTATGAATGATGAAGCATGTGAAGATATTTTACTTTATGAATGGGCTTGTACTGGACCGAAGTATGGGTCCAAGGGATGGGCACCTTAAGAACGCCTCGGTGTTGGACTACCGTAGCTATCCACGATTCTGGGACTACCGAAGCTGTCCAACAGGGATGGGCACCTTAAGAACGCCTCGGTTCTGGGACTACCGTAGCTGTCCTTACCCTAGTAGGTCGAGACTAGCTACCTCGTATTTACTTAGGGATGCGCGCATATGATGCATGTATGTGGTACAAGCCGGGGACCCCAATGATGTGATGATTATGTTTAAGTATTTAAAAGTATGATTTAAAATTAAGCATCCTTATGTATATGCATTTGACTCATGCATTCATTCATGTTATGCATTATGCCATGATAGAAAATGTTATATGCTTATGTTTTATGTTAAGAATTATGCCATGATAGAAAATGTTTTATGCTTATGTTTTATGTTAAGAATTATGCCATGATAGAAAATGTTTTATGCTTATGTTTTATGTTAAGAATTATGCCATGATAGAAAATGTTTTATACTTATGTTTATGTTAAGAATTATGCCATGATAGTAAATGTTTTATGCCTATGTTTTATGTTAAGAATTATGCATGATAGTAAATGTTTTATGCTTATGTTTATATTAAGAATATGCCCATGTTTTATGTTAGGAATCATGTCATGTTAAGTATATTTATGTTTATATTTATGCCATGTATCATGCCATGTTAAGTGTATTTTATGCTCATGTACTATGTAAGAACTATGTCATGCTAAATGATTTTATATGCTTATGTTCTATGTAAAGCACCAAGTGATGTTAATGTTTCATGTGCTTATGATTAAGTGACGAATGGTTTTAGTGAGTAGGAAAGGGTCTTACTAAGCCTATGTGCTTATAGTCTTATTTTCATTATACCACAGATCAAGCAAGAGACAATAAGGAAGCAGTAGGAGGGGCAAGAATGTGTGTGTGGTAGTGACTTGGCCAAGGAAAGATATACTTACAAGTCTTATGCTAAACCTAGGATGGTGTTGTCAAGAACAATTTACACTTGCTACTTATGTGCCTAATGGGTGACTTATGTGATTTTATGACATGATGTTAAGTATGAGGTTAATATGCTAAGTTCCCATGTCACCATGTTAGGAAGGATAGTTAGGTGCATGTATGTGTAAGTTTACATTATTCTGCTGCATTACGATGTTCACATGCCCCTACGTATGTTAGCGTAACGCTGCTTTACGAAAAAAAGCGGGCGTTACAAAGCTAAGGAATACAATGAGCTTGTAAAGTTGTTTAGCAAAGTAGAGATTAATGTACCCCTATTGGCCATAATTGAACAGATCCCTAAGTATGCAAAATTCCTGAAAGATTTATGTGTTCACAAGAAGAAGCTTAAGGAGAATGAGTTGGTCAGCTTGAGGAAAAATGTTTCAGCACTCATCCATGCCATACCTCAAAAGTGTGAAGACCCTGGAGTTTTTACTGTATCATGTGAGATAGGGAGGACTATGTTTCATGACGCCATGCTAGACTTGGGAGCCTCCATCAATGTAATGCCCAGATCGGTCTTCCAGATGCTTGGCATTGGCCCTTTGCAGCCCACTGGAGTGGTAATTCAGTTAGCGGACAGAAGCCAGACCCATCCAGCAGGAATTATTGAAAATGTTTTGGTAAAAGTAAAGGAGTTGATTTTCCCTGCAGACATCTACATTCTAGACATGGAAGGAGACTATCTTGCACACAGATCCCCACTTATCCTTGGGAGGCCTTTTCTGAAGACTGCTAGGATGAAAATCGATGTTTATGCTGGCACACTTTCGATGGAAGTGGGGGACACAGTAGTTCAGTTTAGTATTTTCGATGCCATGAAGTACCCTAGGGAAGATCACTCTATTATGAGCATTGACATTCTGGATGGACTGGTTGATACAGATTCAGTGGTTGAGGGAATTTCACATGATTTTTCTGGAGGAGATATTTTTTCAGAGGAGGCTGAGGGAGTACTTGCTATTGAGACTGAGAATATTTCAGAGTTTATTCCAGATTCACTTCTAGCTGGTGAGGATTTTCTAAGTGTAGGGGATTGCACAGAGCCCCAAGGATCACCTACTTCTATTGAGATTCCAGAGGATTCAGAGCACAGGTATGATAGTGTAGGGGATTACACAAAGCCCCAAGGATCACTCATACCCACTGAGCAGGGCCAGATTGAACTTAAGCCACTACCAGGCCACTTAAAATATGTGTACCTAGGAGAGGAGCAGAATTTTCCAGTTATCATTGCTCAGCATTTGGAATCAGAGCAGGAAGAGAAATTATTGCAAGTCCTGAGGCAATACAAGAAAGCGATTGGGTGGACTTTATCAGATATACCAGGTATTAGCCCAGCTCTCTGTATGCACAGGATATTCTTGGAAGAAAATGTTAAACCCATGAGGCAGCCGCAAAGGAGACTTAACCCACTCATTTTGGACGTTGTTAAAAAAGAGGTGACTCGACTTCTACAGGCAGGTATCATTTACCTCATTTCTGATAGTCAGTGGGTTAGTCCCATACATGTGGTGCCCAAGAAATCTGGAGTGACAGTGGTGGAAGATGGAAGCAACGAACTAGTGCCCACCAAAGTTAAGAATTCCTGGAGAGCCTGCATTGATTACAGGAAGCTCAACAAAGTCACAAGGAAAGATCACTTCCCTTTACCCTTTATTGATCAGATGCTTGAAAGACTGGCAGGGAAGTCCCATTACTATTTTTTGGATGGATATTCAGGCTACTTCCAGATTTGTATAGATCTAGAGGACCAAGAGAAGACTACCTTCACTTGCCCCTTTGGCACTTTTGCCTACAAACGTATGCCTTTTGGACTCTGCAACGCACCAGGAACATTTCAGCGATGCATGGTAAGCATATTTGGTGAGTTGTTAGAGCATTGTATAGAGATATTTATGGATGACTTTTCAGTTTTTGGCACGTCTTTTGATTCATGTTTAGAAAATTTGTCTAGGGTTTTACACTGTTGCATTGAGACTAACCTTGCACTTAATTTTGAAAAATGTCACTTCATGGTAGAGCATGGTATTGTACTTGGACACATAGTCTCTAGGAGAGGTATAGAGGTAGATCCTGTAAAAATAAGTGTTATTTCTTCTTTATCTTACCCCTGTATGCGTACGGGATGTTCGTGCTTTCCTTCGACATGCAGGTTTCTACCGCAGATTTATTAGAGACTTTAGCGATATTGCTCGGCCCTTGACAAAACTTTTGCAGATAGATGTTGAATTTTGTTTTGATGATAAGTGCAAAGAAGCTTTTCACAGACTCAGGGAGGCTCTTACCTCAACTCCTATCATTAGATCACCTGATTGGAATTTGCCCTTTGAATTAATGTGTGATGCATCTAATTTTACAATGGGAGCTGTTTTAGCACAGAGGGTGGATGGAGCACCTCATGTCATATGCTATGCCTCCAAGACCCTAGATGCCGCCCAAGCAAACTACACCACCACTGAAAAGGAGCTTCTTGCCATTGTTTTTTCTTTGGATCGATTCAGATCTTATCTATTGTGCTCACATGTTATTATTTTTTCTGATCATGCAGCTCTGAAATACTTGTTGAAAAAGCCAGATGCTGAACCTAGACTAATCAGATGGATGCTCCTACTCCAAGAATTTGACCTGGAGATCAGAGATAGGAGTGGCAAAGAGAACCTAGTTGCAGATCACTTGAGCAGGATTGAGAGAGATGGACCTCCTACTCCGATTGACGATGATTTTAGAGATGAGCATCTTCTTGCGATACATGGAGAGTCGCCTTGGTATGTAGACCTAGTTAATTTTTTAGTAACACGTGTTTTTCCTACACATTTTTTTAAGGCTCAAAAAGATAAACTTAAAAGCGATGCAAAATTTTATGTGTGGGATGATCCTTATTTATGGAAGTTTTGTAATGATCAAATAATTAGGAGATGCGTACCAGACCATGAGTTTTCTACTGTCCTTACATTTTGCCATTCATCAGCTTGTAGGGGGCATTTTGGACCCCAAAGAACTGCTAGGAAGGTGCTAGAGTGTGGATTGTACTGGCCCACCCTATTTCATGATGCATATCTATTTTATAAGAATTGTGATAGATGTCAGCGAACTGGGAACATAGGAGCGATAAATGAGATGCCCCAACACACTATACTTTTCTGTGAGATTTTTTATGTTTGGGGAATAGATTTTATGGGACCTTTTCCTGCATCATTTGGTTATCTGTGTTGGATCGAGAGAACCGATAGAGGGGGGTGAATATCGGAAATCGTTCAGATTTAGGGATAGAGAAATTGCACAGCGGAAAATAAAACACAACACACGCAAACACAATTATTTTTACTTGGTTCGGAGCCTAGGTCGACTCCTACTCCAAGGCCCACGGTCGTTGACCGTATACTTTGGGCAATTCTATATGAGGTGCAAAAACAGTTTACAAAAATGGATTACAATAGTAGTGTAATAAGCACAGAATTAAAATATCTCTCTTTTGTTACCGACGTCCGAGGTAGATCGACTTTTCGGAGAGGAGGGACGTCATAGGCTCGAGTTGGGAAGTTTCTGGAGCAGAGTGCGGGAGCAGAAGAGCGTCGAAGCATTGAATGAATTGTTGCTTGAGCCTTGAGGTCGAGGGCCCTTTATATAGCCCTGGGGGCGCCCGGGACGTCGGGGGCGCCCCCCCCCCACGTGTCAGTTGATCCGGAAGTTGCTCGGTCAGCTTCTGATCCCTTTACATTCGGGATCAGCTTTGACCGGGGCGCCCGGAGCGCTCGGGCGCCCGTATTGACCGGGTCAAACTTTCATCTGTTGGCTTCGAGGGGAGCTGCTTCGGTAGTTGGCGCGGGGGCGCCCGGAGCGCTGGGGGCGCCCGGGAGCAGCGGGGGCGCCCAGGAGATGAGCTGTCGAAGCCTGCTCTTATTTTATGTGTTTTGTGTTCACCTTGGGGGCGCCCGGGACACTCTGGGCGCCCTGGTCAGCTGTTACCTCATTCCTTTGAGACTCTCTGAGCTGCAGACACTCGTTCCTTCGGTCCTGCATCCAGGGTTAGTCCAAAACACCATAAAACAATAAAATATTAGTTTATACAGCCTTAGCTGTCTTGGTTCTGACTTTGGGTCTCCTAAATGGAGCCCTAGGTCGAACCGACGCCTACTGTTCCCTCGACGGGGAACGCGTCCTCACCTACTCCTCTCGGGAGAATGTACCTGATGCCAACCGCTCCTCTGGTTGGACTTTTGCCTGGCGGTCCTTTGCCAGGTCTTGGATACCGAGCTGTCCTTCGCCCGGTGCCTAGCATTCCTTCGCTAGGGCTTCACCTGGCGCCTAGCAGTCCTTCGCTAGGGCTTTTCACCCTGGCATTCCTTCGCCAGTGCCTAGCAGTCCTTCGCTAGGGCTTTTTACCCTGCACACTAGAGTGACATGTTAGATAACAAGTAAGACTTAACTTTTGAACCCTGTTGCCATTATCAAAACACAGGTTTGACTTGGGTGCTTTCTGCACCAACAATCTCCCCCTTTTTGATTTATAACAACCCTAGTTCAAAAAGTTAAGTTTAATCAAGGCATGTAAAAATATTAAATTTTGTTCCCTCCCCCTGGAAGGACTCTCCCCCTAGATTTTTCAAACATTCGTGGGGTTCTAAGTTTAAGAAAAAATTTTACTTAGAATTATTTCCAACAGAAGGCTTTTGTATTTTCAACCATGATTTTTGCACTTTTGAAAACTTAAGTATAGGTACTTGGAAATCTTTTGACAACTTAATTTTTTAAAAGTACATAGAAGAGGTTTTTTTGAAGCATGAGTTTAGAGTACTTAGAAAAATTTTGAAGCCTTAAGTTTTAAAGTACTCAAAAAGTTTTTGAAAGCTTTAACTTAGTAAGAAAAAAACTTAAGTACTTAGTAAATTTTTGACAAACTCTAGTACTTAGTAAATTTTTGTAAAGCATAAGTACTTAGAAAATTTTGTAAAGCATAAGTACTTAGAAAATTTTGAAAAGCTTAAGTGAGTACTTTTTGAATAAAGGATAGATTTTGAAATTTTGAGAGTCAAAAAAAATTTAAACAAAAAATTTTAAATTCTCTCCTTTCTTATCTCTCCCCCTTTGCCATATATCAAAAAATAGATAAATATAGCAGAAATTAAATTGCATAAAGGAAATAATTTTCATTAAGGAAAATATTTGCATGATTTTGCTGTACTGAACCAATTCATGATAAGACTTTAAACCAAATCAGTTGATTTCCTCTTGTAGGGACCTGTCTAACCCATTTAGCTACTTACTAACTGTTATAAACAGTAGTTTTTGCTAGGGTTAGTCAAGTTAAATGTTTTTGTTCAAGTTAGATTTTCTAAACTTGACACTTAACTTGATTGTTGTGTAAGTTGTATTTAGTGCCCCAATTACTGCAGATGCATTAACTTAAAGCATCTTGAATTAAGGCAAAGGCCTAAGCATCTCAACCCTTTCTAGGTTATCAATCAAAAGTACCCTAAGGTGCTTGTGAGATGCTGGCTTCTAAATCTATAGGTGCATGCAGTTCTAGGGTTAGGGCCTAGGCTAAGTCCATTTACGAAAAAGCCCTAGTTTTGAAAAAGGGATAGTTTTGAAATAAAACTAAGTAAAAAAAATTAAAAAACTGATTTTGAAATTAAGTAAAATAGTTTTTCAAATTCTTTTAGAAACCTTTTTTTTTAAAATCCAGTAAAGCAGTAAGAAAATTAAAAGTAGAGTTAATCTATTCTACAGAGCACAATCCTAACTGCCTTCTTAATGAACTGAACTCAGACTCAGGTAGAGGTTTGGTGAATATGTCAGCTAAGTTAGATTTAGAATCTACATGTTTAAGGACTATCTCACCCCTGGCTACATGGTCTCTTACAAAGTCATGTTTAACTTCTATATGTTCTTGGTCTCCTTCAGGTTTGGACACTCTGTCTTGTAGTGGCCCTTCTTCTTGCACTCGTAGCAAGTCATGTTGGGCTTGTTTTTGTCATTTGTGGGTTCAGCTGGTTCGTCCTTTCTTCGGTTAGCCTTCCTTCTGTTGGTTTGGTTTTTCAATTCTTTATAGTAGCTTCGGGCCAGTCAGACCAGCTTAGATTGATCTCCTTCTTCGTCTTCTGAGTCTGAGTCTGAGTTAGACTCGGGTTCAGGTTGTGGCTTTTTCTTTGTTGTCCTTCCAGTTTTTCCTGCAACAAAGGCAATACCTTTCTCGGCCATATTGCAGTTAGTCTGTTCATGAAGTTCTAATTCGGAAAATAATTCATCTAGTTTAATTTTTGAGAGATCCCTTGAAACCTTGTATGCATCTACCATAGATGCCCACAAGGTGTTTCTAGGGAAAGCATTTAAAGCATACCTTATTAGGTCACGGTTTTCGACCTTGTGACATATAGCGTGAAGACCGTTCATCAATTCTTGGATTCGTGCGTGAAGCTGGGCTGCTGTTTCGTTGTCGGCCATATTGATGGTATACAATTTGTTCAGGAGCAGATCTCTCTTACTGATCCGAGTGTCTGATGTTCCTTCGTGCAGCTCGATCAATTTTGCCCACAGCTCCTTAGCACTGTTGAAGGGGCCCACCCGGTTCAGCTCCTCTTTTGTTAAGCCGCATTGGAGGGTCTGAGTCGTCTTTGCATCTGCTTCGATTCTTCGTTTCAGAGCGGTGTCCCACTCTGTGTAGCTTTGAGGAACTCCTTCAGCATTTTTGGGTATCTCCAGTCCGGACTGGATGATAATCCACATGTCCACCTGAGTTTTCAGGTGGACCTCCATTCGACTTTTCTAGTAAGAAAAGTCTTCTCCACTGAAAAGTGAAGGTCTGGCGGTGCTGAACCCTTCTTGCATGGCCATTTAATCTGAAAAAAAAATAACTAAAAAATTTTCCAAGACTTGGTCTTGGATTAGTAGTGCGGGATAAGAAAAAAAAATATCGAGGGGTGTTGCACCAACCTCGATTAAAAACTTCGAACGAAAAATTTAAAAGAAATTCGAACGAGAAAAAAAAATCTGAAAATTTTTCAAACTGGTGGTTGCACCAAATTTGAACTTCCCGACTCTGATACCACTTGTTGGATCGAGAGAACCGATAGAGGGGGGGTGAATATCGGAAATCGTTCGGATTTAGGGATAGAGAAATTGCACAACAGAAAATAAAACACAACACACGCAAACACAATTATTTTTACTTGGTTCGGAGCCTAGGTCGACTCCTACTCCAAGGCCCATGGTCGTTGACCGTATACTTTGGGCAATTCTATATGAGGCGCAAAAATAGTTTACAAAAATGGATTACAATAGTAGTGTAATAAGCACAGGATTAAAATATCGCTCTTTTGTTACCGACGTCCGAGGTAGATCGACTTTTCGGAGCGGAGGGACGTCGTAGGCTCGAGTTGGGAAGTTTCCGGAGCAGAGTGCGGGAGCAGAAGAGCGTCGAAGCGTTGAATGAATTGTTGCTTGAGCCTTGAGGTCGAGGGCCCTTTATATAGCCGGGGGGCGCCCGGGACGTCGGGGGCGCCCCCCCCCCCCCCCCGTGTCAGTTGATCCGGAAGTTGCTCGGTCAGCTTCTGATCCCTTTACATTCGGGATCAGCTTTGACCGGGGCGCCCGGAGAACTCGGGGCGCCCGTATTGACCGGATCAAACTTTCATCTGTTGGCTTCGAGGGGAGCTGCTTCGGTAGTTGGCGCAGGGGGCGCCCGGGAGCAGCGGGGGCGCCCGGGAGCACGGGGGCGCCCGGGAGATGAGCTATCGAAGCCTGCTCTTGTTTTATGTGTTTTGTGTTCACCTTGGGGGCGCCCGGGACACTCCGGGCGCCCTGGTCAGCTGTTGCCTCATTCCTTTGAGGCTCTCTGAGCTGCAGACACTCGTTCCTTCGGTCCTGCATCCAGGGTTAGTCCAAAACACCATAAAACAATAAAATATTAGTTTATACAGCCTTAGCTGTCTTGGTTCTGACTTTGGGTCTCCTAAATAGAGCCCTAGGTCGAACCGACGCCTACTGTTCCCTCGACAGGGAACGCGTCCTCACCTACTCCTCTCGGGAGAATGTACCTGATGCCAACCGCTCCTCTGGTTGGACTTTTGCCTGGCGGTCCTTTGCCAGGTCTTGGATACCGAGCTGTCCTTCGCCCGGTGCCTAGCATTCCTTCGCTAGGGCTTCACCTGGCGCCTAGCAGTCCTTCGCTATGGTTTTTCACCCTGGCATTCCTTCGCCAGTGCCTAGCAGTCCTTCGCTAGGGCTTTTTACCCTGCACACTAGAGTGACATGTTAGATAACAAGTAAGACTTAACTTTTGAACCCTGTTTCCATTATCAAAACATAGGTTTGACTTGGGTGCTTTCTGCACCAACAATCTGTATATTTTGCTTGTTGTCGATTATGTTTCTAAATGGGTGGAGGTCATTCCCTCGAAGACTGATGATTCTTGTGTTGTTGTTAGCTTTGTCAGGTCACACATTTTCTTCAGGTTTGGAATTCCAAGGGCCATAATAAGTGACCAAGGATCTCATTTTTGCAATAAACACATGAAGGCTTTACTTGGCAAGTATGGGGTGATGAACAAAGTTTCTACTTCCTACCATCCCCAAAAAAATGGACAGGCTGAAATTTCTAACAGAGAAATCAAATCAATTTTGAAAAAGACCGTTGGGCCCACTAGAAAAGATTGGAGCAAGAGGCTTGACGATGCATTATGGGCCTATAGAACGGCATACAAGACCCCCATTGGAATGTCTCCTTACCGCTTAGTGTATGGAAAAGCTTGTCATCTTCCCGTGGAAATAGAGCACAAAGCATATTGGGCAGTAAAGGCGTGTAACTTTGATGCTACCAAGGTGGGAGAAGAAAGAAAACTTCAACTTCAAGAGCTTGAAGAGATTAGGCTAGAAGCATTTGAAAATTCAAGGATCTACAAGGAAAAGACCAAAAACTTCTATGACAAGCACATCTTGAAGAAAGACTTCCAAATTGGTGACAAGGTCTTATTGTACAAATCAAGACTCAAATTGATAAAAGATAAGTTAAGGTCAATGTGGGATGGTCCATTTATTGTAACTAACATTTTTCCCTATGGAGTTGTTGAAATTAAAGATGAATCTAACGGTTTTGTTTGGAAAGTCAATGGCCACCAGCTCAAAAAGTACTTTGAAGAATTAAAGGAGCTAGAGGTGGATGGTTTGAACATCAAAGACGCTATCTACCCAAATTAAGGGGAGTTTACTTTTCTTGCACTTTGATTCCATTGTATATATCATCTTCATGTTCTAGAAGTAAATCTTTCTCGTTGAAGTGAGTTTTTGATAATAAATTCTTAGGTAGAAGAGGATGAATAAATAGACATTGTAAATATCATGTTATTTCTTTTGGCACATTTTCTTAGTGAGTAAGAATAAATATATCCCTCTAGGTTGTCTCAATATCATTTTAGAGTCTCTTGAAAACAAATTAAATTTGGTTGTTAAAACTTAAGGTTTGAGCTAATGGATGAATTCTTAGATGCTTGAGTACTACTTAGTTATGGATTCTAAATTGATGACTTGAGATGAATTATTTGTACCTAGTGAGAATTAGCCTATTTTTGTGACACACATATGTGATTGTACTCTAGAACTTGCTTAGGTTCTTTCAAAACCATATTTCTATGATTGGACCACATCTATAGAGGCTAATCACTTTGTTTTTCCTTTTCATATCAGTTTTTACGATACTCATTGTTGATACATGATCTATACTTCTTTTTCCTTCCCCTATATTTCTGCTCATAACATCTTTTCTATGAACTTGGTTGCTTGGGATGGTTCTTAATGTTATTTTGCCTGAGACGGGCAAAAGATCAAGTGTGGGAGAGGTTTCAGTTGTTTGGATTTTTGAATAGAGCAGGTTTAACTCAAGTATAGAATTTCTCATGGAAATTGGTGGCAAGCAAGTTCATACTGCTGTTTATCATTTGTGATTGTTGAGTTGTAGTGGGAAATTTTAACAATAGTTGGAAGCATTGAATTAAGTGGTGCATGAACTCTTTCGAGCATTGTATCAATTATGAGGACAATGGTGAAGTTTTGGCAACCTACAAGCAACCATGCCAAGTCTAAAGCCCAAATGAAACCTTATGCATAGTGAAGCTGCAAAGTGCTGGAAATGATGGCATACTACTTTAAGTGGGTTTGTAAATTGTTGTTGAAGTCTATATTGGAAAAACTCAGTTGGAATGCTAGTAGGACTAAGATTGTGTTTCCATACAAGAAGTTTTGTATCAACTTGAAACTGAACCTGGGCTTCCTAGGCTATCTGCTGTGAAGAAATCAGAGAATTGCAAGGATGAAGAACTTGATGATTATGGATTCTGAAATTAATTGCGTGGAGCTGAAATTTGAAACAGAAACGAAAAAATGTAAGTAGAAGTGTGCTAACTTGAAGGAGAATTGTATAAAGTGTGGTTGCAAGAAAAAAAAAATACTGGAGAGCAGCAGAGTTGTAAAGATTACTGATGCATGGTTGAGAGGAAGTTAGCCAGCATATATATAAAAAAAACAACAAGGTGGCTGAATAAAACAGTGAGGACAAACTGAGTTATCAAGTAAACATTAAGGGAAAGAAGAGCTTTGATGTCTGAATATTTTGGAGATCTTGGAACATTAAATCTGGCACAATTGAAGAATTTGGAAGCCTATAAGCATTTGATTATATCTCCATGGGAGTTGGCCAAATGGAAGCTGAAAATTCAGCTATGAAAAAAAAAGAAAGTTGATTTCTGTAAACTAAAAACAAGAGAGCTGGAAATGAATCCTTGTGCCAAGTTTGGGTATAAGTTCTGGTCCACCGTGTGTCCAAATGAAGTGACCTATCCATTGGAAGTTCTCCATATCGGGGCAGAACAGAAAACAAACAGAAGTGTTCTGGGCATAACATGATTGAACAGCAGATGAAATTCATTTGCAAGCTCACAGCAGTGTTGAATTTTTTTTCATTTCATGAATTGGAGCTAGTTCTGATAAGGACTTGGGAGCTGGGCACAACATAACTGAACAAAACGAAGACCAAAAATAGAAAATTAGCAGCTGACCATCAAAGCAGAGAAAAAAAAGGAAAGAAACAAGGTTGGCACGTAATAAATTCAGTTAAGTTAGGCACAATAAATTCAGTTAAGTTTGGTTCAGCAGAATCAAAGGCAATGTCAAATCCTTCTCTAGTACAATTTTGACTTTACTAGAGGGTCATAAGAAAAGAGAGAAAGAAAAAAAAAGAGGGAAACAAGGTTGGCACGCAAATACAAGGTTGGCACAATGAAATCAGTGGAGTTCTTCTCATCCTTATCAAATTCTTGCTCCACCATAATTCTGACTTCACTAGAGGACTATAAAGAGGGTAAAGTGCATTGAGAATATTCTTGAGCACCCAAGTTTTCCACTTCGTCAATTTTTCTATTTTCTTAACTTTTACTTCATTCTTACCATTTCATATGTCTTTAGCTTGTTTGAATAAACTTTTGTAGATGTGGATCAGAATCATGAATAATAGTGGAGAGTAGATAACAAGCAAGCCTATGGTAGTGCAAAAACAATGTTGTGTTTGAGTGAGCTCTACTTTCATCATGAACTTAGAACTCAAGAAGAGAGCCACCAAAACTTCCCTTGAAAGGCTTAGTGAGTTAAATTCATCTCAATGAATCATGAAGGATGAAAATGCTAAGTTGTTGATTTAAGGACGAGATACTAATCCATAGAGCTTAGATTTTTTGAGAATTGACAACCTTAGGTAATTTCTTTTCAATTGCTTCTAACTATGTTTGAAAAGAATCTAAGAGATACATATTTAGTAGTTTTCGCGAGACGCTCAAGTTTAAGTGTGGGGGAGTTGATAAGTACTATTTTGTTGATCATTTCAGGCTCTAAAATCCATGTTTGACCCATATTTTACCTGCTTAATCTTGAATTTACCCTAAGTTCTATGAATTAATTCTATTTTGGGCTTTATTGTAAATCTTTATACATTTGAAATATTTTGGCACTAAATTGTGAATCTACTTTTATAGGCTTGGAAGGATCATGGACCTAGGTCATGCTAGGTCAAACTTGAGTCAGAATTGGATCCGGATCGAGTGATCAATCATCAGACTAATATGGGCCGTCCGATTCAAAAATGGCTAGATCTGAGCCATCTGTGAACTTTTGATGCAATCCGAGCTAGGGATAAAGCTAATCATGAACCCAGATCAAGATCTAAAAGATTCATCCAAATCAGAGATCAGTCAGCCGTTGGATCAAGCTCAAGAGGATCTAGATCGTCTATTCAAAGATCAGGTTGATCTGAGCCATCCGTTGCAAATCTGGAAGATCCGAGCTACTCAGAGGCAGATCCTAACCCATGATTGAGAACTGGAGAGATTGGGTTCGATCGGCTGAGATTCAACCGTTGGATGAGTCCTAAACAATCTGGGTCGTCCGTTGCTAAGTATTTAAACTTAATCTTCTCCCATTTCAGAGTTGTCGCGTCTTCGCCGCAGATTAGCGTTCTTCGTCTTCTTCCTTTTCTTCTTCCTTTTCTTCTTCAATTCTTCTCATCTGATCGCGCTACCGCATTGATTCCAAACTCTGTTTGAGTTCTAGATCGTCAGGGCTACTTCTCCGTGAGGTTTTCAGCTCAAATTCGTCACTGAACAGAGCTAAGTGGGGGTTTCACCAGCTCCACCATTCACCAGATCGAATCTCTGTTGTATTCCATTCTTCGTCCACCTGAGCAAGTCGGAGGGTTCTTCGAGTGGCTCTGATCGTTCCTAAGTCATCGCCGCAATCCCACACAGCGAGCACGAGAAGATCGGATGGATGTTTCAGCCGGAAGCGAGTTTGAGCTGAATTGATCGCGGAGTCGGAAATTCTAGCGATTTGTCAAGCTAGGGGGTTCGTGGCTGACTCTTGTGTGACAGCAAGAAGGACTTGTACCAAGGGAAGGGATCGATGATTAGTTTTTTAGTGAATTTTCATTTCTGAACATTAGTTTCATTTCTGAATTTGGTTTCCATTTCTGCGTATCAGTTTATTTCTGCGTATCAATTTTAGTTTCTGGATTTTGTATCAAGGGAACATTAGTTTTGTGAACTTTGCATCTTGTTTCAAATTCAGCTTGTTTCGAGTTTTAATTCCTGAAATTAGACACAACGTTTGGTGTGCTAGTGCACTCGAATTCAGCTTGCTTTGTTTGTTTTTGCATTCGGTTGTTTCTGAATTTCTTCATTCATTCCTGCATTCAGTTTGTTTCTGAATTGATCAGTTTCATTTCTGCGTATCAGTTTTACAGCTTCTGAATTTTGTATCAAATGAAACTTCAGCACTGATTGGTACCAAGTTAAACACAACTTAATTCCTGCATTCGGTTTTTTTTCTGCATGTTATCATTCCTGCAAGTTATCAGTTATCATTTCTGCAAGTTTGTATCAAGTGAAAATTCAGTATGGATTGGTGTATAGCTTGCTTGCATGCGGTTTGTTTTAAGTTGTAATTCCTGAAGTTAAACATAACGTTTAGTGTACTATTGCACTTGGTATCAATTTTGTCTTCCAAATTCTGCGAATTTACATTGGTTCGATTATTTTCCTCATTAGTTGAGACATTAATTGCAATTACCTAGTTTAAGTTCACCTAGTTAAACTTCTTTTCTTTTCACTGTGTTTTCATTTCTAATTGAAACCAAACTCAAATCATACTTGAAACCCAAAAATATTTGACGATATATAAATTCGAGCTTGAACCAAACATCCTGAACTAGCCCTAGGAAAAATACGACATGTGGCCCCTTTACTACATTTAAATTGTGAGCTAGGGTTTCCAGTAGAAATATTTAAATTTGAGGCCCACATTCGTGACATTCATTTTGGGGGAGCAATCAGTGTACCAGGTGTGGACAATTGGGATTAAATACCAGCCTCTGATAGGTAACTCCTAAACTCTCCCAAGAGGTACTCACCACCACGATCAGACCGTAGTGTCTTGATACTTTTACCATGACGTTTTTCCATATCAGCCTTGTATTCTTTGAACTTGTCAAAGCACTCAACCTTGCGGCACATCAAGTAAATGCATCCATATCTCGAATAGTCGTCTATAAATGAGACGAAATATTTGAAGCCATCTCTTACCTGGATAGACATAGGACCGCATAAATCAGAATGAACCAATTCCAACACTTCTTTGGCTCTATACCCCTTGGCTTTAAAAGGCCTCTAGGTCATTTTTCCTTCCAAGCAAGATTCACAGGTTGGGAAATCTTCCACCACCAATGAACTCAAAATTCCATCAGTTATCAACCTTTGAATTCTACTCAAGTTATTATGACCCAATCTTAGATGCCAAAGATATGTTTGGTTCATTTTCCAAGGTTCTTTTCTCTTATTAGAATTAGAAGATGTGTTATTAATTTCCATTTGCATCGTGGGAGTTATTGGATTAAGAGTATACAAATTGCCAACCAACGCACCAGAACAGATAATCTCCCTATTCCTTTTGATAACAACTTTATCATTAAAAGAAATAGAATATCCATCCATAAATAATTTAGAAATTAAAATTAAATTCTTTCTAAAACAAGGTACGTAAAGATAATTTCTTAAAACCAGATATTTATTCTTAGCAAAAGATAAATAAACATCTCCCACTGCAATTGTCGCCACCTCCGTAGCATTGCCCATGTAGACGGTAATCTCACCCTCAGATAGTCGTCTGGTTTCCTGGAACCCCTTCAATGAATTAGTGACATGATCAGTGGCTCCCGTATCTACAAACCATGTACCGATAGATAACACCGCTAAACATGTTTCAACAACTAATGAAAAGGATATACCTTGTTGGTTTTTTCTTTCGACGAGGACAGTCCACCTTCCAATGTCTAGTCTGCTTGCATGTGAAGCACATGCCTTTCGGCTTCTTCACTCCAGCATGTGGTCATTGAGATCTAGCTGCTTTCTTTGCCGAACCAACTTGTTTCTTCTTCTTCTTACCGCCTTTCGGCTTAGAAGTAGAAACGTTTTCAGCAATCACTTGAGCACCTTGACGAAATATCCCTTCTGCTGCCTGGGGTTTTGTCAAAAGTTCCGCCAACGGATACATCCTTTTATTCATGTTGTAGTTCAGGCGGAACTGCTCAAAACTCTTTGGTAGCGTCTGGAGAAGGATATCGACCTGGGTTTCCCCATCGATTTCAGCTCCAAGGACTTCCATCTCATTTAAATGAGTCATCATCTTGAGGACATGATCCCTTACGGGTGTTCCTTCAGCCATGGTGGTCGTCATTAAATTCCTCATAGCCTCTTGCCTAGCAGCCCGATTCTGGTGTTCGAAGAGTTCCTTGAAATTGAGCATCATGTCATAGGCAGTAGTGAAGGCCTGATGCTGATGTTGCAGTACATTTGACATGGAAGCCAAAATGTAACACCGCACCAACCAAATATTCCTTTACCCACTTCCTATAACTCTCTTTCTCCTCTTCACTAGAATCATCTTTAGGCTTAGCAGGATAGATCTGAAAGAGTACAAATTTGTACTTCTCAGCAGTCATGGCAATATCCAAGTTTCTTTTCCAATCAATATAATTTAGATCAGTAAGTTTGTTTTCTTTTAAAATCACAGCAAGGGGATTGAAAGTCATTTTGAAAAATCCTGAGAACCACATTGATCAAAACATTAGAATTTAAAATAATATTGATTCCTCAAACAATAAAATTTCAAATTCACCAACACCTCAAAACACCGTGAATTTCGTATGCCACGATAGTGTGGACGTATACTAATTCAAACATTTGTAAGAGGAGGTTCTACCCATTAATTTTATTATCTTGTCAACCTTAATTTTTGACAAATAAAATTAATAGGTGGTTTATCTTCGGCCATACAAATAATAGCAGTCACTCTGATGGGGAGGATACTATTAATTGCATCTAAGTGTACATCATTACTTTGATTACTAAGTCCATTATCTAGGATTATGTCCCTTCTTATGGTGAAGATCACACGCTACTAAATAATTTTCTAAAATCATCCATAAGGAAGTTTGAACTAGTGATCCGCAAAATAAACTCATCCGATGTGGAGGAAGACACTAAGAGCCAACGTGCAAGTTTGTATGCATCACTTTTCAAACTAGTAATGGAGGCCACGGGACTCGAAGATTCCCTCTCCCACCTAGTAATTTAAGACGAGGAATTTTTCCATGCATGCACAACAAGCATATTAAACAGCAAGCAATAAATATGAAAATTCAAAATTTTCAACTATTATGGCTTTGTAGATTCCGTTATTCTCCAATACGCCTCCAGTCGTGTTGTCATCTCATCTCCTCCTCCTTTAGCCGCACAAGTAGGGACCCGAGCCGAGAAAAAAAACTTTAATTTTAATTTACATCCATCGATCCTATACACCACAAAGGAGTGTACAAAAATCTAGATTGAAAAGTAAATTAAACTAAGCGGCTAACATTGACGTATTTAATTACAATTAAATACAAATGACCTCGTCAACCCCGAGGATTCAAATAAATACAATCACACAACACATCATACACAATCACACAGCCATAATAGTTGGATCTCATGTCTACAACCAAAAAGTTAGCCTATTGCACATCTTACTATTATCCGGCATAAATCATATATGAAAAGCATGAAAGTAACCGAATCTAAAACACACAAAATCGGAAACCATGGCTCTGATACCCATTGTTGGTTGTCGTTGGGATTCCTCTCTATATCCTCGTATTAAAATTCTATTGATTAAAATTAATTCGGATAGGGAAAGAAAACATCTCGAATGACCTACTTCATCTTCATGCTTTTCGATTGAGTGATCGCTTGAACAAACTTGTTGTTCACGCAATTAATCTCCTTTATCGAATAGTAACGGAGTAGAAGATGAAGATTTGGATCACTGGTTCTTGTGTTTGTTTTGGGATCCAAGTAAAATAAGAAAATACAATTAAACTAAAATGAAAACAAGATATACCTTTTGTTTTACCTCTTGACCTTCTATTGTATTCCTAGCCTCTTCTTGGACGTCGTGTGGGCAACGATCTTCCAAGAACGAAAGCCACCAAGATCCCTTCTTCCTCTCCTTACTTGCGTCGACCAAAAGAAGACACTCCTTCTTTAAGGTTTGTCCAAATCCATCTCAGTTGTGAGCTACTACTTATATTTTACAAGGAACTGATAACATGATCTTCTGTGTGACACCACACACCATGTTATTTACAATGTAAAGTAATAGACAAATTGCATACATATAACAAATATAAAATGTAAATATATGACCACTGTGATTCATATTCCAAAATAGATGTTCATACAAAAGCTAGACTTATAGTATACATCCTAACAAGTTCAGATTAGTCTAATTGTGTGGTTTGTGTTGTAGGGTATCATACATTGGTTTAAGTTTGGGTTGAACCTAAATTGAGCCTAAGTCCTATAACTTAGAGTAATAAAGCATAACCTTAATACGGCGTGGTAACTAGTTACGGCTTGGTAAGTTAGTTTAAGTAATTACTGCGTTATGTAAATATCTAAATTTATTTCTTTGATACAGGACATTGATCGATTGCCATTATTGTTTCATTGCGGATTATTGGATAGGAGGTTCTCTGTGGTTACGAGCATCTACTTGGAGGCAGATACCTTTGACTTTATCTCTATAGATACTGTCATTATTTTATGCATGGTTTATTATGTGTAGTAGTAGGTTTATACTTTTTCTGCCTTTTGTTATCCCTGCTTGATACTTGCTATTTGATTTTGGAGATGATCACCATTTATTTTCATACGATCTCAATGCTTGATATTTTTACTCTGTAGAATATATATATATATATATATATATATATATGTATCACTAGCTATAGTTTGTATGTTGATTTAGTGGTTTATTTTGTAGGTCATGATTTATGATTCAGACTTGTGCTTGTGTATGGCATATAGTTCTTTGGAGGACTATTAGGTGGGTGTTGCATGTGTTAGTGTCATGCATCATCCCTGCACAGTTACATAGATGATGACTCTTGGCTCCCTTGTGGTTGAGACGGGTTATCAGTCATACAGAACCTGGCTACATGATCACTCAGGGGTTAGTGATTATCGAAGTATGGCCAGTTTTGTTCCTTTCTGCTCCACTAAGAGACTCATAGGTTAGTGGTTATCGGAGTGTTGTAATAGGCATGGATCCCTCCTTTGTTGTGTGATAGAGGAGATGAAAGCGAGGCTCCTCCATATGACATGGGGTATGAGTGTTGTCTCCGACTGCATCCTATCCACTCGCCCACTCTAGAGCAGTGACAGTGGAGTTCATACAGTTGTCATAACCCTACCCACTCGGCCGTTTACATATGATATGTTATGGAGCTGGACTGACGCCGGGGGTGACATATGTCACTATATCATATGCATATGATGCATGAGATTGTACTTGATTGTGTTTGTTGTATTTGATTGAGTTATGATTGCTGCACTTGGATGATATGAACATACATGAGGTTTTTTACATTTGGTTCGGTGATTTTGCATTTGCTCGTGACTACGAGCTTATATTACCTACTACCCTGCAGATGATATTAATACTGATATGTATCATACATTCAGTATTTTGGTTATGCATGTTCTGTTATTCCTATGAGACTGTATCCATTTATTTCTTCTTTTCTTGTATAATTTTTTGATACCATACAAATCTATCTATATTACCCATAGAGTTCACATGGACTTACCTCCGTTTGCCTATTTTTCTGTTTCAGGATGATGTCACTAGGAGAACCAAGCACTGGTCCCTTCCTTTTATTTTCCCTTTGCTCGCTGCACTCTTTTCTTTCTTTGTGGATGTTGTATTTTCTTTCCAGATTCATTTTATGAACTTGTTTGTGATACGGTTTTATGTGTTGTTGTGTTTGACTGCCCAGAGGGTTTTTGACTTTGAGTTTTTATCGTAGACATGGGGATGTACTACTTTGACTGTATATGTTGCTTGCTTGTTTTCTTTTGCTATATATGTTCTGGTTGTATTGGTCGTAGGGATGGCAATGGGGTGGGTCGGGGACGGGTTTACCGTCCCCATACCCGTTCCCGAAGTAAATCTCCATCCCCGAACCCGTCCCCATCCCAGCCTCTACTTAATCGGGGAATCCCCGTCCCCGAATCCACGGGGAGTAAATCTCCATCCCCGTTCCTATCCCCACTTGAAATATCTATCCCCACTTGAAATATCCATATCTTCAAAAAAAAAAAAAAATCGAATCGAGCCGATCTCTTCCATATCCTCAAAAAAAATTCGAAGGCGATCTGGCTAAGAACGAAGAGTGCGGAGCAAAAGGAGATCTTGTCCGGTTAGTGGCGAGTGGCGGCTGGCGGCTGGGAGACGAGACAGAGAATCGAAAACTTGTGGGAGGCGGCGAAAACTTGTGGGAGGCGGCGAGTGAGCGATGATTCATTACTCATTAGGTTTTTCACACATCTTTAATATTAATATTATTGAATTATTTTAATAATTATTAATATTTTATTATTATTAAAGATATCGGGGCGGATTCGGGGATGGGGATAGCATCCCCATATCCGCCCCAATCTGTTTTGGGGATTTTTAAAAATCCCTGAATCCGAATCCAAACTCAATAATATCCTCCCAAACCCGTCCTATTTCGGATTTTCTCCGCGGATATCGAAATCCATGGGGAAAATTGTCATCCCTAATTGGTCGATGTACGTGGGGCCGTATAGGCCATTTATAATTGTCTTAGATTGTCCGTTATACAGGAGAGGTGCTGTCCGATTTTTATCGAACCAACTACTCCTCCGGGGCACGACATAGAATTTCAACCTTGGTAGGCAATGCTAGAAATCCTTCTATCCGACGAACTTTTCAAGTTTTTTTTTACTTTTTATTGGCACTATGTATCTTGCTTATGCTGACTACTCTTAAGGGTGATTAACCTGACCCCATTAATGTTTTTTATGTGTCAGATGATAGATAAGTAAGCGCTTGCAATTAGAGGCCTATAAGTCGGAGTTCGTCGATCAAACAAAGAAGAACTCGCGATCGCACAATAGAGGAATCGATCTCCACTGCTCACGAGTCACTGGGCGCTCATTTGCAGACAACGCAAACCTCCGAAGAAATAGAGCAGGAAGAAAAAAAAAAAGAGTCGAAGTAAAGGCTGTTTTTACTATGCCCCTCCAAGTTTCCTTTATTTGTATTTCATTATTTAACAAAAATATCCTTAAAATTTCGAAAAAGACGCCAAGAACTCAACGATTTCTCTATCACCAAGAACTCAACGATTCACAATTCCTTTTCCTCCGTAACTGATCAACTATCAAGCTTTTATCAGAAACGAACTTCAGTTCTATTCTTTTTCTATTACCCGCCACCAAGAACTATCTTTATTTTCTATTTTTTATTGTTTGTGTGATATACATTTCTGTATCTTATTATCCCTATTTTATTTTTTATTGTTTGTGTGATATACATTTCTGTATCTTCTTATCTCTATTTTATTTTTTATTGTTGGTGTGATATACATTTCTGTATCTTATTATCTCTGAATTGCTATATTAAAAATCACAAAATTTGATAGGTAGCTAATGTATTTTAATGTGAGCCTATAAATATCAAGAGAAAGATCACAACTCACAAAACACAACTCACAACTCACAATTAAGATGGAGAAGCAATCGCTAAATTTTGTTGGTGATGATGAAGTGATAATTCGTAAGTCTACACAATATCATCCAAGTGTTTGGGGTGAGTTTTTCATCCAAAACTCCTTTCACTCACAAACACAGGTATTGATCTTCTCACACTTATTAAATATTGTTCCATGAAAATTTCTTAATATTTGATATATGTCTTATTTACAACATACAAATGACAATATGCGGCGATTAAATATATATTGTTGGATGTATATCTAATAATTTTGATTATGCAGGAGTCCTTACAAAGGAAGATAAATAGAGTGGAAGAATTGAAGATGCAAATAAAGACAATGTTCAAGGACACTAGTGACATACTGCAATTTATGAATTTGATTGATTCAATTCAACTTCTTGGATTGGACTATCATTTTGAGGATGAAATAGATGGCGCATTAAGATTAATCTTTGAGGTTGACGATAAGAACTATGGGCTTTATGAAACTTCTCTTAGATTTCGATTGCTTAGACAGCATGGATATAATGTTTCTGCAGGTAACAATAGAAATGAGTTAAAATTATTAGGTTATATATACATATGTTCTTACATATAAAACAAAATATATATAATAAAATTGAAATTTAAGATAAATATGTCTTTCTTTATATGACAAGATAAGAAATAAGTAGTTTCATCATTTGTCAAAAAGTCCATTTTTAGTTTAATTATTCTAATCAAATTTAAACTATGAAAAATTAATATATGCCTAATTAAAAATTTTACATGTTTTCCTGACAAAACGATGTTAAAAGAAGAGGTGCCAACTTACAATATTGGTAAAAATCTAAATTATTGCCGAGGTTTAAGATTTACAATTTGTCATGTAAACTTGTTTTATTGTTATTATTAAAAAAGACCCAAAGAGAATAAAACTAGTTAAAGAGTTTGATATAAAATAATACCATTAACTAATTATTTTTTTGAACACTTACTATTATTGATTGTTTACTCATTCTTGTAGATACTTTTAACAAGTTCAAAGATGACAATGGAGGATTTATATCTACCCTGAATGGAGATGCAAAGGGACTACTAAGCTTATATAATGCGTCTTATCTTGCAACAGATGGAGAGATTATGCTTGATGAAGCCAATTATTTTTCAAAATCTCAACTAGTATCCTTATTGAGTGAACTTGAACAACCTTTAGAGACACAAGTGTCTCTTTTCCTTGAGGTACCACTATGTCGAAGAATTAAAAGTCTCTTGGCGAGACTATATATACCTATTTATCAGAAGGACGCAATGCGAAATGATGTCATATTAGAACTTGCAAAATTGGATTTCAATCTATTACAATCTCTTCATCAAGAAGAATTGAAGAAAGCTTCAATGTAAGTAAATTTAAATCATCATTTTTTAAAATTATATATAAATCTAATAAGACAATTGATAGGAATTTCAAAATTATTTCTTTATAGTTATAGAAATATCATTGCACTTAAAAATTATTTACATTAACTTTAGTGACTATAGTACTGCACGAGTTTGATTAATATTCGAAATCTCACCTGATTTTTATGCATTGCCTAATTGGTTAGATCTATTTTTCTAACTACAAGTAATTTATGTTTTACTTACGTACATTTGGGATATAAACTGATTGTTTTGTTTCTCTATGTATATTTTTGATGGATGACATATTTAAAGATGGTGGAATGATTTAGCACTTGCTAAATCACTAAAGTTTGCTCGTGATAGAATTGTGTAAAGTTTGCTCGTGATAGAATTGTGCTAAATCACTAAAGTTATTATGAGCCTCAATATTCTCGTGCAAGAGTGATGTGCACCAAAACATTTGGTCTTCTTACAATTATGGATGATATCTATGATAACTGCAGCACAATGGAAGAGTGCGAAATTTTAACCAAGGCAATACAGAGGTTTGTCTTTAATATATCTAAATGATAATAATTTTGTGTTTCCTTTTAAGATTGTTGTTGTATAGTCATACATGATAGGATTAAAATGTTTTAAAATAATTCAAGCTAAATGATAAATTATCATATTCATTCTTTTACCAATATCATGATCATTTATTTGCTCATATTTTCTTACATTTAGGTGGAATCATCAAGCTATTGATACTTTACCAGAATACACAAAGAATTTTTATCACAAGCTATTAAACACTTTGGAAGAATTTGAAGCAGAGTTGGAACTTAATGAGAAGTATCGTGTTCAATATCTTCAAAATGAAGTATGTTAATAGGAAAGAGATCGATATTGGCTTCTGTTATCGTAAAAAATTATTAACTAATCTTTTTCTTGATTTACATAGTTTAAAGCTGTAGCTATAGCATATTTTGAACAATCTAAGTGGGGCGTGGAGCGATATGTGCCATCACTTGATGAACACTTGCGTGTTTCATTGATCTCCTCCGCATGTTCTTTTGTCATTTGTTCCATGTATTTGGGCATGGGGGAAGTGGCAACAAAAGAGGTATTCGAGTGGTATTCAAGCTTTCCCAAGCCCGTGGAAGCTTGTTGTGTAATTGGTAGGCTCCTCAATGATATAAGATCACATGAGGTAATAATTTTAATCATTTCCATTGGCACAATAGTTTAGCAACAATGTTTGACAATTTCAATTAAAAATTTGTAGACGGAGCAAGAGAGAGATCATTTTGCCTCTACGGTGGAAAGTTACATGAAAGAGCATGGCACAGATGTAAACGTTGCATGCAAGAAGCTACGAGAGATAATGGAGCAAGCATGGAAGGATTTAAATAAAGAACGTCTCAATCCAACACTAGTAGCTCGACCTATAATTGAAAGAATACTCAGCTTTTCAATATCAAAGGAAGACGTATATAGGTACACCGACGAGTACACTCATTCTGATAATAAAATGAAAGATAATATCACTTTGGTGCTAGTTGAAAATCATAGTGGGAAGATCATGTTGAAAATCATTAGAGGCAACCATTACAGTGTGAGGATGCTCAATACCCTATCAATGTTTGAATAAAGTAAACTCATATTTGGATGTTTTATGGAAAAGTTATAATTGATATATAGTGCGTGATATGTTATGTAACCTGCTTAATAAAATTTGCACTTTTGCTTGGAAGATATAACAAATATATAACATTTAATTTTGTCACTATTTTTTCTTAATCAACAAGATTTGTAAAACAGTTGAATGAATTATTATTTTTAAACTCCTCTATCATCTACCTAAATGTTGTTGTTGACAATTTCAATTGTCACCGTACCTCTCATGCTCAATCTCTTCCACCATCACTGTCTTCTCCTTCACAGCCTCGCCCTTTCAACTGATCTAGAACCCCATAGTGTTGTAAATGAGAATCAAAAAATCTGAATATTTATTTTTAAATAAACCTATTGGATGCATTTCAATAGTTCATATAGGACATAAATTAAATTGTGCTCATATTGCCTTAGAGAATTTGATTGTCATCCACAAATCTTAAGGTGCTTACTAATCAACTGATAATAGAATGGGTTGTGCTAAAGGAGTTTTCATGCTTCTTTGAGCTATCAAAACTAGTAGAATTGCTACTAACGAGAAGTTTATCATGTTAAAACTTCATTATGAGAAAACATTCAATTGTTAATTGGGCACTTAATTCATGTTCAGAATCTTCTTAATTAATTTCCCTGACTATGGGTTACTTGGACAAAATTGTTGGTTGTCTCTTGTTAATAGGCATTTTGTAAGTTGAGTTTGGTCTAAGAAAACCTGTCATCTCCTTCCTCCTCACTATACATCTTAGTGGCCAATGCATTGCACTATAACATGATCATCTTCTAAAGACATGCAAATAAATACCAAATTGGTAGCTCATCATGTTTGTCCTTTAGGTATTGTTACAATGAAATTGAATTGAATGATCATGCATAAGATATTTGTAGCTTTGATCACTTTGGAATTATCATTATAAAGCCTTTTTCATCGCTCAACACTGGGATCACTCGTGTAACTACCCATTTTATATTTTATTTACTACGTAGGCTAAATCTGGTCGTGTACAATTCATCAAGTATATCAGACTTCCAATCACTCGAGAATACTCTATCTAAGAGATACTTTCTCCTCAATTCCTTGATAAATGTTGGCTTGTATCTATCGATGTTCGTGCCAACACAGTATCCCCATTGCCGAATCTCTCAAGAATTTTACCCACGTAGTGAGACTGACTAAGAACAAATCCTTTTGCTATTCTAAGAATTTTGATTCCTAAAATGACATTAGCTAGACCTATGTCTTTCATGTCAAATCTTGAGTTTAATATGCCTTTAGTGGATTTGATTATCTTATCATTACTCCCAATGATAAATATGTCATCGACATATAGGCACATGATGACAAAGTCATTCTTTGTGGCTTTCATATAGACATATTTATCACATTGATTGATTTTAAATCTACATTCCTTCATGGCATTATCATTTCTCAAGCCGTATAACGACTTTGTTTTTCTGTCCTGGAACAAAAAACCTTTCATGTTGTTCTATGTAATTCTCCTCTTCTAAATCCCTGTTTAGAAAAGCCTTTTTACATTCATCTGATGTATTTCTAGATTCTATAGAGCAACAATAGCCAACAATACTCTAATGGAAGTTATTCTCGACACCAGAGAATACATATCAAAGTAATCGAGGTCTTCTTGTTATCGGTAACCTTTAATTACTAATCTGGCCTTATACTTATCAATTGTGCCATCTAATTTCATTTTCTTCTTGAAGATCCACTTGCAACCTAGTGGTTTACATCCTAGAGGAAGATCTACAAGTTTCCAAGTGTGATTTTATAAGATAGATTCTATCTCAGATGCAATTGCCTCTTTCTAGTGAGGTCCATCAGATGAGGTAATTGCTTCTGAGTAACTTTGGGGTTGACTTTCCAATATGAAAGTGATAAATCTGTTCCATAAGATGTTTCCACCCTTGCTCTCTTTCTTCGTCTGAGCACAACCTCAACTGGTTCATCTTCTTCTTACTCTTGTGTTTTAAATACCTGTTTTGAGGAGTTAGTATCCTCTCAGGTCTTATATGAAAACACGTGCTCGAATAATGAGACATTTCTTGATTATATTATCATTTTTTTGCATATCTGGTATTTGTGATTCATATACTAAAAATCGACACGCATTGTTGTTATGTGCATATCCGATAAATATACAATCAATAGTTTTTAGTCCTATCTTAATCCTTTTTGGATCAGGCACAAAAACATTGGCAAGACACCTCCACATTTGCAAATATTTATAGGGCGGTTGTCTTCTATTCCATAACTCATAAGGTCTCTTATCTATTTTCTTGTGGGACACCTTATTTAAAAAGTAATTAGCTATTAACACAGTTTCCCTCCACATGGAGTCTAGTAGTCCAGAGCTCAATAGAAGAGCATTCATCATCTCCTTTAGAGTTCGATTCTTTTGCTCAACAACTCCATTCTGCTGAGGAGCATGAGTTGTTATTTCATATCTGATCCCATGTTCAACACACAACTCTGCGAATGATGATACATATTCATCGCGTCGATCGCTTTGAACCACATTAATCTGTGACAGGCACCCCAGTGAAGGGTTAAACAAAGCATTCGAAGCAAACTGCCATGCAAGCCTTTAGACCTAGTCAAGCTAGGCGTCTGTGTTAACACAGGCGCCCCAGTTAGCTCAGGCGCCCCAGTTGAAGGGATAAGCGCTGACCGAATCTGCTGATTGGGTTTCTCACAGGATAGGCCATGTGTCAGGCACCCCCTTCAACACAGGTGGCCCACTGACCAGTATAAATAGGGGTTCACCCCCAAGACTTCAGTACAACTTGCAAATCTCACTCTCAATACATTCGTTCAAGCGCTACGCTCTGACAAGCTCCGCACTCTATATTTGTACTCCAACTTGTAAACTCTTTTCGAATATATAATTGCCCATCGTAAACAGTCAAGGACTGTGGGCCTTAGAGTAGGAGCCGACCGCGACTCCGAACCAAGTAAAAAAGAAATCGTGTTAGCGATTGATTTTACTTTTTTCGTTGCGTAATTGCTCTCTGTATCTGAAATTTTTACGATCGATATTCACCCCCTGTATCGATTCAATCCGATCCCACATGGGATGATCAAATTTGGGGGCAAATAATAATTTTGTTGCCAAATCTACAACGAATACGATTTCGTTGCCAATATGTTAATTCGCCAATTCTGAGATGAATTTTCTTTTTCGCAAAATCTGAGATGGATCATCCCAGAATCTGGGACAAATCCATGGTTTCATCGTTGAATCTAGGATGAATCCATGGATTTGTCCCAAATTCTATGACGAATCAATGGATTCGTCATAGAATTTGGGACGAATCCTTAGATTCATCCCAAATTCTGCGACGAAAGAAAATTCATCGCAGAATAATCGATATCACAATAATTTATCAATTTTGCAATGAATTTTCATTCATCCCAAAATGTGGGATGAATCATCTATTTTATAAGAAATATTGAACGGATTGACTATCTTATTAATCGAGAAAAAAATTACAAAACAACTTGATTATATGAACTAGCTTGTGTAGGGATCTTATGCAGAAAATAATCACATAACGCAGCGGAAAAACGAAATCCCTTCCAATGATCCATACGAAAAACATACAACTTGGTTCGACAGATCTTCGCATGATCAAAGTGGGCATGTCTCTAATAGTATCCACACGGACACATCTTGTTCGTCATACAAAGGGTTTTGCCTCTTTGTCTTCCTTTGATTAATGCTCTATTAATCTAGGATGAATGCTAAGATTAATGCTACATTAATCTTGGATGAATACAAGTGGTTTTTTTATTCCTTTTAAATAATTCTTTATTAAAGTCTTTTAATGAACATTAATCCTTCTTATGTGGTTGAGTCTAACTTGGATTAAACTCAATCTCATAGTCTAATTGGATTCATTTGAGTCTAACTCAATTAATCCAATTTCATATTAGAGATCATCACATTTTAGTCAAACTAAAATAAACGTATCTCTGAAATAACATGTTCTTTGTGTGTGACCCAATAGACTCTAGTAACGTTGGCAATATATCTAAACCATATTAGATACATAAGTAATGAGCGGCATCTAGCAATGCATCATTGCTACCCAAGTGACAAGAATGTCGAGATCCGACCTGACCTTTCCACGTCTATTATCATGTATGACTTTATCCTTCTATCCTCGATATTTAGATTTATCAATGAGGCATAGACCATGTCATCCTCTTATCAATCTTTATGTTTTTTGATCCACAAGTAGACTTACTCAATTAAATGAGCTCAATATCTCATATTGACTCATTTAAGCATAACCATGCATTTTAGTAGTCTTACTCAATCAAGGGGCCCATAGATATCACTCCCATCATATGGTAGGGATAGATCTCATCTACATCACTCACCTCCCTCCACATAATTTGTTACATACCCAATGATTGACTTTGTAGTTCACCCTGTTATGGGTGACGTTTGACGATACTAAAGTTACAACTCCTTATGTAGGGAACCATAGTGACTTCTAGTCTAAGGATTATTCATACCAATAGTCACTATGAGAAATTTTGCAACACTCATATACCGATCCATGAAACTTTCTCACGGTGGGTAAATTCAGTATATATTCTCTAATATATGCACTTATATCAATTTGATATCTTATATCCATGATTCGTGAGATTAAGTCATCAATTGACCTACATGCTAGTTTTAACACATTAATATTGTCCTTGTATATTAATGCTTAACTAGGAATATTTAAGAGTAGTGTTCTATATATATATATGTCTACATCCTGTTGGTGCTAGAAGCACCAGATCGAACCTAATTTTGATAATAGCAAAGGCATCAAAGTTATGTATATTTTGTGATCTAACATATTTGATTAGGTGTACAGGAAATTCTTAGTTTACCTAGGCACGAAGTCTTGTCCTGCAGGGTTGAGCATGAGATCCTGGTCGAGGACTGGCACGAAGACCTAGTTTGAGGAATTGGGCACGAAGACCTAGCCGGGGGTCGAGCACCAAAGACCTAATTTGGATGATCGGGCAAAAGTCTTAGTCGAGCGAGGATAACAGATAGAAGTAGGAATGGGTCGAGGTGCGAATGTCTCGAGATCTAGAAGAGGAAGAGGAAGAGAAAGAGGAAGAGGAAGAGGAAGAGTTTAGGGATGGGCTGAAGGAGCGTGCGAGAAGAAGAGGAAGAGGTTAGGGCTTGGTGGCAGTTTCGGCGTCACTCGCTCGGGGAACTACTTGTTGGTGCAGACATCACCCAAGTCGAACCTGTGTTTTGATCAATGGCAAAGGGTTCAAAAGTTAAGATGTTTTGTTTGTCTAACATGCTACTTAAGTGTGCAGATTGAAAGTCCTAGCGAAGGATTGCTAGGCACTAGGCGAAGGACTGCCTGAAGACCCAGCGAAGGGATGCTGGGCACCTAGCGAAGGGTTGCTAGGAAGTCGAAGACCTAGCGAAAGAATGCTAGGCACCAAGCGAAGGACTGCTTGGTACTGAAGACCTAGCGAAGGACAGCTAGGCACCTGGCGAAGGACTGCTGGGCAAAAGTCCAACCGGAGGAGCCGGTTGGCATCAGGTAAATTCTCCTGAGAGGAGTAGGTGAGGACGCGTTCCCCGTTGAGGGAACAGTAGGCGTCGGTTCGACCTAGGGCTCTATTTTGGAGACCCAAAGTCAGAACCAAGACAGCTAAGGCTATAAAACTTACTTATATATTTGCTCCATCTTGTTTCGTACTAACCCTGGATGCAGGACCGAAGGAACGAGTGTCTGCAGCTCAGAAAGCCTCAAAGGAGTGAGGTAGCAGCTGGGTTGGGCGCCCGGAAGGACCCGGGCGCCCTAAGTACAAGGCAAAGAGGAGTTCAGCACAAGCAAGCTTCGGAAGCTCACTGGGCGGGGCGCCCCCGGATGCCCAGGGCGCCCCGCGCTCATGCCAACGAAGTAGATAAAGTTTATCCAGCCGAGACGCCCGCTGAAAGGGTCAACCAGGGCGCCCCCAGCGTCCCGGGCGCCCCCACAGTCAACCCTCATCCCTATTCGAGTGGGATAAGGGCTGACCGAGATTTGCTCGGATCGGGTGACACGTGGGGGGGGGGGGGGGGCGCCCCAACGTTCAGGGCGCCCCAGGAGACTATAAAAAGCCCCTCGACCCCAAGGCTTCAAGCATCAACCGCTTCCAACGCAAACACGCTCTTCTACTCAAGCGCTCTGCTCCAAAAACCTCCCAACTCGAGATACAAGCGCCGACGACGTCCCTCTGCTCCGAGATACATTCCACACCGGACGTCAGTAACGAAGAGTTGTCATTTCATTTGTTTTACACTACAACTGTAATCTTTCTGTAAAACTCTTTGCGCACATATAGAATTGCCCCCAGTAAACGGTCAACGACCGTGGGCCTTGGAGTAGGAGCCGACCGCGACTCCAAACCAAGTAAAACCGATTGTGTCTTTGTGTTTTGTTTATTCCGCTGCGCATTTGCTCTTAATTTTATCCGAAAAACGAGTTACAATATTCACCCCCTCTATCGTTTTCTCTCGATCCAACAAGTGGTATCAGAGCGGGGAAGCTCAAATTTGGTGCAACCACCAATTTGAGAATTTCTTTTAGGATTTTTACGAAATCTTTTTTTTTGTTCGAAATTTTTTTTCGTTAATCGAGATTGGTGCAACACCCCTCGATAATTATTTTTTTTATCCCGCACTACTAATCCAAGACCAAGTCTTGGGACAGAGTTTTCCTTTCTTTTCTTTCTTTTTCAGATAAAATCTTTAATGGTCATGCAAGAAGGCTTCAGCACCGCAAGGCCACCGCTCTTCAGTGGGGAGGACTTCTCCTACTGGAAGAGCAGAATGGAGGTCCACCTGAAAACTCAGGTGGACATGTGGATAATCATCCAGTCCGGACTGGAAATACCAAGGAATGCTGATGGAGTACAACAATCTTACGCTGAATGGGATGCTGCACTCAAAAAGAAAATCGAAGCCGATGCCAAAGCGACCCAAACACTACAATATGACCTAACAAAAGAGGAGCTGAACCGGGTGGGTCCATTCAATAGCGCCTAAAGAACTCTGGGGTAAGCTGATCGAACTACACGAAGGAACCTTCGACACCCGAATCAGCAAGAGGGACCTTCTGCTAAACAAACTATACACCATCAAGATGAACGAAGGCGAATTAGCAGCTCAGCTCCACGCCAGAATCCAGGAGCTGATGAACGGTCTACACACCATTGGTCACAAGGTAGAAAATCGTGACCTAATAAGGTATGCCCTTAACGCTTTCCCATGAAACACCTTGTGGGCATCTATGGTAGATGTGTAACGCCCGCCCTTATATCTACCCTCGGGGCGGGGTTACGTAACAATTAATCATATATATTTTTTTTCCTCTATCTTCTAGCATAAAATTTAAAACAAACAATGCAAGGACTAAGTGCTAAGCATGCTTGCCTATACATGTCAAACAAATGTCATGCTTGAATTGCTAGAACATCATTTGAAATATTTTAATCAAAAGTTATTCCATAACATGAGAGGTTCACATTTTATTTCAAACCATAATATAATCCAATAAAATCAAGTATATGAAAACTCCAAGTATTATAATCGTCATGCAATATAGATCCTAATCACTATCATTCATTGTCAAGGAGCATAACATAAGCATAAATATGTAGATATAGAAGTCTTTCTTCCCGAGCCACCACCCCACACATCTTCAGCCTCCTGCCTCTTCCTTTAGTTTAAGTGTTCCTTACCCTTATCTGCAGCATAAGACAACACATAAACTAGTAAGCACAAATGCTTAGTAAGGATCCTGTCCTACTCGCAAAATCCATACGAAAGAACATAACATGTACACATAATAAATCATAAGCATGAGTTCATCAAAGCATACTAAACATCCAAGTTTCTAAGCATGCAGTATCAAGTACCTTAAGCATACTCTTCACATATAATAAATGCTTTCAATGAATGTTTTCAAAACAATTCCATAATGGTATTACTTAAAAATACATCCATATCATATTGGGCCCTGTTGTGTACCACATATCGCGCGGAACTATTGCGCGTTCCCTAATGAATTGGGGTAGCGAGCCACCAATTAATTAGAGCAGGACCCTTCCGTCCTACCGGAGCCATGACCTTACGTTAACATGCACCCCGGATTTGTTTAACGACCCCCTTACGAGTCGGGTACACAACTTCAAAAGTAAAATACTTATCATGCTTTTACATATATGCTAAGGAGTACTCCAAATCACTCTTACAGGACACACCACTCTTCAAGGGTGCTCATGATCCCGGAGGGACACACCACACAACATAAGGGGTGCTCTTGATCCCATACTTAGTAGAGTATCCGTTTAAGCATTTTAACATATCACATGCAATTTCATAAGTGTGCCCCATGGGCTATAAGGCATGCTCATACATACATCATATTTCATGCATGTTCATACATACATCATATTCCACACATGTTCATACATACATCATATTTCATACATGTTCATACATACATCATATTTCATACATGTTCATACATACATCATATTTCATACATGCATATACATATTATCTTACTAAACATAATCATGTCCGTAGGGTAGTTTAACCTTCACATACTATTCATGCAACTTATTAAACATAAAGCACATCATGAGATAATTATGCAACCCTAGACCCTAGTCCTTCTAGGGTTGGCCGAAACTCAAGGGTAGGGGAAAATTAGGGTTTGAACTAAATATTCACACAGACATTCATACAAACACCTTGTATACACTATCTTACAATACATTAAACATGGATATATTTTAGGATAATTCAACCCTCACTAACCCTTTTTCTAGGCCTTGGCCGAAACCCATCCAAGCTCTAAACCCTAGTTTTTGTTATCACAAAATGAAGGGACACAACATATAGGTATACCCTAAGTTCCAAGGGGTCTTCACATGCATCAAGGGTAACCATGGTCTCCTCTTGGGTGTTGGCCGAAACCTACACAAGGGTATAACCCTAGGTTTTGTTCACAACATTTTGAATAAACCACATATACATATACCCTAAGTTCCAAGGGTCTACTCATGTAACAAAAGGAACCAAGGCCTTCCCCTAAGGGGGTGGCCGAAACTTACAAGGGGTGTAACCCTAGTTTTTCTTCCTTTTTGTTCATACCATCATGAAGAAAATCAATATACATATATACTCTAAGTCTCAAAGGTCTTCTCATGTATCAAGGAAAGAACCAAGGCCTTCCCCTAAGGGGGTGGCCGAAACTTGCAAAGGGGAAAAAGTCCCCATTTTTGAAACAATCAAGGAGAATAATCACACCACAACTATTACACTGCAGGCGAGGGGATACTTACATCCTTTCGCTTGAATTTCTCCTTCTCTAAAATCTTAAGGTGCCCTTGGTTGAAGGAAGGTGAGTGTTCTCCTTCCTAGCACTTCTATAGAACCCTTGGCCCTAGTAGAGGGCAAGATCCTTGTAGAGTTCTTCCTCCTTCCAATTCCCTAGGGTTAGAACCCTAGGGTTGTGTTTTTTTTCGAAAATGAAAAGGGAGAAGGGGCTTGAGGTTTTCGGTGATGAGAGTGAGGAAGAAGAAGAGGAAGTTATTCCAACTTCTCTTTCCCTTATTTATACTTTTCTCATGAAGAGACATGTCTCTTCACTTCCCTAGCTTTTAACAAGCATGTTTCTTATTCCCTCTACATGAAATATGGCTTGGTGTGTTGGTTATGACATGATTAGTGCAACTAGGAGGTTCAAGGTTCAATCCTTGCTTCCTCCTTTCTACCTTTTCTTTTTATCACATTTTGCACTAATCCATATCAAAGCCCATTAAGCCAAGCCCATCATGAAATTTCATAATAATAATAATATTCCATGAATTCATAATATTTCATAATATTTCATGATAATATTTCATGAATTCCATAATATTTCATATTCATGAATTCATAATGTTTCATAATATTTCATGATAATATTTCATGAATTCCATAATATTTCATATTCATGAATTCATAATATTTCATAATATTCCATAATAATATTTCATGAATTCATAATATTTCATAATATTTCATATGGGAAATTTTGGGGCGTTACAATCCTCCATACCTTATAAAAAGTTCGTCCCGAACTTTAAAATAATTCCGGATACTTTAATCGTATTGCCTCCTCTCGTTCCCACGTGGCTTCTTCGAATTGTTCGTTCCGCCACAGAACCTTTACTAAGGGTACTTCCTTGTTCCTTAGCTTTTTGACTTCCCGTTCTAAGATCCGAATAGGTCGGCGTTCTGAACTTAGGTTCTCTTGATCTTGTACTGGTTGGGGCTCTATCATCTGATTCACATCAGAGGTACATTTCCTGAGCATTGATACATGGAAAACATTGTGGATAGCCGACATTTCTGGCGGTAACTCCAGTTTATAGGCCACTTTGCCTACCCTTTCTTTCCGAATCTCATCACCCCTTTCATAGGGGCCACTTTCAGGAATACTGAATCCCCAACCTCAAACTCTAATGGTCTGCGTCGCTTGTCAGCGTAGCTTTTCTGCCGACTCTGAGCAGTCTCTATTCTCTGGCGAATATTCTTTATAGCCTGAGTGGTTTCGTCTATAATATCCGTCGGGAGTCCCATCTCCTTCTTTTCACCACTCTCAAGCCAGCATATAGGAGATCTGCATTTCCTTCCGTATAGTGCTTCGTACGGTGCCATCCCGATAGTAGCCTGATAACTGTTGTTATAAGCAAACTCTGCCAGGCTCAGGTATCGACACCAGCTTCCCTTGAAATCCAAGGCACAAGCTCGCAACATGTCCTCTAATATTTGGTTTACTCTTTCAGTCTGCCCGTCAGTCTGGGGATGAAAGGCAGTACTGAATTTCAGTTTCGTGCCAAGAGCCTTCTGCACGTGTCCCCAAAAATCTGCAGTAAATCGACCATCTCGATCCGAGATGATGGTCTTGGGAACCCCGTGTAATCGGATAATTTCCTTGACGTACAGTTGAGCCAACTGCTCCACTGAGTAGGTCATTCTAATAGCCAGAAAATGGGCAGACTTGGTGAGCCTGTCCACTATAACCCATATACCATCATATCCATTCGTCGTTCTAGGCAGCCCAGAGATGAAATCCATGGAGATGTCCTCCCATTTCCACTCGGGAATAGACAGGGGTTGCAAAACTCCTCCAGGCCTCTGGTGTTCTGCTTTGACCCTCTGGCAGGTCAAACACATACTGACATAGTGAGCTACATTCCGCTTCATACCGGACCACCAGAATTTGCTCTTCAGATCTTGATACATCTTGGTAGACCCAGGATGCATCGCATAAGGTGTCCCGTGAGCTTCCTCAAGGATTCTTGTCTGTAAGTCGGAGTCGTCGGGAACACATAATCGATCCCGCAGATATAAGACTCCGCTGTCTGAAATCCGAAATCCATCGTCCTTGCCTTCGAGAACCTCTTGCTTGATTCTCTGAAGACTCGGATCATGATTCTGCTTTTCCAGAATATCGCCGAACAATGTCGGCGCAATCATCAGGGTGGACAACTGTCCTGATATGATTTCAATCCCGTAATTCATAATTTCTTCCCCTAAGGGTTGTGACAAAGCCGTCAAAGACATTAAAGCAGCACATGATTTCCTACTGAGAGCATCGGCTACCTTGTTAGCTTTTCCCGGATGGTACAGGATCTCACAGTCATAATCCTTGACCAATTCAAGCCATCTGCGCTGTCTCATATTCAGATCTTTCTGGGTGAAGAAATACCGTAGACTCTGGTGGTCTGTATAAACTTTACACTGAGTTCCATATAGATAGTGCCTCCATATTTTCAGTGCAAAGACCACCGCTGCTAATTCTAAGTCATGGGTAGGATAATTTCTTTCATGTTCTTTGAGTTGCCTAGAGGCATAGGCAATCACCTTCCCATTCTGCATAAGTACAGCTCCGAGTCCCAGTTTGGATGCGTCGCTGTACATATCGAAACCCATATCGCTCTCTGGAAGAGTCAATATTGGAGCGCTAGTCAGCCTCCTTTTCAGTTCCATAAAGCTCTTCTCACATTCCTCGGTCCATACATATTTCTTGTCTTTCTTTGTAAGAGCTGTCATAGGGGCTGCAATCCGAGAGAAATTCTCTACGAATTTTCTGTAATAGCCTGCTAGCCCGAGGAAACTCCGAATTTCACTGGCATTCTTGGGTCTAGTCCAGTTACTCACAGCTTCTATTTTAATTGGGTCCACCATTACTCCTTCCTTGGAGATAACGTGTCCCAAGAATGATACTTGATCGAGCCAGAACTCGCATTTGGAAAATTTAGCATACAGTTGTTCCTTCTGAAGAATCTGTAGTACTATACTCAGGTGCTCAGCATGTTCTTCGGGAGTTCTTGAATATATAAGGATATCGTCGATAAAGACGATCACAAATCTGTCGAGGAATGCCGAGAATACCCGATTCATTAAATCCATAAACATAGCTGGCGCATTGGTAACTCCAAATGGCATAACTACGAACTCATAATGTCCGTATCTGGTTCGGAAAGCCGTCTTCGGTATATCCTCCTTTTTCACCCTAACTTGGTGATAACCAGATCTCAGGTCAATCTTAGAGAAAACCGTGGCTCCCTTCAGTTGATCGAACAGGTCATCTATCCTGGGTAGAGGGTACCTGTTCTTGATAATCACGTTGTTCAACGCCCGATAGTCGATACACATTCGCATCGACCCATCCTTCTTTTTCACGAACAGTACGGGAGCTCCCCAGGGTGAATGACTAGGGCGGATGAGTCCCTTGTCAAGTAGCTCCTGTAACTGTCCTTGTAACTCCTTTAATTCCGTCGGCGCCATACGGTACGGTGCCTTAGAAATGGGGTTAGTACCAGGAACCAACTCAATTGCAAATTCTATATCTCTTTCAGGTGCTAACCCTGGTAAGTCATCGGGAAATACCTCTGGGTAATTGCATACGACTTTGACGTCTTCTAGCTTCGGGCCCTCTGTAGGACTGGTATCAACCACATGAGCTAGAAATCCAGAGCATCCCTTTTCTAACATCTTTCTTGCTTTCAGAGCCGACAAGAATTTGCTTGTCCTCTTCTTCGGCTCTCCCATAAATTCGAATAGAATTCCCGCCTCAGGTCGGAAGATAACCCTTCGTTTACGGCACTCAATAGAGGCGCCGTATTTGTTCAAGAAATCCATGCCCAATATCACATCATAATCTGACATATCAAGCACTATCAGATCGCAGTAGAGTTCCCTATCTGCGATTCTGATTGGTGCGACACGTAGCATTTGGGTAGAGGGCATCACCTCACCCGAGGGCAGTGTTGTCAGAAATTTGCAGTCTAAATCTTGTAGTGACATATCATTTCTTTTGGCATATTGCATAATATTAGGTGGGGGTGCGGTCTCATCACCCCGATTGCTACGTCTTCTAGCCATATCTATCGTACAGGTGATAAATAAGCTACATAAGAATTAACGCTACTTTCTCTTGTTATGCAAGCATAAATCATCTCTATATATCATCACTGTACATGAAATAAAATAAAGCGAGGTTAGGATCTCTTACTTGGAAGCGGCAGGATGAAGCTTGATGTGTGTGTGGTGGAGGGGAAATCTGCTCTGATACCAACCTGTAACGCCCGCCCTTATATCTACCCTCGGGGCGGGGTTACGTAACAATTAATCATATATATTTTTTTTCCTCTATCTTCTAGCATAAAATTTAAAACAAACAATGCAAGGACTAAGTGCTAAGCATGCTTGCCTATACATGTCAAACAAATGTCATGCTTGAATTGCTAGAACATCATTTGAAATATTTTAATCAAAAGTTATTCCATAACATGAGAGGTTCACATTTTATTTCAAACCATAATATAATCCAATAAAATCAAGTATATGAAAACTCCAAGTATTATAATCGTCATGCAATATAGATCCTAATCACTATCATTCATTGTCAAGGAGCATAACATAAGCATAAATATGTAGATATAGAAGTCTTTCTTCCCGAGCCACCACCCCACACATCTTCAGCCTCCTGCCTCTTCCTTTAGTTTAAGTGTTCCTTACCCTTATCTGCAGCATAAGACAACACATAAACTAGTAAGCACAAATGCTTAGTAAGGATCCTGTCCTACTCGCAAAATCCATACGAAAGAACATAACATGTACACATAATAAATCATAAGCATGAGTTCATCAAAGCATACTAAACATCCAAGTTTCTAAGCATGCAGTATCAAGTACCTTAAGCATACTCTTCACATATAATAAATGCTTTCAATGAATGTTTTCAAAACAATTCCATAATGGTATTACTTAAAAATACATCCATATCATATTGGGCCCTGTTGTGTACCACATATCGCGCGGAACTATTGCGCGTTCCCTAATGAATTGGGGTAGCGAGCCACCAATTAATTAGAGCAGGACCCTTCCGTCCTACCGGAGCCATGACCTTACGTTAACATGCACCCCGGATTTGTTTAACGACCCCCTTACGAGTCGGGTACACAACTTCAAAAGTAAAATACTTATCATGCTTTTACATATATGCTAAGGAGTACTCCAAATCACTCTTACAGGACACACCACTCTTCAAGGGTGCTCATGATCCCGGAGGGACACACCACACAACATAAAGGGTGCTCTTGATCCCATACTTAGTAGAGTATCCGTTTAAGCATTTTAACATATCACATGCAATTTCATAAGTGTGCCCCATGGGCTATAAGGCATGCTCATACATACATCATATTTCATGCATGTTCATACATACATCATATTCCACACATGTTCATACATACATCATATTTCATACATGTTCATACATACATCATATTTCATACATGTTCATACATACATCATATTTCATACATGCATATACATATTATCTTACTAAACATAATCATGTCTCGTAGGGTAGTTTAACCTTCACATACTATTCATGCAACTTATTAAACATAAAGCACATCATGAGATAATTATGCAACCCTAGACCCTAGTCCTTCTAGGGTTGGCCGAAACTCAAGGGTAGGGGAAAATTAGGGTTTGAACTAAATATTCACACAGACATTCATACAAACACCTTGTATACACTATCTTACAATACATTAAACATGGATATATTTTAGGATAATTCAACCCTCACTAACCCTTTTTCTAGGCCTTGGCCGAAACCCATCCAAGCTCTAAACCCTAGTTTTTGTTATCACAAAATGAAGGGACACAACATATAGGTATACCCTAAGTTCCAAGGGGTCTTCACATGCATCAAGGGATAACCAAGGTCTCCTCTTGGGTGTTGGCCGAAACCTACACAAGGGTATAACCCTAGGTTTTGTTCACAACATTTTGAATAAACCACATATACATATACCCTAAGTTCCAAGGGTCTACTCATGTAACAAAAGGAACCAAGGCCTTCCCCTAAGGGGGTGGCCAAAACTTACAAGGGGTGTAACCCTAGTTTTTCTTCCTTTTTGTTCATACCATCATGAAGAAAATCAATATACATATATACTCTAAGTCTCAAAGGTCTTCTCATGTATCAAGGAAAGAACCAAGGTCTTCCCCTAAGGGGGTGGCCGAAACTTGCAAAGGGGAAAAAGTCCCCATTTTTGAAACAATCAAGGAGAATAATCACACCACAACTATTACACTGCAGGCGAGGGGATACTTACATCCTTTCGCTTGAATTTCTCCTTCTCTAAAATCTTAAGGTGCCCTTGGTTGAAGGAAGGTGAGTGTTCTCCTTCCTAGCACTTCTATAGAACCCTTGGCCCTAGTAGAGGGCAAGATCCTTGTAGAGTTCTTCCTCCTTCCAATTCCCTAGGGTTAGAACCCTGGGGTTGTGTTTTTTTTCGAAAATGAAAAGGGAGAAGGGGCTTGAGGTTTTCGGTGATGAGAGTGAGGAAGAAGAAGAGGAAGTTATTCCAACTTCTCTTTCCCTTATTTATACTTTTCTCATGAAGAGACATGTCTCTTCACTTCCCTAGCTTTTAACAAGCATGTTTCTTATTCCCTCTACATGAAATATGGCTTGGTGTGTTGGTTATGACATGATTAGTGCAACTAGGAGGTTCAAGGTTCAATCCTTGCTTCCTCCTTTCTACCTTTTCTTTTTATTACATTTTGCACTAATCCATATCAAAGCCCATTAAGCCAAGCCCATCATGAAATTTCATAATAATAATAATATTCCATGAATTCATAATATAATATTTCATGATAATATTTCATGAATTCCATAATATTTCATATTCATGAATTCATAATGTTTCATAATATTTCATGATAATATTTCATGAATTCCATAATATTTCATATTCATGAATTCATAATGTTTCATAATATTTCATGATAATATTTCATGAATTCCATAATATTTCATATTCATGAATTCATAATATTTCATAATATTCCATAATAATATTTCATGAATTCATAATATTTCATAATATTTCATATGGAAATTTTGGGGCGTTACAAGATGCTTACAAAGTTTCTAGGGATCTTTCCAAAATCAAATTAGATGAACTTTTTTCTGAACTCGAATTACATGAACAGACTAACTGCAATCTGGTCGAGAAAGACATTGCTTTTGTTGCAGGTAAAGCTGGAAAGATATCAAAGAAGAAAACTCAACCTGCACCCGAGTCTGATTTAGACTCAAACTCAGAAGGCAACGAAGGAGACCGACCTAAGCTGGTCCGACTGGCCCGAAACTACTATAAGGAATTGAAGAATCAATCCAATAGAAGGAAAGTCAGCCGAAGAAAGGAAGAACCAGCTGAACCCTCAAATGACAAGAACAAACCAAATGTGACCTACTACGAGTGCAAGAAGAAGGGTCACTACAAGACGGAGTGTCCTAACCTAAAGGAGACCAAGAAGACAAGAAGGAAGAAAGCACTCCAAGCAACGTGGGATGAGTCCTCCTCCTCCGAGAAGAAGAGGTTCCACAATCAAACCTGCTCGCACTAACCGCCTCAGAAGAAATCGAAACCGAGTCAGAGTTGGAGCCGGACGACGGCAAACTTACATTCTCATAGGACGGCGAAATAACTGTAAGTGGTTTTTCAAGAAGTCAATTAAGTGAATTAATTTCTTATCTTTCTCGAGATTTGGCGAAAGCTAAACTCCGAGTCGAATCTCTCCGACAGGAAGTAAAATTCCTGAAGGAGAGAGCTGACTCTAGATCCTTAACTGAGAAGGTTCAAGAAGGAACCTCTACTCAAGTTGAAAAACTTGAGAAAGAGAACTCCTCCTTGAAAACTCAAGTTAAGGACCTTAGATCAGCGTTAGAACGATTCACTTCTGGATCCAAGGGTCTTGACATGATTCTTGGAAAACAGAAGTCGGTTCTAAATCGATCCGGACTAGGCTATAGAACCAAATCTAGACAAAGATCCTACTATGCTCTACTGAACCAGTCCAGACCTTTAGTTCAGGCATGGGTACCCAAACTATGCCTGAACAATCAAACTGGATCAAATCAGTATTGGATCCCCAAGGACAAGATTCACATCTTGCCGAACCATTATCGTGGCTTTAGTCCAGGGGGAGCCAAATTAAGAACAATATTTATTGTTAGATAAAATTCAATTTTTTTTGTTTACACATTGCATGATTGATTGTCTATTTAATTCCTGCAATTTACCATGCTTAGACTTAGGAATGGTTAGTTTAAGGACTCAACCAACTTAACTGAAATTTGACAACATAGTATTGGGTGGAGGTGAGATGATAGTACGTTAGGGAAGCCAATTCTAATAAGGTCAAGTATACTCTACTTGGTCTCTTTAGACTGGTGAAACTAGCCGAAGCTACCGATCCAAGACCCAAACTAGTTAGACCAGAATTTTTCAAAAAATAACTCTGAAAATGAAATTTCATTAAAAGGCTTTGTCAAGGAAAGAGTTGATGATCCAATAAGGCTACGGCCAAAGAAGGCCTAGTGCCTCACCAAGACCTGGAAGCCAATTTTTGAAATTCAAATTCAAATTATTCTTTGTCAAATTCAAATCTAACATAAATTTTCAGTTACGTGTAGATTCAAATATTTTTTTAACTCAAAATCAATTGTTTTCAAAATTAATTCAATTTTTTTTAATAAATCATAATTTTTTTAAAATAATTCTATCCACCAAAACCTGTCTCACAAAACCTATAAGGCCAACATGAATGATAACCCTAGATTGGGTGAGATAGCAAACTTAACTTAAAAGTCATTTAATAACTGTATTGTTGTTTAAATACAAACATTTAGTTTAGAACAGCATTGACCTAACACTAGTCAAACCATGGCCAAAGTAGTCAAACCATGGTCAAAATAGTCAAACCATGGTTAACTCGGTCATACCATGGTCAAAATAATCAAACCTTGGTCAAAAGGTCAACAAGACAACAAAATTGTTAAATCACACCCAAACCCGTGCGCCAGTGAAGCCTCGGGTGCCCCCATCTTTCCTCTCTATTTCCCTCAAGACAAAAAGCTGCAAAAGCAGCTATTGAGGGCGCCCAGACCCCTTGCGGGCGCCCCGAGGCTTACCAAATGGCAGAAAATCTGCCACTTATCACTATCCAGGGCACCCGGGTCCTCACGGGCGCCCCCGTATAAGCGGTTAAAGGCAGAAAGCTGCCAAAAGGTAGCTGCAGCCCTGCGGGGGGCACCCTCGCTCGCCGGGGCGCCCTCACACTCCAGGGAGCCCGAGAATAGCCTATAAAAGGGCTCCATGCTCCCATTCTTCTCTCCACACCCAAAGTTCTTCTACTCTCCAACTCCCCTCCTTCCAAGTGACCTTGCAAAGCTCGCATCCTCGACAATGCCTCCCCGAGCTGCCACCCGGTATAATCTTAATTTGCATTTAAGTTAATTTTAACCTTCTTTAATGCAATTCCTACATACTTTCTTTAATGCAATTCCTTCTAATATTATAAAACGCTGAGCAAACCAAGCAAACCCCGGTACCGAACCTAGTCCCGATCCTAGGTTCCTGATAAGTACCATTTTATTGATTATTTTAATTGCTAAAATCCATGTTTGACCCATGTTTTTATTGCTTAATTATGATTTTACCCTAGGTTTTGGAACTTTATCTTATTTTGGACTTAATTACAAAATTACATAATTTTTGGGTTATTTGGCCACTAATTTTTGATATATTTTTGTAGGCAAGAAAGGATCCTGGACCTGGGGCATATTGGGTCAAACTTGAGTCGGAAGTGAACCGGATCGAATTATCAAGCCTACGATTAATCCGGGCCGTCCGATTCAAGAGCGGCTAGATCTGAGCCATCCGGGACGATCTGAAGCAATCTGAGCTAGGATTAGGGTTGATCAAGCTCTATGATCAAGATCTGAAGGTTTCATCCCAATCAGAGCTCAATCAACCGTTGGATCAAGCAAGGAGGGCTCTAGAGCGTCCATTCACAGATAGAGTTGATCTGGACCATCCGTTGCATATCTTGAGGATCCGAGCTACCACAAGGCAGATCCTGACCCCAGATCATCATCATAAAAGTTTGGCTCCAATCAGAGCAAGATCAGCCGTTGGATCTCCTCCGATTAATCTGAGCCGTCCATTTGTTCCTATTTAATCAAAACGCAGCCACATTTCTCAGCGTCGCGTCTTCTTCGCCGCAACTGAGTTCTTCAGCTAGTTTTAGTTTTCTTCAGCAATTTCTTCATCCAAGGGGCGCGACCCCTCAATTCCAACTGCAGTTCATCATCTGAATCTTTGGAAGAAGGCATCGATCAAGAATTCTTCTCAAATTTCATCCGGACAGAGCTTGTTGAGGGTTTCGCAATCTCTGTGGTCCGAGCACTGAGATCTTCGCCACAATCCATTTCCGATGATCTGAGGCACTTGTAGGGGTTCTCAGGTGACCTCAGGTTGTTTCCAAATCACCATTGCAGCTCCACAAACGAAGATTGAAGCATTTGGATTGGAATTCTCCCAGCTAAAGTAGTTTGAGCAGATTTGATGAATTGAAGCTTAATTCCACTGATTTGCTGTGCCTAGGGGTTCGAAGCCGGCTCTTGCTTGACGACCAAGAAGAATTTGAGCTTAGGGAGGATTGAGGAGTAGTTTAATTGGTTTAAATTCATGTTTCATAGCTGTAGTTTCATTTCTGAAATGTTTCGTTACTGAATTTTCTTTTTCAGTTACTGCAATTTATGTTCTTAAGTTGTTTAGCTGTAAGTTAGCTTCAATTCTTCAAGTCAAATAGTTTAGGAAGTTTGTTAGTGCTAAATTGAATGTTATTTCAGCTTATTTCTTTGCCAAAAGCTTGCGTGCCAATTTCAGCTTGTGTGCCAATTCAATTCTGCATTTTTAGTTCCTTGCTATTGAATTCCTACATTTTTGTTCCAAGCTTGCTTTAGTTTCACTCTTTGAATTCATCTTGCAGTGTTGTTTCATTTCCCTAGCTATCGAATTTGATTTATGCACTAGGTTTGTTAATTCCGTATCAATTGGATTCATCCTTGCATATCCTGTTTCTGCATAAATTGATTTCTGAGTCTCAATTCAGTAAACTCAGCTTTTGTCTGAATCGAAATGGAGTTTTAGACCTGAGAACTTAATTTTCAGCTGCTGCAATTGCATTTATCCTTGCACATCCTTCATTTCTGCATATTCTTTGCCTCTGAATCCAGCAGTTTTTTCTCCATGTGCCAACTTTCAATTAGTAACTCTGAATTTTGTCTCAGTAAATCTAGTTAGTTTCTAAATTGTGTTTGTACACTAGTTGGGACAATTGATTTCAGCTACATGTTAGTTTTAGCATTCAAGAGGCTGCTGAAATCCTTGCCTTAATTTTTGCATGCAGTTCTGCACTGAACCCCTTAAGTTTTCCATTCAAATCTGTCTTCAGCTGGTTTATGAATTAGCATCAGTTTTCTTGCGTGTCAGTTTTGTTTTACCTGCGTATCTTTTAATTTCATCTTGATCTCAGTCCTTAAAAAGGGTTTCCTGTTAAGTGAACCTTGCACAGATTTCAATTTGATCAGTTGGCATGCATTTAATCTCATCTTCATGTGAATTTCTGCATTTAACTTGTACATGCTTTAATCAGATTTAAAGTTCAAATTTCTGCATCCATTTCTGCAAGTGTTTTCCTTGATAAGCCTATCCTTCCAATTCTGACTGGATCGGCTACCATTGCTGCAGCTAATTCCAATTTTTGGTACATCAATTGTTCTCATCTCGGTATCAAGTTTGCCTCATTCTTTTACTATGTTTCAAGTGAAACTCCAGCCCTAGTTTGTGACAAGTTGAGTGCAAATTCTAGTGTGTAATAGAGATTGAAATCAGCGGGGTTTTCATCTAGCTTTTCACTGAATTTCAGTTGTATTGGTTAAGTGCATGAATTGATTAAGTGGTCTTTTTGGTTGAATGATAACTTGCTATCACTTGTTAAGTCCCATGGTTGAGTTTCCTTCTTCTCATTGTGTTTTCATTCTAATTTGAAACCCAAAACCAAATTATTCATTTGAAACCCGAAACACAAACGACACACAAATACAAGCGCGAATCAAATTGTATCAACTAGTCCCCGAGAAAAATACGACCTGTGGCCCCTATATTACATTTTCATACTTTTGATTGTAAAAGGGTTTCCAGCATTCATTCATATTTAAATTCTGATGGTCCCAACTTTCGTGACAATTTAAACTAGTAGATTCGGGACCGTCAGTTCCCGACTTTAGAACTTTGTAATAAGTTTGCTCGAACGACATACAAGCCTATAAAAACAAACTACTTAAATAGACAATTCTTCACCCAATCCTGTCCCTTGGCAATGAACGTTATAAACTTTTACCAACTCGACAACCTCGTATTCTGCACTCATCCGATTAACACATCCTTATGTGCAGAATTCTACAACAACATAATTAGACAGGATGGTCTTATGTTCGTCACCACCGTCCAAGGGATTCCCCTGACAATCACACCTACACTACTCAACTGATTTCTTGGACTACGACCCTCACAGTCCACCTTTTGTTGTTACCCTCCTAGGGAGCCTCCCTTTGATGCTCCCTATTCTCACATTACCCTAGATACTTTACACTCCTACTTCTATAGGCAACCCCTGGCCAGACGATTTCAGTCTGTCGACCTTCAGGTCCAGGACTACGCTCTATATAGAGTTATAGTTCGATGCATTCTGCCTTTATCCACTAGAGACGTCGCTACCATGCGACCATTTCACACCTTCCTTCTATACGCATTGATTCATCAACTTGATATCGACATTGGACTTCACATGTTCCATGCGATCCTACATGCGTCCAGTGTTACCACGCAAGGGCGGGTACGCACTCCCTATTGCCACATCATCACTTCCATTCTTCATCATCATGGTCGTAACATCACCGAGGGAGAGATGGCCGAGTTGACTGACTTCGACGAGATAGGTTATAGGAACTTCTCCTTAGCTGGTATAGAGGTCTCGGGTACCGGGGTTTTGTCCTGGAGACGACAGAGAGCGGGACCCCAGATTGACTCTGACAAGGAGGTCGAGGTCGATGTTGCATATCTGGCAGCCGAGGTCCGAGAGCACATAGACGAGCCCCCACCACCGACACTCTACGAGAAAGTGACACGGCTCGAGACACAGGTCCAGAGCCTCTGAGAGGAAATGGAGGCAAACCATGCTGAAGAAATGGAGACAAATTTGAGCTATTACACTGAGTACATGAATGCCCTCAGAGTCGATAGGGAGACCAACGACACACGATATCAGGAGATGATGGCGCTATTTCGATCCTAGCAGCCAAGCTCTTCTGATCATCCCGGTCCCTCCTCCTAGATTTGATTAGCATTGTACTCTTGACTGGTTGACTGTCCCTACTCAGTAGGGTTGACTTGTGTCTGTTTATGGTGTGACTATCCTGGTCCTCTCCTGTGACCAGCTGACTTATGTAGTTAACTACTTGCCTTTTTCATGATTATCTGATCTTTATTGGGATTGTGCTTGGTAGAATAGGTTTACTTTACCTTTTCTAACTGCTTTACTTGATTTCAAAATCAGCTTGTACTTAGTTTGAAAATTTCTAAAACTAATTTTTCGACTTAGTTTTATTTTTAAAACTACCCCCTTCAAAACTAGGGCTTTTTCACAAATGGACTTAGCCTAGGCCTTAACCCTAGAAATGCATGCACCTATAGATCTAGAAGCAGCATCTCACAAGCACCTTAGGGTACTTTTGAGTGATAACCTAGAATGGGTTGAGATGCTTAGGTCTTTACCTTAATTCAAGATGCTTTAAGTCAGTGCATCTGCAGTAATTGGGGCACTAAATATAACTAAAATAGTAATCAAGTTAAGTGTCAAGTTTAGAAAATCTAACTTGAACAGAACACTTAACTCGACTAACCCTAGCAAAAACTACTGTTTATAACAGTTAGTAAGTAGCTAATTGGGTTAGACAGGACCCTACAGAGATAACTTAAATTGGTTTGACTTAGTTCATCTTGCATTGGTTCAGTACAGCACATTATGCAATTTACTTCTCCTTTTTCTGCTATACTGCTTTGTTTTTGATATATGGCAAAGGGGAATAGATAGGAAAGGAGAGAAGCTTTTTTAAAAAAAAATTTCAAAATTCAAAAATTTAAAATTCAAAATCTTAAAACCTTATCCTTTCTTCAAAAAGTACTTAATCTACTTGTTTTCAAAAGTACTAAGTTTTTCTTCAAAGTTAAAATAGCTTTCAAAACTTTTTGTTAAGTACTTAAACTTAAAATAGCTTTCAAAACTTTTTGTTAAGTACTTAAACTTAAACTGCTTTCAAAACCTTTTAAGTACTTAAAACTTAAGCTGTTGAAAATTTTGCTAAGTACTTATCTTAATCTTAAGCTATGATTCTAAAAACTGACTTGAATTTTTTTTTAAAGTATAAACCTTCAAAAGAGCACAACCAACTTTTTGGAAAATGTGTTTCTAAAGTTTCTTTTGAAAATGGTTCTAAGTGTTTGAAAAATTTCATCTTTAGACTTAGAAATTTTTTAAGAACCCCACGAACTTTTGAAAAACCTAGGGGAAGATTCCTTCCAGGGGAAGGAAACTAAACTTTTTATATGTTCTGATTAATTTAATTTTTTGAATCGGGTTGCTATAAATCAAAAAGGGGGAAATTATTGGTGCAGACAGCACCCAAGTCGAACCTGTGTTTTGATCAATGGTAAAGGGTTCAAAAGTTAAGATGTTTTGTTTGTCTAACATGCTACTTAAGTGTGCAGATTGAAAGTCCTAGCGAAGGATTGCTAGGCACCAGGCGAAGGACTGCCTGGAAATAAAGTCCTAAGCGAAAGACTGTTAGGCACCAGGCGAAGGACTGCCTGAAGACCCAGCGAAGGGCTGTTGGGCACCTAGCGAAGGGTTGCTAGGAAGTCGAAGACCTAGCGAAGGAATGCTAGGCACCAAGCGAAGGACTGCTTGGTACTGAAGACCTGGCGAAGGACAGCTAGGCACCTGGTGAAGGACTGCTGGGCAAAAGTCCAACTGGAGGAGCCGGTTGGCATTAGGTAAATTCTCCTGAGAGGAGTAGGTGAGGACGCGTTCTTCGTTGAGGGAACAGTAGGCGTCGGTTCGACCTACGGCTCCATTTTGAAGACCCAAAGTCAGAACCAATATAGCTAAGGCTGTAAAACTTACTTATATATTTGCTCCATCTTGTTTCATGCTAACCCTAGATGCAGGACCGAAGGAACGAGTGTATGCAGCTCAGAAAGCCTAAAAGGAGTGAGGTAGCAGCTGGGTTGGGCGCCCGGAAGGACCCGGGCGCCCTAAGTACAAGGTAAAGAGGAGTTCAGCACAAGCAAGCTTCGGAAGCTCACTGGGCGGGGCGCCCCCGTGCGCCCGGGTGCCCCCGGATGCCCAGGGCGCCCCGCTCTCAAGCCAATGAAGTAGATAAAGTTTATCCAGCTGAGAAGCCCGCTGAAAGGGTCAACTAGGGTGCCCCAGCGTCCCGGGCGCCCCCACAGTCAACCCTCAGCCCTATTCGAGTGGGATAAGGGCTGACCGAGATTTGCTCGGATCGGGTGACACGTGGGGGGCGCCCCCAACGTTCAGGGCGCCCTGGGAGGCTATAAAAAGCCCCTCGACCCCAAGGCTTCAAGCATCAACCGCTTCCAACGCAAACACGCTCTTCTACTCAAGCGCTCTGCTCCAGAAACCTCCCAACTCGAGATACAAGCGCCGACGACGTCCCTCTGCTCCGAGATACATTCCACACCGGACGTCGGTAACGAAGAGCTGCCATTTCATTTGTTTTACACTACAACTATAATCTTTCTGTAAAACTCTTTGCGCACATATAGAATTGCCCCCAGTAAACGGTCAACGACCGTGGGCCTTGGAGTAGGAGCCGACCGCGACTCCGAACCAAGTAAAACCGATTGTGTCTTTGTGTTTTGTTTATTCCGCTGCGCATTTGCTCTTAATTTTATCCGAAAAATGAGTTACGATATTCACTCCCCCCCCTCTATCGTTTTCTCTCGATCCAACACTGCTGTGGCGTTGGGGATGATCACGGGAGGAGAGGGGATTTTGAGAGAAGTTTTGGGTTTTTATTAATCCAATGGTATCTTGCAAAAAGACCCCTCTAGTTTGGTTAATTCCAACTACAACCCTAAGTTTTGACTTTTAATTATTTTAGCCCCTTAACTCTCTGATATTTAAGACAATATATGTATAACATACTTATTTTCATGCATCCATCATGCATCAATTATAATTAATATTATTATTTGCTTCCGTTAAAATATTATTATTAATAATAATAATTTAGATGAGTTACATTTCATTAGTAACTTTAATTGGATGAAGTTACTTTAGTTTTAATTTCATATGTATTTTCAATTTTAAGTCCAAATAATATTAGATAATAATTATTATCTAACCTTCTCCACTTAGCCTAAAATTTAGATGAAATTAAAACGCGAAGCATATGAATGATACATTTTAACTTTAACTATAAAAAAAACTCATCCTCTTATAACATCATAATCACCTTAGTATAATAGAATACTAAATGCAAGTTATAGTGGTTGTACATTATATAACATACTTCCTTCTATACCATAAACATTAACATCCTATCATACTACGCTTATATATGAATATATCTAGGCAATTCATGTTATAACATAGCAATTTGTACATCATAACTAGAAACTATATATCAGAAACGTATAAGTGAACTCAGATTGTTAACTTATTAAATCATTCAAATAATAACCAAAATCCATTCGGTGTACATGTACCTTAAATATTTTTGGTTGTAAATCTTTAGTTTACGGATTTGCAATTATAAAATCTATTCCCTTGTAATCAATAGACACTCCTTTTTTTTGAACTTCTTTAATTACAAAATATTTTAATTCCATATGCTTGACACTTCTTAAGTATTTATCATTTTTTGAGAAGAATATTGTTGCAGAATTATCACAATAAATTTTCAGTAGCTTGCAAATGTGTATAATTCCAAGTCCTGAATAAAATTTCGCAATCATAATGCATGAATTGTGGTTTCAAAACATGCCATAAACTCTACTTCCATTGTAGATAAGGCAATGACAAATTGTTTAGCACTTTTCCATGATATCACTTCTTCTCTAATAACAAAAGCCGACTTTCTACTATCGATGCTGACGAGCATTGATTTGATATATTTGTATCCTTGTTTTAACGCGTATTCACTTGTTTTTATTGATTTTTATTTACGTAGTTATGCCCCTACTCAGCTTTTTATCAGTATATTTTCTTTCACTAGATCCGAGATTTACTTTTCTTTGTTTTCATTGACAAGAAGCGATTTGGAGTAGAATAGACGCGAAATAGAGCATGACATCATTGATGCTGATACTGGAACTAGGTCGTGTGGGATCACATGGTCGTGTGACCCCACACGGCATGGCCGTGCCATCTTGGGACGGTCATGTTCTACTGCTGAGGGTTGGTCATGCCTAGTTGTCCATGGGCAACATTACTGAGTCATATCCCCTAGCACAACCCATGTTGCTCACCTGCAGGGCAACGTACCACACCCAGTGCAAGGGCATGCTACCCTTTCTATAAAAGGGGAGCTCCTCCCCTTTGCCAGGGAGGAAGTTTCCCTTGGGGGGCTCGCCCCTTGGCTTAGAGAATAGCTTCCCCCTTTAGGGGAAACCCTAGTGCCTCCATCTCCAGTGATTCGTTGACCTCTGAAGCGAGGAGATCCTCCAAGATGATCGGCGACACCTCGATAAGCTTTCTTCTCCCTCTCCCTCTTGTTTAGGGTTGTAGAAGCTTAACATTTTGTCTTCTTGTTGTATTCTCCTTTGCAATTGAGTATATTCTCCATATCTAAGATGTAGAGAGTAACTAGGATGTAATGATGTTATATGAACTATGTATTGTGCTTCTCCTGGTTTAATGACATATTTATTGCCTTGTTCTATGTGTATTATGCCTTATAAGTGTTTGTTGAAATGTGTGAATGGTGAATACATGTAGTTGTGAGGGTTTGACCGCTATGTAGAGGGAGTGCCTAAGATTATATGACCGAGGAGCCTTCATGACAGAGGCTACTTTTAATCTGACATCTTGGGCATTGCCTCAAAATGAAGATTAATCCTTTACAAGAGATTAGCAAACACCACTTAATGAGTTTCTCCCTATCCCGTCTTAAGAAGTGTTTAGCGTAATCTAGAGACATATAATCGGGGTCCCTTAGTGATAAAGGATTACCTTTAACCGATGTATGACCAGAGTCCCTTAGTGACAAAGAATTACCTTTAACCGGACTCTCTAGGTTACTTACCCTACTGAATGGCATTGGATGCCTAAGGAGGAGGCACTTCGGTGCATTTCTATAGGGTAAACACTGGTACATAGTTAGGATATCTATAATAACATAGACATGGATATTAGGATATTAACAATCTATAGAGCATCAACTAGTATTGTAGTGAAACTGAAATTGTAGATTCCGCCCATCCACCCTTTCCAAAAGATCAACTCTCTCTCCCTCTTCTCTTCTCTCTTCTCCTTTCATTAGCAAGATCTCAAGAAACCCTGTGAATGTTTAGATATATAGCTTATGTTTGCATAATCAACTGGTGCTTATTCAACAGTCCCTGTGAATTTGATAACATTTTATATTACTTGACGACGATTCCATGTGCTTATGGGTACACATCAGATGCATCTGGTAAAATCTGAATTCCAGTAACCAACCACTATCAAGTGAGTAATTTTACTGTACATGAGCATGTAATTCTTGGTGCCTTGAAGATACCTTAAAACTTTCTAAGCAGCTTTCCAATGATCAATTCCAGAATTATATTGATATCTGCCCAGCATTCAAACAACAAAACTAATATCCAGTCTTGTATATATTTGCACATACATTAGACTTCCTACAACAAAAGCATAAGGAATTGAATCCATTTGTTTTTATTGTATATCATTTTGCGGACATTACATAAGGCTAAATTTGTCCTCTTTTGGAATTGTAGATATTCCAACAGAATATTTTTCTATATTAAATCTCTCTAGAATTATTTCAATATAAGCTTTTTGAGACAACCTCAATAGTCCTTATGATTTATCATAAAATATTTCAATTATGATCACACGGGATGTCTCACCCATATCTTTCATTTCTAAATTCTTAAAGGGAACTCTTTTGTCTTATGCAACATGCCAAATCATTAGTAGCAAGCAAAATATCATCAACATATAGGACTAAAAATATAATTTTTCTCCCACTGATTATTCGGTATATGCAATGATCAACATCATTTACTTCAACCCAAAAGATGTAATGATATTATTAAACGTAATATATCATTGTTTGGAAGCATGTTTATGCCCATATTGATTTCTTAAGTTTACACACTAAATGACATTTTCATTCAATTGAAAAATCTTCAGGTTTGTCCATATATACTTCTTCCTTAAAATTTGTATTTAGAAATGTTGTTTTCACATCCATCTAGTATAACTCTAAATCATAATGAGCCACTAGTGTCATGTTAATACATAATAAGTCTTTCTTTGAGACAGTTGAAAATGTCTCTTTATAATCAATGTCATCTTGTTGAGTGTATCCTTTAGCAATAAGTCTAGTTTTATATTGTTCAATATTACCATTCGAGTCATGCTTGATCTTAAGACCCATTTGCATCCAACTCGTTTGGAACCTTGTGACAATTCAATGATATCCCAAACATCATTTTTATACATGGATTGCAACTCTTCTTCCATTGCATTAATCATTTATCTGACTTTGCACTTTTTATTATTTGTGAAAATGAAACTAGATCTTCATAAATTTCATAATCTAATTCTTGTAAATAAGATTCATAATCATTTAAAATAGCAAATTTCCTTATTCTTTGAGATCTTCTCAATGTTATTTCTTGTGACCTATTTGCATCAAATCTTTCTGAGTTAGTTTTTTCAAGGGATATTTAATTATGTTGTTAGTGTTGATAACTAGTATAACTTTTGGAACAATACTAGATGAAGGAATACTTCTAGATATAGGAATATTTACCTTAATTTTCTTTATATCCAGACATTTTGTTGTTCCTCGCTCCCACTAACTTCACCACTCTCAAGGAATTTTGCATTACCAGTTTATATTATTTTTGGATTATGGTTAGGACAATAAAATATATACCCTTTATATTTTCAAGGTAACCAATAAATTACCCACTAATTGTTCAAAAGTCTAATTTTCTTTCATATGGATTAAAAATTCTTTCTTCTGTCGGACAACCCCAAACATGTAGGTGTCTTAAATTAGGTTTCCTATTTGTCCATAACTCAAATGGAGTTTTTGGATCTATCTTTCGAAGAACCCTATTAAGCAAGTACATTGATGTTAATGCATAAATCCATAATTATTTGGGTAATGATGAATTACTTGTCATACATCTAACCATATCCATTAATGTGTGATTATACCTTTCTGCCACACCATTTTTTTGAGATGTGTATGACATAGTATATTGTTCATATATATGCCATGTTTTTCACCCTCTCTATCAACTTGAGGAGCTTTAATAGGTATTTTCTTTTTCTAAAAACTTTTCGCTTTTTCTTTTAGTGCTTTTCCTGCTCCTTGAATAGTGAAGTTGATGGAATGACTTCCCAAATTCTTAAATCAATTTTTCTGTTGAATAAGTTTGCTTATTAATTCATTAACATTCTAGTTTTCTTTAATAGTATTATATTTAATATGAAAAGTACCATATTCAGAAGGCAATACGTTCAGAATAAACTGAATCAAGGAGTCATCTGCAATTATTCCTAAAGTCTTTAATCTTGCTATAATATTAGTCATCTAGATGGTTTGTTCTTGCATACTACACGATCAATCAATATTTATTATCGTGAGTTGTGCCATTAATGTACCAACGAGTGACTTATCAACAAAACAAAAACGTTCTTCCATAAACTTTAAATATTCCTTTGCATATTCTACTTGTGGATTAACAGTCTTAATATTGTTTGCAATAGTCATTCGTATAAACATAAGGTTTAATCTGTTAGATCATTCCCATGCATGCTTTATATTTGAACTTCTCTTCCTCACTGCTACTAGTGCCAAGTCAAGATCTAATACACCTAAATGAAAATTGACTTGTCCATTCCATTCAGAGAAGTTCAAACTATTAAACACAATAACAAAAAATGTTTATGAATAAAGAGAAATTATTGTAAATTAGACATACAAATTCAAATAAAATTTTAGAATATATTGTAATATACTTTTTGGTTAATATTATTATATACTATTAAAATTTAAATGCCTCATATTATTAAGAAATTAAAATCTTCAATCAAATATAAATGTCATCTTAGGATGAACAATATGTATTTGGCTCAAAAATTTTAATTTTTTTTTGCTTATGTCACTAATCATAAAAAATGAATTTTTCTTTGGAAAATTCATAATTTTAATGATCAATTAATATCATTTATTTATCATTTTTAATAGGTATTTCCTAAATATGATAAATAAATGATTATTTCTGTGCATGATATTTAATTGTTCTAGTTTGGTCACTTTGATGATCACAAACTATCTTAATATAAAATTATGCATATATTTATATTATAATTATAAGCAATCTTAATTATCTTAGGGGGCGCTTGGTATGCGGGTTTAGAAGGGGGAATAGGAATGAAATTTATTTGATTCTTGTTCCAGAAGGAGTCAACGACGATGACCAGGCACAGAAGGTTTGCCCCTGTGATAGTTGCTAAGGTGGGGAGGAACCTAAGGTTTTGCGAAGTTAACACAAGCGTTAGGGGACACGCCGGCAGGGGTCTGACGGAGTCCACTCTGACGCTTAAGTCAGTGTCTGTCGAGAAGAAAAGGATTGCAAAAAGTAAAAAAGATGTCTAGAATTGAGAGATCGTAACCCCCTTGCCGGAGGGGTTGGACTACCTTTTATACTGATGTCGAAAGACTAGACGTGCCCCTCGATCGGTGCCACATCTCCAATACGTAAACCACACCCCCTATCTCGGCGGCAGCGGGATAACCTTTGAAACAGTCTGCGCCGTTATCACGTGTCCCCCTGTTGCGACTTTTGAGGGTCGTGGGGACCCCTTCTTGCGGGAATGCTTATCCGTACCGAGAGGGGGGGTTAGTACCTGAGGTTGGTAATTGCGGGGACTCCGCCTCCCGAGGTGAGCTCGGGGGCCTTCGGTGCTATAACTCCCGAGGTGCTCTTGGGGCCTAATTTCCCGGGGTGTTCCCGAGAGGGATCTTCTAGTTGGCATTCCCGGGTGAGTCGCTCGCGGTGAGTCCCGGGGCCCGGAATGGAGGGTTATCTCGACCCGGCGTGTTGTGTCCCGCAGCTTCTTTATCCCTTGTTCCGGCCCAGGCTCATTCAACCCTATCACAAGTCCCTACCTTCAAGTCTGATCGAAGGAAGTGTGACTGATTGATTAAACTAGTGCAAGGATGAAGAAGCTGAGCTCTCGCGGGCCTCCGCCTTCATGACTATTCCTGCAGTAATTATGGAGGGCTCTTGGATCGTATCCTCTTTGTCCTGCGCTCCTAGAAATCCCCTTTTGTGATTTCATCTTTTTCAAAAAGACTGCTCCGACTCTCGAAGGCTTATAATGACGTCCATCCGCTCATTATAAAGGCGCATGACCCCTTTTTTGAGGGCGACAAAGTGCTCGCGCAAATGCCTTCTTGCCACGTGTTCTAACGACCCTCTCCATGAGTCCTTACGATCGTGCGCCGGTTTAGTTGGCTCTCGACAATCGACTGTCCGGGGTGAGGTGGTTTCTTGCTTTCCACGTGTAACTTCCCCATTGTGCCTAGGAAGGTGGCTGCCTGGGTGTAAGGGGGGAAAAGGCAAACGTTGGCCTCCACTTCCGATTCGGCGACTGGGTGTACTTCGTCTTCCTCCCTTGTAGAGCTTCTTCTGCGTGTGAGTAGTTTATCTCCTATTGGTCTTCTTTCTTAGGGGTCATGGAGGGCTATCGGGCAGAATGGTATAAGTCTGCCTCCTCGAGAGTGAGGCCGGAAGCCTTGCAAGCGACCATCGAGGCCTACGGCGTCCCGGCCGAGATGGCGATGGTCATCCCCAAAGTGGATCAAACGCCCGTGGAACCCCCTACAGGTATGTTGACCTTTTTCTTAGGGAAGATGGAGTTAGGGCTTCGTTTCCTATCCCCCCTTCTACACTAACATAGCCTCCTATTTTAACATCCCTCTTCACTGTTGATGCAGTCTGGCCCGATTGTTGTTTTGGTGTTGACACCGATTTAAGTTTGGTTGAGTGAATTCAGATTAAGTCCTGGTCGGGGGCTGGGCACGAAGAGATTGAAATCCCAGTGAGTGAAGCCGGGTCCTGGTGAGTGAAGCCAGGTGACGAAAATCTCGATGAGTGAAGCCTGGTCATGGTGAGTGAAGCCAGGTGACTGAAATCCCGGTGAGTGAAGTCGGGTCCTGGTGAGTGAAGCCAGGTGACGAAAATCCCGGTGAGTGAAGCCGGGTCTTGGTGAGTGAAGCCAGGTGATTGAAATCCCGGTGAGTGAAGCCGGGTCCTAGTGAGTGAAGCCAGGTGACTGAAATCCCGGTGAGTGAAGCCGGGTCCTGGTGAGTGAAGCCAGGTGACTGAAATCCCAGTGAGAGAAACTGGGTCCTGGTTAGTGAAGCCAGGTGACTGAAATCTCAGTGAGTGAAGTCGGGTCCTAGCGAGTGAAGCTAGGTGACCGAAACCCTGGTGAGTGAAGCTAGGTTGACTAAAATCCTGGTGAGTAAAGCCAGGTCCTAGCGAGTAAAGCTAGGTGACCAAAACCCTGGTGAGTGAATCCAGGTCCTAGTGAGTGAAGCTAGGTTGAATGAAGTCCTGGTGAGTGAAGCTGGGCACGAAGTCTTGGTCCGAGGGACTGAGCATTGCGTGTACTGGCCGGAGAGGGAACTTGAGCTCGTTCTCTAGGACCAGAATGAGTAAGAGAAGGCTAGGAAGGTTGTTCTCTGGACTGAGGGCTGATTTGGTCAGAGCTGGATCGGTCTGGAGACCGATTAGGGAGTTGGCACGAACTCCCTATTGTGGATCGGTTTGGTGACCGTTCCAGAGAAGTCTGATCGTTCTGGTGAACAATTAGAGAGAGAACAGAAGGCTTCTGCGTGTTTTCTGATCGTTCTGGTGAACGATCAGAGAAGAGACTGTAGGTCTCTGTGAGAAACATTGATCGGTCCTTCTGACCGATCAAAGATCGGACTTTCCCTCGTCCTGACCGATCAGGATGGATCCTGATCGGTCAGGGAGTGACCTGATCGGTCACCAGACAGATCAGGGCACAACTTGATCGGTTTGGTGACCGATCAGGCGCCTTTGATTGGGAAAAGCTGCGGGTAGTGGCTTGAAGGCTTAGTGAACTGGTGGATCGGTCAGTGTGACCGATCCCAGTTCTCTGATCGGTCAGTGTGATCGATCAGAGGCACTCTGGATCATTCAGGCTGGTGTCTGATCGATCAGGATCTTCATTGATCAGTCTGGTGACCGATCAGTAGCTGATAACTTTAATTCAAATCCGTTGTCAGACTTCTGATCGCGTTCTGATCGTTTCTGTTTTCTCTGTGTTTTCTCTGCTACCTTGCTGATTGTGTATGATATGCTTTGCTAAGTGTCTGCTAAGTGTGCAGGAAATGGAGGATGACCCAAACAAAGGAGGAGGGTCAACTGGAGACTTTCTCCTCGTCAGGTTTGGCTGTTTTCTCTTCCCAGGTCTCAACGGCTTCTGGCGCGGTTGGCGACTGACGGAGGCTTAGCTAAAGAGGTCTTCAGTGGACTGAGTGCTCAGTGGAGTCAGGGGGTCTGGCTGTGGCTCAGTGGGTGCTGATGGAGCCTGGCGATGGTGAGCAGGAGCTTAAGAAGAAGCGGAGATGCAGAAGAGCAAAGGGAGAACAGATAGAAAAACAAGCAAGTGTTGTGGCTGTGGGTTTCACTGTTGTGTTGTGCTCTTTGTGTAGCTTCTCTCTTGAGCGTTCCTCTCGTGATCTCCTGTACTTAATCTCATATCATCTTGAGACGATTGTGGAGAGGTTTCTCCACCGAGAAGGAGGCTCAATTCTATCCGGAAGTTCCGGGGCTTGATCTGTCGACGATCAAGGGATCGCCTACCTTACGGGCACGCCAAGGAGTAGGGGCAAGTTATCCCCGAACCTTGTACATCTTCTTGTTAGCGTCGGTTTGCTCCCTTCTCTATTTTGCTTTCTGTGTTTTTGTTTCCGCTGCTAATCTCTAATCGCAGAAAGTTTCAAAGCACAAGTGTTTTAGTGTCTGGCTATATTCACCCCCCCTCTCTAGCCTTCCAAGTTCCAACATTCACCAGATGACTCCTAATGCCTTCGCTCAGATGGGAGGGTCATACATTATCTTCAAGCTTTTTGATCTCCCATTGACCCCTCATCTCTTTCATTTTTTCTTCATCTTGATAGGGTCTAGAGGGGTCTTTAGCTTCGCGGCCCGATTGGGTCATAGGTTTTTAGGAGGATTTCCCTCCTCGCATAAAGGGTGGAAGGAGAAATTCTTCTACGTCCGCCTATTGTCCCTGCCCTTCAGTCCCTTGTGTTGGATAGAGGATTTGCTACCCCCTCCTATTCTAGGAAACTTTCTCCACAGCGCGGTGTACCAGCGTGATAGGGAGGTACTTTCTGGTATGAAGTTCAGTGGCCCGCGGTTGGTGCAGAGAGAAGAGCTTATGTATCGGCCGGGCCTTAGCCTTAAAGTAACGCGGATCAGCCCCACCCTAGGTATGCTTGCCTTTTTCTTCCATGCACATTAGTTCTGACTGATGCTCTCTCTGTCTGACGTCTACAGAGGAAGTCATGTTCGCCAAGGTGATGAGCCGGCTCATTGATAATTACCATTTTGTTAATCACTTTAGGCTCTCAAATCCATGTTTTGATCTCTTTTATATGCTTAATCTTGTATTTATATTAGGTTCCACGATATATGTCTATTTTAGCTTTTGGATTCAATTCTTTCTATATTTGAGATATTGTGGCATTAAAATTTGAACTAATTTTATAGGCTTTGAATGATTATGGACCTAGATCAGATTGGATCGAGTTTGAGCCAGAATTGGATTTAGATCAAGATGATCAAGCATTGGATTAATATGGGTCGTCCGATCAAGAAACAGGATGATTTGAGCCATTTGTTAACCTCTGATCAATCCGAGTTCAAGATAGAGTTAATCATGACCACAGATCAAGATCTGAAAGTTTGGGCCAAATCAGAAGCCATCTGACCATTGGATCAAGCTTAAGAGGAGTCTAAGTCATCCATTCAAAAGGAAGGGAGATCTGAGCCATCCGTTGCAGATCTTATTGATCCAAGCTAAGGAGGAGCAGATCCTGACCATTGATGGAGATCTGGGAAGTTTGAACTCAATCTGAGATGATCTGACTGTTGGATGGGGCAAAGATGATCACAACCGTTCAATTTCAAATGGGATAATTTAAATCAAAAACTTCTCTGCCAGAGCCAGTTGTCGCGAATTCTGTTCTCTATTCTTCGTCTGTTCTTGAGTTTTCTTCTGCAAGCGTGCGACCAACCTCAGATCGGCTCATCATTTCAAGATTTCGAATCAAGGAGATGAATTCTCTGTGAAGTCACTAGCCAAATCTGATTCTGAAAGGCTCAGGTGAGGGTTTCACCAAAGAGCTGAGCTACCATTAATCATTTCCTTTTGATTGCCGCTCTTCGTTGATCGGAGCTGATCGGAGCATTCGGAGGAGTTCTTCGAAGGTATCTGAGAAGTTTTGAGCCAAATTCGCTGTCCAGTAACTCAAGAAAGAAGAGATCGATGGGAGATTGCAGATGCGCACCAGACTAAGGATAAACTGATCAGGGGAATCCGAACTTGCTAATTATCGAGCTAGGGGGTTCCTAATTTGACTCTTGTGTGACGACAAGAGGAAGATCTTGGGTGACAGATTTGATCTAATGTTTAATTCTGTGAATTTTCATTTCTGAAACTTTTACTTCCTTAGTTGATTTGGTTTTTATTAATTTTCATCACAGTTATGTTCCTTAAGTGTGATTTATTCTAAGTTTAACATTTCTGTAGATTAGTCACAGATTACTCGCATGTAATGGAGTTTTAGTTTCCAAATCTTATAAGTTTTCCTTTTAAGTTCTGGCGTTCTTTGTTTCTGAATACGCAGCTTCCTGTTTAGTTTGCACCTGATCGGTTTGTGTGACCGATCAGGCTTGTATCTGATCGGTCTGTTCGACCGATTAGGCTTGTATCTGATCGGTCTGTTCGACCGATCAAGCTTGTATCTGATTGGTCTGTCGACCAATCAGGCAGGTCTTAACCGCATTTTAATCTTAATTACAAATTCTACAAGTTAGCTTTGAGTCTTTACTAAGTTTTGTTTCAAATTTCTCAATTCTGCAATTGGCTACAGCTTTTCTACATTCGATTTTAGTCTCGAATTTCAATCTTATAATTTCAAGGTGAATTGCTTAGCTTCCAATTAGGTTATGTTTAGTTTTCACGATTTCTTAGTTAATTTCTGCTTTAGTTGAAGTCATTCTGTTTCAACTGTATTTCCATTTCTTATTGCAATACAAAACTCCCATCTTATTTGAAAACCCAAAACATCAAACGACAAATTCAAACTTGGATTAAGCACTCTTAACTAGTCATTGGAAAAATACGACTTGAGGCCCCTATACTACATTTAGCCTTGTGAGATTAAGGGTTTTCAACTTATAAATTTTAAATTTGAGGCTCATTCGTGACACTTTTATTGGGCTACCATCACTCATCAAGTGGGAGGAGGCCAACAAGGAGGCGTTGAATCCTCCTCCGGTCGCTTCTGACGCTCCTCCTGCTCCCGCCGAGTCCCTTGAGGGGCCTACTATCTCGCCCCGTGGGGTCGCTTCACCCGAGAGGGTCGAGGTTACTGTTACATCCCCGCTGGTTCGAGAGCAGTCCACCCTAAAGGGGTGAGCGAGGGGTTCCCCCCGTCGGTTACTCCTTCGGTAGCTCGGTCCTTCGGTCGGTAGAAGTGGCGACTCCCCAAGGGCTTGGGCCCTTCATGGAAAAAGCGATGTTCTACACGTTCCTCTCCTCTTCTCTCGGTGTCGGAGGAAGCGGCTCTACATGCCGAGGTAGTGGCTCCTTCATCTGCCCAGCCGGCCTCCACTCCAGAGGCAGTCGTCCTGGTGCCTCCCACCAGCTCCCTCGTCCCAGCCACCTCTCCCACGGGTAAGAAGACGTTGTGTACTCAATACCGGATGAAACTAGATCGATTAAGGGAGAGGTTGGATGCATCGTGGGAGGCCTCCATGCAATCTTCCCCTCCGGTGCAATTAAGGGAGACTCCAACTGAGGGGGTTTTGTCGGAGGGGACTTCTAGTTCCGAAGGGGATGACTCCGACCCCTCCAGTGTGCCACCTGAAGTGTCCATTGTCCCACGCCTTTCCCTTCGCCCAAATTCACCGCTGCCCGAGGGGTGAGGCGACACACCCAACACTTTTGAAGGGGTAGTCGTGCGGGCCTCGGCTGGACCGTTAGCCAATCTTCGGGAGATGCTCCTGAAGGTGTGAATTATTACGGCATTGGATGTTTTCTTGCTCATCTACTAACCTTTCGGTGCGATGGTAGGCAACTGAGGATTGCGTAGTAGTTGGTCGGGGCCTGTATTCCAGGCCCCAAGTGGAGACCTTACTCCATCGAACCTTATGGGTGGAAGCTGCAGCTGATCATGAGCATCGGGCAGGAGTGATGCAGGCAGGCATCAGCAGAGCTCTTCGCGAAGAAGTCGAGCACTTGAGGAAGCTCTTGCAGGACAAGGAATAGGCTCTTCAGAGTTCCCGGAATAGAGAACGCTTGGCGTCCGAAAATGTTGTGTCGGCTACCGAGGACCTTCTCCAGGTGACGCGGGAGAGAGATCAGCTCTGGGCGAAAGAGAAGAAGTTATTGGGCTAGATGGAGTCTGACCTCCTGATGGCTACTGACCGCGCATCTATCCTAGAGGATGACCTAATACAGGCCCGGTCGGATGAGCGGGCCACTTTGGAGAGGCTCAGAGAGGCTCTGTCCGAGCAACGGAGATGGCTGCCAAGTTGGCATGGCTGAGGCGTTCTTATGAGGCGGCCGAGGCCAAGCTCCTGACTCTTCGGGCAGCCAGAGCTTCTGACTCTAAGGAGATCGAGATGGGCTTCAAGGCAAAGTTCCTAGAGTCGGATGAGTTTTGTACCATTATAGACGATCAGGTAATGCAGCCCTTACAGCAGGGCTTCCATGGGGCCATCGATAAGCTAAAGAAGGAGCAGCTCCTACCTTCTGACGCTGACCCGCGATTGTAAATGTCCTCCGAGGTAGGTAGAGGTCTTCCCCCGAGGCCCTGAGCTTACGGGGCCTGATGTTTGCCCGAGGGACATGTCCTATTGTAGCGATTTCGAATTAGCGTAATCATTTTCCTTATTCCTTGTGTATGCGCCCCTGTAAGATGTGCCTTTTGCCTTTATGTGTGTACCTAACCAACAGTTGACTGTCATTGAGGTTGATTCTGGTGGTGGATCCCGTTTGATAATTCTATAAGTCAAATCTTCGTGCCCTACATTTATGTTTGCAGCGGGTCCTCGCCAATCTTTCATGCTGGAGTGCGCGGATGGTTTCTAAACCGTCACCTCCGTATCATTTGCGATCTTATTGATTAGACTCATTAAGAATCGTGAGTCCCTAGGCGTGGTATGAGCGCGCTGGTCAAAATGACGCTTCATCCTCTATTTGCGTTTAATGCATCCTCCCTGCATTAACTGCACGGTGCAGCAGCTATCAGTATAAATAGGGGGAGAGGGGGCACCGCCTTCTTCATCCCTCCTATCGGCTTGCTTCTTTGATAGCAAGATGTCATCACTCGCTTTTCCCTTCCTCTTCGTTGGTGTCCACTATGCCTGCCACCGGAGGTGAGGTAGTATTCTTGGCTGAGGGACCTGATAGAGGTAGAGGCCTTTGTGTAAAAATCTTCACCGGGGAGCATGATGGAGATGATGCCCAGGGTCTCGCTGAAGATCCTGGAGGATGTGGGACTCCCGGGTTATCTGAGGAGTCCAGAAAAGACCTTATGTGGTCCGCCAGGGGGCATAGAGGAGATGACTCATCCTGCTGATCACCAAACCCCTGGTTGGCCTGTGGCGGTGTCCCCCTGATGGTACCCAATACTAGTGTCACGATGAGCACTCAAATTTAGATATTTATAAACTGAAAACCCTTTGGCTAACAAATTTAAAATATAGTAGAGGGGCATCAGGTCGTATTTTCCAAGGACTAGTTGTGAGTGGTTAATTCAAGCTTGCAAGTTTATTTGTCATTCGATGTTTGGGGTTTTCTAATAAAATGGGGTTTTTGGCAAGAAGGAAATGAAATAACAAATTGGAATGAAATAGACTTAACTAGCAGAACTGAAGTAGGAAATTGCGAGAATGAAACTTAACCTAATTGACAATTGAGCAATTAAATTCAAACTCTTGAATTGAAACGTAAGAACTGATTGCAAGGAAAATTAATTGCAAGATAATGAAAACTAAATTGAAACATGGAATGTAGCAAAGCTTAAGAACTTAACTTGAAGTGAAGGCAACAAACTAGAACAATTAAAGGAAGTAAATGCTTGAAATTAAAATTATCTAAACTTAAACATCAAATCAGTTTCTAATCAAGTCTTCCCTTTGTGGTCGCACAAAGGTCCAGCTATGAACCCCCTAGCTCGAAAACCAATGAAGAAAAGCTCCCTGGATCGATTTGCTCTGTACTGGCCTTCCTGATCGGTCAGCCGACCGATCAGGACCTATACTGATCGGTCACGGGACCGATCAGAGAACCCTCTGTCCGGTCACGATATCGATCAGTGACTGAATCTTCTCCGCGAACTCTTCCATCTCGATCGACTGGATGACTCCCATGGCTCAGAAAACCCTCAAATACTTCCAAGAACCCCTCTGAAGCTCGACAGCTCTCTGGACGATAGAAATCCAGCGATCGCAATGGATCGATCGATGAAAACAAGCTCCGACGAAACCCTCTCCGGAACTTCCTATAACACAATCGATTAGCAAATCTGACAAGGAAACCATACCTCGATGATCTGAAACTTGAGAAGAAGTAGATCTGATGTGGTCGTGCGATCTAAGAAAGAAAATGATGAAGAAAACGGTGAAGAAACGACGAAGAAAATGGAGAACTCTACTACTGGCGACCTCGCGACGACGAAGAGCTGGAGAGGGAATTCCCAATTTATTCATCCCATTTAAATTTGGACGGCTAAGATCGTCTTCGCTGCATCTGACGGTCGGGTCTACTCTGATCAAGCCCAAACCTTCCAAATTTTGATCAAGGGTCAAGATCTACCTCTCCTCAGCTGGGATCAACTGGATTTGCAACGGATGGCTCAAATTGCCCTAATCTTTGAATGGACGGCTTAGACCCTCTCGAGCTTGATCCAATGGCTGAATAATCTCTGATTTGTTTCAAACTTCTAGATCTTGATCTGTGGTCATGATTAGCCATATCTTGAGCTCATATTAATCGGAAGTTGATGGATGGCTCAGATCTAGCCATCTCTTGAATGGACGGCTCATATTAATCCGATGCTTGATCACCTTGATCCGAATCCAATTCTGACTCAAGTTTGATCCAATCCGATCTAGGTCCATGCTCATTTGAAGTCTACAAAATTAAATTCACATTTTAGTGCCAAAATATCTCAAATATACAAAGATTTGAATTAAAAACCAAAATAGAGGAAATACATGAATCCTAATATAAATGCAAACTTAATCATATAAAAGTGGATCAAAACATGGATTTGAGAGCCTAAATTTATCAACAAAATGGTAGTTATCAACTCCCCCACACTTTCTCTTGGGCGTCTCGCACAAGCTACTAATAAACTAAGATGTATCCCCCTAGATTATTCTCAATCATAGTTAGAAGCAATTGAAAGAAAATTACCTAGGGTTGTCAATTCTCAAAAATCTAAACTCAATGGACTAGAAACTTGTCCTTAAATCAACAACTTAGTATACTTCATCCTTCTTGACTCATTGAGATGAATTAACTCAAAAAACCTTGCAAGGGAAATTTCAAAGTGGCTCTCTTCCTAAGTCCTACATTTTTAATGAAAATGGAGCTCACTCAAACACAACATGGTTCTTGTACTACCATAAGCTTGCTCATTATCTACTCTCTACCATCATTCTTGACTTGGATCCACATCTACAAAAGCTTATTCAACATGTTAAAGAAATATGAAATGATAGAAATGAAATAGAAATTCAATGAACTTGATACCAAAGACTCATGATAAATAAAATAAAGAGATATGATATGATAAGAAGATATGGAAAAGTAAAGAAAATGATATGATAAGGAAATATGGAAAAATAATGAAAGTGGAAGACTTGGACACCAAAATTGTAACCTAATGCACTTTGCCCTCTCTTTTTGAGTTTATCTTGCATATTTCAGAGTTGTAGTGGAGCAGGGACCGAGAAAGTTCACTGAATTTAATGTGCCAAGGTTTTGTTTCTGTGCCACTGCTACTGATCGGTCACTAGACCGATCAGTACCTGGACGGATCAGTCACTGTCTGAACGTTCTGTGGATCGGACTGGAAAGCCTCTGATCGGTCAGCCAACCGATCAGGGCTCCAACAGAAGCTAAAACTGTGAAATTCTGAACTGTCTTCTCCCGAAACTTTCAATCCTTCAATCTATAACTCCCTCTTGAATTCAACCAGCTTCTTGTTTTCATCTTCCACTTTAGAAACTAATCTAACCCCTAACACTTCATGTTTTTCTTTATCTTTCCTTTCCTTTTCTTTTCTTTTCTTTCTTTCCTTTTGTTTTCTCAGCTGCTGACTTTTGTTTTCTTTCATTTTGTTTTTTTTCTATGGCTCCAACTCATGAAATCCGAGATATATAGCAAATTTCTGAAATCTTCAACTAGTTCAAATGAATGTAATCATCCTTTGTTCACTTACTTGATACTTGGTCTAATGGAGCTTGTTTCCTATCCATAACTTGAACTTTTAAGGATGTTTCTTTGCTCTCTAACTTTTTTTCTTCCTTTTGCTTTTCTCAGCTCTTCAGATCACAAAATTTTCCTTTCTCTTGCAACTGAGCTGATGGATATGCTTGCAATTCATTCTTAATACAAAACTCCTTCAATTGGCACACCTTTGCTTGTATATATGTTACCAAATGTTACAAAAAAAAATTTCGGAGTATGCCTCAAAGACTTGAAACCTCAAATTATAACTAGGAATTTAGATTTCCACATGTAGTCTTCACTAACCAACTTTTGTAACTCACTCTTGATACAAAACTCAATTCAAATTAGCACACTTTCCTTGTAGGTTGTCAATGCTTGATTGCCCTCAAAATTTGATAGAATACTTGCATCCTCCCCCACACTTAAACTTTTGTCCGTCTCGGGCAAAGTAACATCAAGAAACATCAAAGTACCCAAGTCCATGGAAAAGATTATGATGAACATAAAGAATAGGGAAGGGAAAAATATGAAAAAGGAAACAAAGTGATTCACCTCTATAAATGTGGTCCAATCATAGAAATATAGTTTTGAAAGAACCAAAGCAAGTTCTAGAGTACAATCACATGTGTGTATCACAACAATAAGGCTAATCCTCACTAGGTGAAAAGAATTCATCTCATGTTATCAATCTAGAATCCATAACTAAGTAGTACTCAAGCATCCAAGAATTTTCATCCATTGGCTCAAATCCTAAGTTTTAACAATCAAATTTAATTTTCTTTCAAGGGACTCTAAAATGATATAAAAAAATCTAGATGGATACATTTATTCCTAGTCATGCAAGAAATAAAATGCTAAGAGATAAAATGGTATCTACGATGACTTTTATTCATTCTATACTAACTAAGCATTTATTAACAAGAACTCATTTTAAAAGAAAATTTTAATTCTAGAAAACATAAAAATGAAACATGCAATGAAAGAAAATGCAAGAAGGAACAAACTCCCCTTTATTTCTAGCAGCCGGAATCGATTAAGGAATAACCTCCATTCCGGTAGTGGAGGAGCTTGGGTGGTCGAGAGAGCATTCTTCATGTGATCATTGTCATGGTGCACTGCTTCACCACACTTGAACTTCACAGAAATATGCTCCGGTGGCCGGAGACGATTAAGGTACAAGATCCATTTAAGAGGTGGAGTGCTACGAATCAAAGCAATATCAACTCCTCCCTCTTGATGCTTTTTGGAAGTCCTTCCAGGAGGTTAGAGTCTGTTTAGATGGAGCACTGATGCCCTCAAAATAGATGTCACGAATGTGGGTGTCAAATTTAGATATTTATAAATGCTGGAAACCCTTTTTGCAATCAAAATATGAAAACGTAGTAAAGGGGTCACAGGTCGTATTTTTCCTAGGGACTAGTTGAGGGTGTTTAATTCGAGCTCGAGTTATGTGTCGTTTGTGAATTTTGGGTTTCAAATCAAATTTGGGTTTTGGGTTGCAATTAGAAATAAAATCGCAATGAAAATAAAGGAACTCAACTAAATGAGCTAAACAAACAATAGCAAGTGATGGAAACCGAATCAACCAAAGGAACTTAACTAAAATTGGAAAAGCAAATTTAAATTCAAATGCAAAACAATGCTGATGCAAAGAAATAGAGGCAGTGATGGAAGTTTTCAGAAAGCAAATCAAGCTTAAAACAATTGCTAACTATGAAATTCGGAAATTAAACAAGCAACAATATTAACACCAACTAACTACAAGTTTTGGAAGCTAACCAATGCAAAGAAAATTCAGAAATGCTAAAGGCGATACCAATTGATTTCAAACACTATCATACACCAAGAGATAAGTGAAAAACTGATGCAAGGTAATACCCAAAACAGCTTGGCACGCAAGGGAGATCCTTGTGTGCCAAAAACTAATACTAATTTCAGAAAGTGTCAACTTTCAACTCAGAAATTCAACCTGATCGATTTAATTGGGAAACAAGGCTATTATGGAAGAACTATGCAAGACTAAGTGAAGGAATTGAGAGCTGAAATCAGAAACTCTAGAACACAAAATGCAGAAATGGAAGGTGCAGAAATTTTCCCAATTGATGTACAGAAATGATCAAATGCAAAACAAGAATGCAGAAAATTCAGCACAAGATCAAAGCTTAAACAACAAACTGAGTTCAGAGTCTAAGGCACCAAATGACATGTTCGGCAATGATCATGAGCCCTAATGTTCACTCACAATGCAACTCGAAACCTGTTAATCAGTTCATGCAGAAATGAATTAAAACTTCAGAAATGGATTTGATATGCCTTACAAGCTGAGCTGACAATTCAGAAACAAAATCGAATGGAAAATAAACTCAGATCTCATGCATAAACATACTAAATGCTATCTTCAACTGCAGGGAATAAACTAAACACAAATCTAATTGGAAATAGACTGAAAATTTTGAAACTGAGCAGAAAATTGTAGAACAGGGCTGATACGCTAGCTGAGACTTGATACGCAAGCAACAAACAAACACTAAACTGAAATTGAATTCGATTGATCACTGAATAAAATACCTAGCTAATTTACTTGCAGAAAGTAAACCTAACTTAAGCAAAAACAACTTAAGAAAGTGAATTAACAGCTGATACGAATATCAGCAAGTGACAGAATTCAGAAATGAAGTTACAACTGAAACTAAGGAAATTAGCTACAAAAACTAATACTCAACCCTTCCCGAGCTCAAAATCTCCTTGTTCGTCACGCAAAGGCTGGCCTCGAACCCCTAAGCTCAGCAAATCAGTGGAAAGCAGCTTCAATCGATCAACTCTGCTCAAATTGCACGCAGCTGGAAATTCAATTCAATCTCCTCGGCCTCAATTGATGGGGTTGCGATGATGAATCGAGGATCATCTGAGCTCACCTGAGAACCCCTACAGCCGGCTCAGATGATCGGAAATGGCTCACGGAAGAGATACAAGTGATTGGATTGCTGAGCTGCCGAAACCCTCAAACAACCCTTTTCCGGCGCAATTTGAGCTGAATTCTCCAAGGAAACTATCCCCAATGACTCAAATTTTGATCCAAGGTAGAGATTGAGGTGGTCACGCCTTCAAAACTAAGAAAATTGCAAAAGAAAACGAAGAACTCGATGAAGAGGGCACTGTTGCGGCGAAGACGCGACAACGAAGGAAGCTGCGGAAATTTGATTAAGTACTTGGCATTGGACGGCTCAGATCAATTTGAGAAAATCCAACGACTGATCTTGCTCTGATTTAATCCAAACTTTGGTGATGATGATCAGGGGTCAGGATCAGCCTCGTGGTAGCTCGGATCCTCCAGATGTGCAACGGATGGTCCAGATCAACCTAATCTTTGAATGGATGATCTAGAACCCTATGAGCTTGATCCAACGGTTGAATGAGCTCTGATTGGGATGAAACCTTCAGATCTTGATCAGAGTGCTTGATCAGCCCTAACCCTAGCTCGGATTGCTTCAGATGGTTCCGGATGGCTCAGATCTAGCCGCTTTTGAGTCGGACGGCCCAGATTAATCCGAAGCTTGATAACTCGATCTGGGTCCTCTTCCGACTCAAGTTTGACCCAGTATGCCCTAGGTCCATGATCCTTCATGCCTACAAAAATAGATCAAAAATTCAGTGGCCAAATAATCCAAATATATATAAATTTGCAATTAAGTCCAAAATAGTAATAATTTCTAGAACCTAGGGTAAATTCACAATTAAGCAAGAAAAATATGGGTCAAACTTGGATTTTAGCAACTAAAATAATCAAAAAAATGGTACTTATCAACTCCCCCACACTTAAGCTTGAGTGTCTCGCGAAACCACTAAGTATGTATCCCTTAGATTTTCTTAAGCATAATTAGAAGCAAATGAAAAGAAATTACCTAAGGTCATCAATTCTCATAAATCTAAGCTCTATCGATTAGTATCTTATCCTTAAATCAATAACTTAGCCTTTTCATCTTTCATGAGTCATTGAGATGAATTTAACTCACTAGCCTTTCCAAGGAATTTTTGGTGGCTCTCTCCTTAAGTTCTAAGTTGATGATGGAAGTGGAGCTCACTCAAACACACATGCTTCTTGCACTACCATGGGCTTGCTTGTTATCTAATCTCCACTATTATTCATGATTAGGATCAACATCTATAAAAACAAGTGAAAACATGAAAAATGGTAAGAAATGGAGTAAAAGCCAAGAAAATAGAAAAATGGATGAAGTGGGAGACATGGTTGCTCAAGAATATTTCAAATGTGCTTTGCCCTTCTTTACAGTCCTCTAGTGATATCAAAAGTGTGGTGAAGTCAAACTTGAACAATACCTTGATTTGGATGAAAAACCCTTCCTTGACCTCATTGTGCCAATTTTGTCTTTTGTGTGCCACTTGTTTTTCTTTTCCTCTTTTCATCATATTTTTTTTCTTCTTTCTTCTCTCTTGTCAGGTCAGAATGTAGTGATGCAAGGCTGTAATTCGGATGAGAAAACTCCACTGAATTCAGGGTGCCGAAACTCCAAATGTATGCCAACTTATTTCTCTTTTTTTTTCAAGCTGTTTCTCTTCTTTCTTTTTTTTTCTGAATTCTTCTAGTGGAATTGCAGACCAAATTTGTATCAGAGAATATATGATATCAATTAACATAGATGCTCAACATACAACTTTCACTAAACAACCCTTGCAACTCACTCTTGATACACTTCACCTTCAAGTTGGCACACTACTTCACTTGTTCTCTCTTTTTTTTCATCAGATTTCGGCTCCACAACATCACTTTCATACCTTGCAATTCTCTAGTTGCCTTACATCAGTTAGCATATAGGAGTAGTAGAGAAACCAATTGCTTCACTCAAAAAATTATGCTCAACAAGTTCAATTTCAGCCACTTCACTGCAGTTTTTTTTCTTTCTTCTTTATGTTCTGATTTCATCCACTTGCCTTCACTGGAAATTTGCTCCCCAAGAAGTTGAATTCAGCTAAAAACATTCGTCCAATTCTGTTCAACTTCAGCTATGCCTTGCTGAATTAAGAAGCCTGAATTTAGCTTGAAGTTGGTACAAAACTGCCTCACATTCCTACTGATTTGTTTAGCTGCATTTTTCTGTTTTGATCTGATATTCAATTTTGTTCTGATCAGTTGTGATGCACTCAACACTTGTTGCTACATTCCTATACCTATTGCCTTGATTCATAGCCTCAAAAAACTTAAATTCGGTTTTAAATTGATACAAGTTTTGTGCAAATCTGCTTGTATGGAACACTACCAATCTGAATTTTTTTCTTTTCTTCTTCTTGCAGATTCCACAACAGCTCTTCATAAAATTTTCAGCACTTTGCAGCTTCCCTTGCATTCAGTTTTTGTCATTCCAGCAACTCCGTGTCAAGCCTCGGCAGATTACAAGCAGTGCAGGTTTTTCCATCTTCTTTTCAGCTTTTGTTCAGCCGGATTCACATTGACAACTTGATTTATTCAGCTGCAATTCAGGTTATGTTCAGCTGCAATTCAGATTGTAGCAGAGTGCTCTTGATTTCTCTAGCAAGGTACAGCTGCGGTCCAAAACATTGCTGACCAAAAATAGCTTCAAAAAAAAAATTTCTTCACTTTGGCACAGAAATTTTTTTTTCGACATGAATTGCCTCCTTGATATCAAGTATTTTCCAAAACACTAATCACTCCCCCACACTTAAATCTTTGTCTGTCTCGGGCAAAGTAGCATTAAGAAACATTTCAAACAAACAAGTCCATAGATAAAAAAAAATGGGGTTAGGTAGGGAAAATGAGAAATATGAAGTGATACAAGGGGAATTTACGAAAATTGATATGAAATGAGAAGCAAAATGATTTGTCTCTATAAATGTGACCCAATCATTAAAATATGGCTTAGAAAGACCCTAAGAAAGTTCTAGAGTACAATAACATATGTGTGTCACAAATATAAGGCTAATTCTCACTAGGCAAAAATAATTCATCTCAAGTCATCAATTAAGAATCTAAAACCAAGTAGTACTCAAGCATCCAAGAATTCATCCATTAGCTCAAACCCTAAGTTTTAACAACCAAATTTAATTTATTTTCAAAAGACTCTAAAATGCTATGGAGATAACCTAGAAGGATACATTTATTCACTAAGAGCAAAAATGCTAAAAGAAATAACATGGTATTTACAATGACTCCTAGTCATTTTACTACTTAAGTATTTATTAGCAAGGACTCAATTTAAAAGTGAAAAATGCAATAAAGGAAAATGCAAGAAAAAACAAACTCCCCTTTATTTCTGGCGGTCGGAGTCTATCAAGAAACAACCTCCATCGTGGTAGTGGAGGAGTAGGGGTAGCTAAGAGAGTTAGGACTCCCCCACACTTGGACTTTACAGCAAACTGTTCAGGTGGCCGAAGGTTATTTAGATACAAGACCCATGTAAGAGGTGGAGTGATTCGAATCAAAGTAAAATCATCTCCTCCCTCTTTATTCATTTTGGAACACCTTCCAGGAGATTTGAGTCTGTTCAGATGAAGCACCCACTCTAGAAGTCTTCTAGACCCTGCAAAACCATGTAATACCTCTCTCAAGCGTGCAGGGTAAGAAAGAAATAAAATAATATCAGTCTTTGTATAAAATGTATCCAAAAATGCATCACATCCAATAAAGTCAATTTTTGACACCTCAAAGAATTTTCCACAATTATTTTTCACACAAGATGTATCAAGCAGTGCATTGCAACCTATGAAATCAATTTGAGGTACCTCCATAAGTTTTTCACACTCAACCTCAGAATAAGATATAGCAATAGATTCATCACAATAAACGACATCAATTTCAGGCAGTTCTAAAAATTTCTTACAATCCATATTCACAAAAGATGTATCAGACAATGTATCACAACCAATGAAATCAAATTTAGGTGCCTCCATAATTTTTTCACATTCAAATTCAGCATAATATATAGCAAGAGATTCATCAAAATAAACAACATCAATTTCAGGCACCTCCAAAAATTTTTCACAACCAGTTTCTATATAAGGTATATCAATAAATGTGTCACAATGAATAAAATCAAGCCTGGGTGCCTCTATGACATTTTCATCATTATTTTCCACAAAAATTGTATCAAGACATGCTTCACATGCAATTTTAGACGCCTCTCTAAAATTTTCCAAAAGAAAAGGAGAAATACTTACCTGATCGTGCTCAAGTTCTGGTGGACATTCAACTGGAATAGGTGATCCTTGGGTTCTTGCTCTCATCATGCAAGTCCCTACACTTTCTTGCTTGTCCTCTGAATTTCCTAATGTTGGTGGACCCTGGGGCTCTGTGCAATCCTCTACACCTGTAGAATCATCTCCTATGCATGCTTCTTCAGTAATATCTGTAGCAATCTCATTAGAAAGATTAGGACTATCAATAGCAATATCACAAAATAAAAGATAAGAAGAGTCATGTAAAGTTTCAGTTTCAAATTCAAGGCTGTCACATGCTTTTCCATCCATCTCCTCTAATGCCTTTGCAACTGATGCATCTTCAGCCTTCTCTGGAATCAAATCTCCTCCCACTATGTCAAATGCAACCTCATTAGCAATTAACTGTGCCTCAACAGTCTCATCTGTGGTGCCCACGCTCATGATTGAGTGATCTCCCCTAGGGTCCTTCATGGCATCGAAAATGCTAAGCTGGACTACTGTGTCTCCCACCTCCATCGAAAGTGTGCCAGCATAAACATCAATCTTTGTTCTGGCAGTCTTCAGAAAAGGCCTTCCAAGGATAAGTGGGAATCTACGTGCAAGATACTCTCCTTCCATGTCTAGAATGTAGAAGTCTGCAGGGAAAATAAACTCTTCCACTTTAACCAAAACATCTTCAATAACTCCTGTCGGGCGAGTCTGGCTTCTATCTGCTAGCTGAATCACAACTCCAATGGGCTGTAGAGGGCCAATGCCAAGCATCTGGAAGACCGTCCTGGGCATGACATTAATGGAAGCTCCTAAATCCAGCATGGCATCATGTAGCGTGGTGCTCCCTATCTCACAAGATACAGTAAACATGCCAGGGTCTTCACATTTCTGAGGTATGGCATGGATGAGTGATGAAACATTTTTCCCAATGCTGACCAATTCATTTTCCTTAAGTTTCTTCTTGTGAACACAAAGATCTTTCAGAAATTTTGCATACTTAGGAACCTGTTTAATCATTGTCAGTAAGGGTACATTAATTTCTACTTTGCTCATTGTACTCATTAATTTCTACTTGCTCATTGTCAGCAAGTGATGAAATTTTGCATACTTAGGAACCTGTTTTACCAGCTCATTGTACTCTTTGGTTTTCTCCTCCTCCGCTTGTCTTTTGGTTGGAGTTCTCCCCTGTGGAAAAGGCAAGGGCACCCTAAATTCTTCCTCTTCAACCGAAGAGGGAAGGGCTGATTTGTGAGCTGCTGCCCCACTTGGAATGGCTGCTGTAAAATCTGTTTCGGGACTAATTTGGGCTTCATTTTCCACTAAAATCACAGGGTCACTTGATGAGAGAGTTGAGCACGGGCTAGGAGTGGAATCAACTGAATTTGAAGAGGTTTCGGGGTTGTCTTGGGCTGGAAATGAAGATGCTGCCCTGTTTTCAGAAATTTCAGCTCTTGGACCATTTTGAGTTGATGCAACCTTCCCACTCCTCAAATAAATAGCACTAACATTTCCCTTTGGATTAGGAACAGCTTGTGAAGGTAGTTAGCTTGAACTTTGAGCTTTAATTTGATTCACATCACTAGCCAATTGTCCCATTTGCCTTTCGAGGTTTTGTAAAGCTCCAATGATATTATCCTGCTTTGATTGTTGGAATTGGGGCTGTTGGGACTGATTTGAGGGCTGAAATGCTTGGAAACCTTGCTGAGAGTTGTATCCTTGAAAATTCTGATTTTGAAATGGAAAATTCTGTGGTGAGGGCTGATTTTGCATAGGCTGAAACCCTTGATTGTAAGGCTGGAAATTCTAATTATAGGGTTGTGAGGGCTGGAAAAATGGTTGGTTTTGAGGTGGAAATGTTTGAAATGGTTGACAACCTTGCTGCCCTTGCTGATATGGCTGGAATTGAGGTTGGAATGGCTGAAAGGGCTGATATTGCTCTGAGTTTGCTGGAAATTAGGCTGAAATGGAGGCTGAAAATTTTGGTTCGAAGGCTGAAAAGCTTGCTGATTTTGTGGTGTTTGCTGGGGCTGCTGAGATGTTTGCTGAAATTGCTGTTGCTGAGGGTTCTGTTGGCAGAAAGAGTTCCCATATTTGAGATTTGGATGATCCCTCCAACCGGGGTTATAAGTGGAAGAATAGGGGTTATTCCGAGATTGAAATTGCCCCCTAACCAATGCTGCTACTGTCTCGTCTTGTTGGAGGGTGGGACATGAATCTGAGTTGTGCTCTTGACTAGAGCAAATACTGCATACCCTCATCACTTGGTTAATTTGTGGAGTTGCTGAAAGATTTGAATTTTGATTTGCATTATTAACACTCAATTGCTTAATAAATGATGAGATCTCTGCCAATGAATTCTTTATCTCTTTCTGATCATTAGAAACCATCTGAATTTCACCCACTCCTCTGGTGGTCAATGCTCTGCTTCCAAATTATTGTGAGTTCTCAGCCATATTAGAAATGAGCTCCCTAGCTTGATCTGGCGTTTTATTCACTAGGGCTCCTCCCGCTGCAGCATCTATTATAATTCTGTCCATCTGCAGCAATCCCTCATAAAAATACTGAATCAGAAGCTGCTCGCTGATCTGGTGTTGTGGGCAACTTGAACATAATTTATTGAATCTCTCCCAGTAATCATAGAGTGTCTCACCCACCACTTACTGAATGCCACAGATGCTTTTTCTAATTATTGCTGTTCTGGAGGCTGGGAAATATTTTTCCAAAAATGCTTTCTTCATAGAGATCCAACTAGACACATGCCCTGTGGGTAGATAGTAAAACCAATCTTTTGCTGCTCCTGTCAGTGTAAAGGGGAAAGCTCTCAGCTTGATATTTTCTTCAGAAATGCTCTGAGGCTTCATAGTGGAGCATACAACATGAAATTCGTGCAGGTGTCTATTTGGATCCTCTCCAGATAATCCTTGAAACTTGGGCAGCAAATGGATGAGTCCAGATCTGAGATCAAAATCTCCAGCCAGTTCTGGATAAGCAATGCTGGAATACTGAAATGAAGCATCTGGTGCTGCGAGTTCCTTCATAGTCTTCTGGTGGTCTGCCATGATACTGCCTGGATGAGTGGGAATGGTCTGAATAGGAGGGATATCTGTAGTCTCTGAAAGAATGTCTTGGCTCCTCCTGGCTCTGAAGGTCCTCTCAATCTCAGGGTCGAATTCTTCAAGATCACCACCTGTAGACCTGGTCATAAAACCAAAAACAAATCGCAGTAAAAGTAGATAAAGAGATGAAATAAATAAAATCAGATCACCAGATATAGTGATAAGCACAAAAATAAATCAAGAAAGATATGAAATAAGTGCACAAGCAAAAATCAAACGAATCAACTAGTAGTTCCCCGGCAACGGCGCCAAAAATTTGATGCCCTCAAAATAGATGTCACGAATGTGGGTCTCAAATTTAGATATTTATAAATGCTGGAAACCCTTTTTGCAATCAAAATATGAAAACGTAGTAAAGGGGCCACATGTCGTATTTTTCCTAGGGACTAGTTGAGGGTGTTTGATTCGAGCTCGAGTTATGTGTCGTTTGTGAATTTTGGGTTTCAAATCAAATTTGGGTTTTGGGTTGCAATTAGAAATAAAATCGCAATGAAAATAAAGGAACTCAACTAAATGAGCTAAACAAACAATAGCAAGTGATGGAAACCGAATCAACCAAAGGAACTTAACTAAAATTGGAAAAGCAAATTTAAATTCAAATGCAAAACAATGATGATGCAAAGAAATAGAGGCAATGATGGAAGTTTTCGGAAAGCAAATCAAGCTTAAAACAATTGCTAACTATGAAATTCGAAAATTAAACAAGCAACAATATTAACACCAACTAACTACAAGTTTTGGAAGCTAACCAATGCAAAGAAAATTCAGAAATGCTAAAGGCGATACCAATTGATTTCAAACACTAGCATACACCAAGAGATAAGTGAAAAACTGATGCAAGGAAATACCCAAAACATCTTGGCACGCAAGGGAGATCCTTGTGTGCCAAAAACTAATACTAATTTCAGAAAGTGTCAACTTTCAACTCAGAAATTCAACCTGATCGATTTAATTGGGAAACAAGGCTATTAGGGAAGAACTATGCAAGACTAAGTGAAGGAATTGAGAGCTGAAATCAGAAACTCTAGAACACAAAATGCAGAAATGGAAGGTGCAGAAATTTTCCCAATTGATGTACAGAAATGATCAAATGCAAAACAAGAATGCAGAAAATTTAGCACAAGATCAAAGCTTAAACAACAAACTGAGTTCAGAGTCTAAGGCACCAAATGACATGTTCGGCAATGATCATGAGCCCTAATGTTCACTCTCAATGCAACTCGAAACCTGTTAATCAGTTCATGCAGAAATGAATTAAAACTTCATAAATGGATTTGATATGCCTTACAAGCTGAGCTGACAATTCAGAAACAAAACCGAATGGAAAACAAACTCAGATCTCATGCATAAACATACTAAATGCTATCTTCAATTGCAGGGAATAAACTAAACACAAATCTAATTGGAAATAGACTGAAAATTTTGAAACTGAGCAGAAAATTGCTGAACAGGGCTGATACGCTAGCTGAGACTTGATACGCAAGCAACAAACAACACACTAAACTGAAATTGAATTCGATTGATCACTGAATAAAATACCTAGCTAATGTACTTGCAGAAAGTAAACCTAACTTAAGCAAAAACAACTTAAGAAAGTAAATTAACAGCTGATATGAATTTCAGCAAGTGACAGAATTCAGAAATGAAGTTACAACTGAAACTAAGGAAATTAGCTACAAAAACTAATCCTCAACCCTTCCCGAGCTCAAAATCTCCTTGTTCGTCACGCAAAGGCTGGCCTCAAACCCCTAAGTTCAGCAAATCAGTGGAAAGCAGCTTCAATCAATCAACTCTGCTCAAATTGCACGCAGTTGGAAATTCAATCCAATCTCCTCGGCCTCAGTTGATGGGGTTGCGATGATGAATCGAGGATCATCTGAGCTCACCTGAGAACCCCTACAGCCGGCTCAGATGATCGGAAATGGCTCACGGAAGAGATTCAAGTGACTGGATTGCTAAGCTGCCGAAACCCTCAAACAGCCCTTTTCCGGCGCAATTTGAGCTGAATTCTCCAAGGAAACTATCCCCAATGACTCAAATTTTGATCCAAGGTAGAGATTGAGGTGGTCACGCCTTCAAAACTAAGAAAATTGCAAAAGAAAATGAAGAACTCAATGAAGAGGGCACTGTTGCGGCGAAGACGCGACAACGAAGGAAGCTGCGGAAATTTGATTAAGTACTTGGCATTGGACGGCTCAGATCAATTTGAGAAAATCCAACGGCTGATCTTGCTCTGATTTAATCCAAACTTTGGTGATGATGATCAGGGTCAGGATCAGCCTCGTGGTAGCTCGGATCCTCCAGATGTGCAACGGATGGTCCAGATCAACCTAATCTTTGAATGGATGATCTAGAACCCTCTGAGCTTGATCCAACGGTTGAATGAGCTCTGGTTGGGATGAAACCTTCAGATCTTGATCAGAGTGCTTGATCAGCCCTAACCCTAGCTCGGATTGCTTCAGATGGTTCCAGATGGCTCAGATCTAGCCGCTTTTGAGTCGGACGGCCCAAATTAATCCGAAGCTTAATAACTCGATCTGGGTCCTCTTCCGACTCAAGTTTGACCCAGTATGCCCTAGGTCCATGATCCTTCATGCCTACAAAAATAAATCAAAAATTCAGTGGCCAAATAATCCAAATATATACAAATTTGCAATTAAGTCCAAAATAGCAATAATTTCTAGAACCTAGGGTAAATTCACAATTAAGCAAGAAAAATATGGGTCAAACTTGAATTTTAGCAACTAAAATAATCAACAAAATGGTACTTATCAAGCACCCACTCCAGAAGCCTACTTGACCCTGCAAAATCATGCAATCCCTCCTTCACGCGTGCAGGGTAAGAAAGAAATGAAATGCAATCAGTCTCTATATAAAATGTATCCAAAAATGTATCACATCCAATAAAATCAATTTTGGGTACCTCAATGAATTTTTCACAATCAATTTCTACAAAGGATGTATCAAGAATTGTATCACATTCAACAAAATCAATTTCAGGTGCCTCTGTGAATTTTTCACAATTAGTTTCTATAGAAGATGTATCAAGAAATGTTTCACAGCCAACAAAATCAATCTCAAGTACCTTTATGAGTTATACACAATCAATTTCTACAGAAGATATGTCAATAAATTCATCACAATGAACTAAATCAATCCTAGGTTCCTCCATGATTTTCACAATCAGTTTCCACATAGGGTATATCAAGAAATGCATCACATTCAACAAAATCAACACTAAGTGCCTCTATGACTTTTTCACAGTTAATTTCTACGTAAGATGTGTCAAGACATTCATCATCTTCAACAAAATCAATTTTAGGTATCTCTATGCATTTTTCTAAACAATTAGGCTGTATATAGAATGTATCAAGACATGCTTCACATTCAACAAATTCAACACTAGGTACCTCTATGGATTTTTCACAATCAAATTCTACAAATGATGTATCAAGAAATTCATCACAAACAATAATAGGTACCTCAATGAATTTTTCTAAACAATCAGCCTCAGTCTCTACATAGGGTATATCAAGAATTTCATCACAACCAATAAAATCAACACTAGGTATCTCTATGGATTTTTCATAATTAATTCCTACAAAGGATGTATCAAGAAATTCATCACAAACAATAATAGGTACCTCAATGAATTTTTCTAAACAATCAGCCTCAGTCTCTACATAGGGTATATCAAGAATTTCATCACAACCAACAAAATCAACACTAGGTACCTCTATGGATTTTTCACAATTAATTCCTACAAAGGATGTATCAAGGCATGCATCACAACCAACAAATTCAACACTAGGTACCTCTATGCATTTTTCTAAAGAAATAGGAGAAATACTTACCTTATCATGCTGAAGAATACCTGGAGGTTCTACAAGAGTAGATGTATCCATAGCCTCCTCTTGGTCATGTAAATGCTCCATTTCAAGAGTAGGTTCTGGTGGACATTCAACTAAGAAAGGTGATTCTTGGGTTCTTGCTTCCACCATGCAAGTCCCTACACTTTCATACTTGTCCTCTGAATCTTCTAATATACCAATCAATGATGGTGGTCCCTAGGACTCAGTGTAATCCCCTACACCTGTGGAATCATCTGCAACACATGCTTCATCAACCATATTTGCAACAACCATATTAGAAAAGTTAGGATCATCAACAACTAAATAATCACAAAATAAAAGTTTAGAAGGGTCCTATAAAATTTCATAATTGAGTTCAAGGCTGTCACAAGATTTACTATCAATCTCCTCCAATTCCTCCACAACTGATGCATCCTCAGTAGGTATGGGTGGTTCCTGGGGCTCAGTGCAATCCCCTACACTCTCACACCTATTCTCTGAATCTTCCTATTCCCCCTCCTCTGTTAGGGTGATTCTTCCTTGTGTTTTTTCTCGACTTGGAGGAGAATCATGGTTACTGCGACCTAGAGTGGCGTTTTTGTATGCTCCGGAGAGAAATTGCAGTCACCACTCCCCCTCCTCTTTTTTATGCCTTTTGAATGTTGCATTCCGCCGCATCTTTACGAAAAAGAGAGGGGGAGTTCAGATGGGGTCGAGCTACTCATATGTTACCTCAGGCATCCATACCCATCCATGACTACTCGGAGGGAGTACCCAGAAGTTGGAAAAAGATTCTGGGCCCTGTCGACGTGATTCTGCGCACTGTGTACTTTGAAGGCGGTTCGTGAAGGAAAGGAATTTTAGAGGCAAACGACTCAAGTAGAAGAGGGCTTTCTCTCATCCAATTGTACCTTGATAATTTTCTAAGATGTTGTCTTTCCTGTATTTTTCATGAATAAAACAATATTTTTGTTATCCTGTGTATGTATATGACTGGGTTATCCTTTTCAATGTTTTGCATATGTTGCCCTGGTCGGGTGTGCTACTTTGTCATTGCTTCCGCAGCTCCCACCCATCCTGGGTGCTTGGGAGATTGCGAGGCACCTTGGTTTGCATCCTTGGTGGGAAGTTTAGAACAACCAAGACTAGGCCTCAGTTCCCTGGGTATCAGTTATAACGCAAGATATCGGGGTTTTGGATACTTGGTCGAGTGCGTATATCCCAGACCAAGCCTAAGTACCCCGGGCCTCAGCTGCACCGCAGGGTATTAGGGTTATGGATACTTAGTCGGGCGCGTAGGTCCCAAACCAAGCCTAAGTACCCCAAGCCTCAGTTGCACCGTAGGGTATTAGGGTTTTGGATACTTGGTCGGGCGCATATGTCCCAAACCAAGCCTAAGTACCCCGGGCCTCGGCGCGTAGGTCCCAAACCAAGCCTAAGTACCCCGAGCCTCGGTTGCACCGTAGGGTATTAGGGTTTTGGATACTTGGTCGGGCGCATATGTCCCAAACCAAGCCTAAGTACCCCGGGCCTTGGCTGCATCGCAGGGTATTAGGGTTTTGGATGCTTGGTCGGGCGCGTATGCCCCAAACCAAGCCTATGTACCCCGAGTCTCGGCTGCACTGCATGGTATTAGGGTTTTGGATACTTGGTCGGGCGCGTAGGTTACAAACCAAGCCTAAATACCCCGGGCCTCGACTGCACCGCAGGATATTATGGTTTTGGATACTTGGTCGGCATGTATGTCCCAAACCAAGCCTAAGTACCCCAGGCCTCGCTGCACCGTAGGGTATTAGGGTTTTGCATACTTGGTCGGGCGCATATGCCCCAATCCAAGCCTAAGTACCCCGGGCCTCGGCTGCACCGCAGGGTATTAGAATTTTGGATACTTGGTCGGGTGTGTATGTCCCAAACCAAGCCTAAGTACCCCGGGCCTCGGTTGCACCGCAGGGTATTAGGGTTTTGGATACATGGTCGAGCGCGTAGGTCCCAAACTAAGCCTAAGTATACTAGGCCTCGGCTGCACCGCAGGGTATTAGGGCTTTGGATACTTGGTCGGGCGCTTATGTCCCAAACCAAGCCTAAGTACCCCGGGCCTCGGCTGCACCGCAGAGCATTAGGGTTTTGGTTACTTGGTCGGGCGCGTATGTCCCAAGCCAAGCCTAAGTACCTCGAGCTTCGGCTGCACCGAGGGTATTAGGGCTTTGGATACTTGGTCGGGCGCGTATGTCCAAACCCAAGCCTAAGTACCCCGGGCCTCGACTGCACCGTAGGGTATTAGGGTTTTGGTTACTCAGTCGGGCGCGTATGTCCCAAACCAAGCCAAAGTACCCCGGGCGTTGGCTGCACCGTAGGACATTAGGGTTTTGGATACTTGGTTGGGCGCGTATGTCCCAAACCAAGCCTAAGTACCCCGGGCGTCGGTTGTACTGCGAGGTATTAGGGTTTTTGAATTCCTTAGTAGCGTATTGTCATTTTGAAAAAAAAAATATCTCCTTTTATTACTTGATTTTGCTACGGGAGCACAGAGAGACACAGACAGATGTTCTAAATAAATTACAAATCTTACCAAGACCAGAAGGGTTCGACACCGCAGCCGGATCGGGACCTCCTGAGTTTTTTCTTTTCTCCTCCAGCTAGTCTTCCAGGCCCTTCGGGTTTTTCTGAGACTCTATTCTGACCTCTCCACTGTAGCACCTCCGAGACACCAGCTGGTCTCCTCGGACTTCAATCACCCGGTAGCCAACCAGGAGCTTTATCTTCTTGTGGTAAACAGAGACCACCGCCTGGAAATTGCTGAGTGCAAGGCGACCCAGGATGGCATTGTAGGAGAAGGGCACGTCTACGATCAAGAAAGGAGTCCTCTGGGTTCTCTCGAGCCTGTCACTGCCCAATGAGAGTGACAAGGTGATCTGCCCGACCAGCTGCACACGATTCCCGGTGAAACCGAATAGCGGAGTCGAGACCGGTAGCAATTCCTCCTTATCTATCTGCATCTGCTCCCAAGCCGCCTTGTACAAAATGTTCACAGAACTCCTCATTCCCACGAAGATGCACTTCACCTCATAATTGGTGATGCGGGCCACGATCACTATGGCACCCTCATGGGGAGTTTCCACTTCGTCGAGGTCGGATGGCCCAAAAGAGATGGTAGGGCTTGGTTCCTGGCTTCGGCTTGTCCCGATGGAGTAGTTCTCCAACCGTCGGGTGTAAGACTTCCTTGCCCGATTAGAGTCCCCTCCAGTAGGTCCTCTGGAGATGACCCCTACATGACCCGAAGTCGGACCTAGCATAGGGGCTTTGCCTTTTTGGGGATCTCTTTCTAAAGAAAGGGATCATCGGGGTGCGAGCCCCCGACTCCTATCTCGCAATCGTGATCGAGACCGAGGTCGGGCTTCATTCTCCCCGGCATGTCGTCGCCGAGGAGAAGAGATTCGCCTTGGCGACCTTCTGTGATACCCCGACTTATTTCATTTTCTTCGAGGTTTGGTGTCTACCTCCTTGCTGAACTTCTTCTTCAAGGCGTGACACTCCTCCGTGGAATGAGTCGAGCTACCATGATAATTGCAGTACTTCGGCAATGACTCCGGCTGCTTGGTGTCTACCGTCTCCACCAGTCGGCGCCTGTCAGTCCACTGGTCCCTCCCGGGCGGAAGGTCTTTTCCCCGTGCCGGAGCCGAGGGCTCGCTTCTGTCTGATCGGGGGGCCGCTGGAGGAGGGGCTCCGACTGGATCCCTATGTCGGGCGTACTGTACCTCTTACACATTGACATGCTTGACGGAGCGTCCCAGCAAATCATTGAAACTGGTGGGGGCTTCCTCACTAAGGACCGGAAGAAGTCCCCTTCAGTGAGCCTAGGGTACAAGCACTGACGAGTATCTCCGATGTTGCGCTGGGCACATCCTGCGCCACCCGGTTGAACCTCTGGATGTACTCCTTGAGCGGTTCCTTAGGCTTCTACTTGAGGGCAAATAGGTTAAGTGTCGTCTTCTGGTAGTGACGGCTGCTCGCGAAATGGTGGGGGAAGGCTATCTTGAACTCCGCGAAGGAGTTGATGGAACCATGTGGCAGCCTCTGGAACCACCGCTGAGCTGCCCCGGATAGGGTGTTTAAGAACACCCGGCACTTCACCCCGTCAGTATACTGGTGCAGGAGTGCCGCGTTCTCGAATTTACAGACGTGATCCTCCTGATTCATCTTCTCATCATACTCAGGGATCCTGGGCCCACGGAACTTCTTTGGCATGAGATCCTTGACAATCTCAGACAAGAAAGGGGTAGAGGGAACCTTATGGGAGGTCTTGGGTCCATCTCTCTTCCCCGGTCTCTCTTCGTGCCTTTGAGCACTGGAGGCCACCGAGTGGGCCTTCTCAATGTCTCCAGGGGATTCTCTCTGAGGGTCCTGGGCTGCTCCATCTTGTCGCCCCACCGGAGTGGTGGATCTTCGGGAATACGAGATGGAGACTATGTGGATCTCCTCCCTCGCCGGACCCCCTAGTTGCGGGGCAGCCTGTTCGACTTGGTGCTGCTCCAGCGCTTCCTTGATGGCGTTAGTAACTAGACGGTCAAGTTCCTCTCTAGTGAGGGTAAGGGGTTGTTCCTCCGATCCTGCCATCGGTGCTCCTTCAGGTGCTTTGCTAATTTCCCACAGACGGTGCCAAATTTGTTCCTGAAGGAGTCGACGACGATGGCCAGACACCGAAGGTTTGTTCCTGTGGTAGTTGCTGAGGTGGGGAGGAACCTAAGGATCTGCGAAGTTAACATAAGCATTAGGGGGCACGTCGGAAGAGGTCCGGCGGAGTCCACTCCGACGCTCAAGTCAGTGTCTGTCGAGAAGAAAAGGTTTGCGAAAAGTAAAAAAGATGTCTAGAGTTGAGAGATCGTAACCCCCTTACCGGAGGGGTTGGACTACCTTTTATACTGATGTCGACAGACTAGACGTTCCCCTCGATCAGTGCCACGTCTCTGATACGTAAGCCACGCCCCCCTATCTCGGCGGCAGCAGGATAACCTTTAAAATAGTATGCGCCATTATCACGTGTCCCCTTATTGCGACTTTTGAGGGTCGTGGGGACCCCTTCATGCGGGAATGCTTATTTGTACCGAGAGGGGGGTTAGTACCTAAGGTTGGTAATTGCGGGGACTCCGCCTCCTGAGGTGAGCTCGGGGGGCCTTTGGTGCTATAACTCCTGAGGTGCTCTCGGAGCCTAATTTCCCGGGGTGTTCCCGAGAGGGATCTTCTAGCTGGCCTTCCCGAGTGAGTCACTCGCGGTGAGTCCCGGGGCCGAGAAGGAGGGTTATCTCGACTCGGCGTGTTGTGTCCCGCAGCTTCTTCATCCCTCGTTCCGGCCCAGGCTCATTCAACCCTATCAATTCCCATTTATGATGCTTGGTATACGGGAATCAGAATTAAATTATGGATATGATACCCTTGATTTGAAAACCCAACCCCCACTAGGTTATCACTAAACCCATAAACTCCTCAATCAAAACTCATTATCATTCTCATTGCCGAATATATACTAAGCGCCCCCTTAATTTAAAATATGTACCTATATTACAATCATTAATCGAAATCATATAAACTATAATAAAGTAGTCCATAAATTTATTATATAATGTATTATTAAAGATATTAAACATTATTAAATATAATGAAATATTACTATATATTTAACAAATGAATTTGGCTATTCAACATAATTAATAAAAGAAGTCTATTGTATATTTCATGTCATTAAGGCATATAATATTTATAATTCAATATAATAAATATTCATATATGAAAATATATATATTTTATAATGAAGCTCTCATACCAAATGTAAATTTACATATGATCATTATATTTACTTTATGAAAAAATCTATATATTTTACTTACCTGAACTTGATAAAAAAGACATTATAATACAATTATTTTGCATATATTAAATTTTCTATTCTTTCCTTCTTTATTAAAGCACTTAATTCATGATGATGAAACATTATTATACTTTGTATTGGTAGGCAGAGATGACCAATATATGACATACTTATTTCCGTGCATCTATCATATATTGGTTATAATTAATATTAGTATTTGCATTTGTTAAAATAATAATAATAATAATAATAATAATAATAATAATAATAATTTAGATGAGTTATATTTCATTAGTAACTTCAATTAAATAAAGTTACTTTAATTTTAATTTCATATGTATTTTTAATTTTAAGGTTAAATAGTATTAGGTAATAATTATTATCTGATAGAACATTATGTTTTCTCCTAACCACATGAATTCTAAAAAATCAAATAAGAACTCGAAGAGAAAACATAATATATATATATATATATATATATATATATATAAGTATAGATCTATTGTTTCATCGAATCATGACATAACAAAATAAAAGATATAAACCGAAAGACAAGGAACCTGATTGAAGAGCCATTGTCCTTGTCGTAGCGTCGTCGGCTTGATCCTTGTGGAAGAAGATGCAGTGGAAAGAAGAAGGAGAATCTTCCAAGGGGCTTAGGTTTGACAGCGCCGTAAAGTTTCTTGTCAATGGGGAATAAGAAACTAGGTCATGAAGATCACCTAAACCCTTGGGGGCCTCCCCTTTATATAGAAATCCAATCTGTTATCAGCCCATAGATAATAACAGATTGGTCTAAAGGGTTCTATACATTGAACCCGCATCCAATAATCGAAAACCCAATAAACATAATTTAGATCACTTTAAGGGCTCAGATTGTATTTACATGTGCAACTTACAAATAAGCCCACCTAATAGAGATAATAATAATATCCAACAATCACTCACTTGGGCTATATGTGAGTTGTATAGTAAATACAAGCAAAACTTTAGTTGATATTAAACTTTATGGGTACAAGATACCTCTATAAACAATCTGGTCCATTAGCTTCATTGGTATAGGACTAAAGAGATCATAGCTACTGTATATGATCATAACAAACCCCAACAGTAATCACAATACCAATGTCATTAACGACATAGATCAAAATACGGATGAATAGAGTTGAAATTACATGAAATGTGATCAGTACATGTCAATTTCCAACTGGTCCAAAGCGACTCAAAGGAGTCTGATCATATTTGCAAATACCTTATGCTAAACTGCAACATCAAATCATGATCCAAACTTTATGATTCCAAAAGGAATTTGTATCATATTTACAAACACCAAATGCTAAACAGTAGTAGTAAATCATGATATCGTATTCAGAGCGTCAAACAAACATATGAATTTCCATTATTATTTTTTGAACTTTAGGTACGTACAATAATCAAAATAAAATGTTTATCTTTATTAACATAGAGCAATAAAATAAATACATACTCCCACTAGATGAGTTCTTCTTCCATAAGAAGAACTCCCATATCCACAACATGCGCATGAAACACCTTGGGCACCAAGCCTTTGGGAAGTGGATCGGCCAACATGGAATCTGTGCTGATGTGCTCTATCATGATCTGACGACTCTGAACTCTCTCTTTTACCACTAGAAACTTAATGCCGATGTGCTTGGACTTTGACAAACTGCAGTTGTTCTTGGCATAAAGTTCTACAGCTTTATTATCACAGTAGATCCTCAGTGGTCTATCAATGCCATCAACGATATGCAATGCTGTGATGAAGTTCCGCAGCCAAATCCCATGATTGGATGCTTCATAGTATGCTACCAATTCTTCCTGCATAGTAGAAGTAGCTACTAGCGTCTGCTTGACGCTCTTCCAAAATATAGCCCCTCCAGCAAGCATGAAAATATAGCCTGAAGTGGACCTCCTTCTATCTAAGCATCTAGCAAAATCGGAGTCTGAATAACCATTCACCTCCAGATGATTTGACCTCCGATACGTGAGTATGTGTCTTTTAGTTCTTTGTAAATACCGCATCACTCTTTTAATTGCTTTCTAGTGCGACGGTCCTGGGTTATTAACATATCTGCCTAACATCCCAACTACAAATGTTATATCTGGTCGAGTGCAAACTTGTGTATACATGAGACTTCCCACTGCTGATGCATATGGGAATTGTTCCATCTCCTTTATTTCAAGTTCATGTCGTGGACACTGCTGCAAACTGAACTTGTCACTTCTTGACACAGGTGTGTCACCAGGTGTACAGTTCTGCATGCCATACCTTATAAGCACCTTCTTAATATAGGCTTGTTGTGAAAGTTCAAGAATGCCTCTTGATCGATCATGACAGATCTGAATGCCTAGAACAAAAGATGCTTCACCAAGATCTTTCATTTCAAATTTACCAGATAGAAATAACTTGGTTTCATGCAATAGACCCTTATTATTGCTGGCAAGAAATATATCATCCACGTACAAAACAAGTATAACAAACTTGCTCCCACTGAACTTGACATACATACACTGATCAACGGGGTTCTCTTTAAATCCAAATGAGGTAACCACTTGATCAAATTTTCGGTACCATTGACGGGATGCCTGCTTTAAACCATAAATGGACTTCTTTAATCTACATACTAGGTGCTTTGAGTCTGAGGACTCAAAGTTCTTCGGTTGCACCATATATATAGACTCCTCTATGTCCCCATTGAGGAATGCAGTCTTTACGTCCATTTGATGTAGCTCCAAATCAAAATGAGCTACAAGTGCCATGATTACCCTAAGGGAGTCTTTCGTCGACACAGGTGAGAAAGTCTCCTTATAATCAATGTCTTCCTTTTGAGTGAATCCCTTGGCAACAAGACGAGCCTTACACCTTTCGATATTGCCCTTCAAATCTTTCTTGGTTTTAAATATCCATTTACAACCAATGGGTTTCAAACCTTCAGGCAATTCGACAAGTTCTCAAACGTCATTTTCTGTCATAGACTTCAACTCTTCTTGCATGACGTTAATCCACCTTTCAGGGTTAGAGCATTGTTTGACTTCTTGGAAAGATGTATGATCACTTTCCAACCCTATATCAAACTCATGTTCTTGGAGATAAACATAATCACGAGAATTCGTGCTTCTCCGTTATGGATCGCCTTAAGGGCACTTATGTTTGAGGTGGTTGAAGTACTTGCTCATCAATATGAGGCAATACTTCAATTTCAGTGGTAGGCTCCTCCAATTGCATTGGAGATGTCATGGGAATATCTTGGTTCACTACGCTCACTGGATGTGCAATATCTATAATGTGTGGTATGATAACCATACCACTACTAATTGCACTAGTAGTGACCATAGGAGGATTGCCAATGCTTTCCTCAAAAGATACTTTCCTGATTTTATCGCTCCCACTATCCTCAATAAACTTGACGTTTCCCATTTCGAAGAAGGATCTATTAGATGTATCATAAAATTTATACCCCTTTGATCTCTCAGAGTAACCTACAAAATTGCAGCTAACAGTTCTTGAGTCCAGTTTCTTTTCATTAGGCTTGTAAGGCCTAGCCTCAGCTGGACAACCCCAGACGTGTAAATGCCTAATGCTAGGCTTTCTACCCGTCCACATCTCGAATGGGGTTTTAGTTACTGTCTTACTAGGTACTCTATTGAGAAGGTAAACTGCAATCTTGAGTGCCTCACCCCACAAAGACTCCGGTAGAGAAGTGAAAGTCATCATACTTCTCACCATGTCTTTTAGGGTTCGATTGCGATGCTCAGCTACACCATTCTGACTAGGTGTACCAGGCATGGTATACTGAGGCACAATCCCACACTCGGCAAGGTAATTTGTAAAAGGTCCTGGACGTTGTTCACCTGATCCATCATATCGACCGTAATATTCTCCTCCACGGTTAAATCGGACGGCTTTAATTTTCTTACCTAGTTGAAGTTCAACTTCGGCTTTGAAAATTTTGAACATGTCCAAAGATTGCGACTTCTCATGAATAAGGTACAAATAGCCAAATCTAGAATAGTCGTCTATGAAGCTAATAAAATATGTGTGTCCATTCCAAGATGCCTTATGGAATGGTCCACAAATGTCCATATGTATTAGCTCCAAAACGTCACTACAACGGTTAGCCCCTTTGTTTCTTTTGTTAGTTGTCTTCCCCTTAACACACTCTATGCAGACATCAAAATCTGACATATCAAGGGAATCAAGAATTCCATGTGACATTAATCTTTCTAGGCGTTGTTTGGATATATGTCCTAAACGCCTATGCCATAGCATAGTAGTAGCACCAGTATCTATCCACCAAGTGTCAGTGGGTACAATAGCTAAATTGACTTCTGAACTAACAAAGTTGAGTAGTTTGTCTCCAAAATCTATAGTTTGCTTTCCTTTTCCTTTGTTATTGATCATCTTTAGCTTCTTGCTTGTACTTTGAGAATCATATACTAAGTGAGCACTTTCAGATGTCTCTATAATGTACTCTCTTATGTTTCTTTTACCACTGTACCGCATGGTTTCCAACTTCGTAAGAAGTGTATTAATCTCGACCTTTTCATTTGAGGTGAATCGGTCTGCCAGTTGGTTAAAGAAACTCCTAGTATCTTCACTCTCTGTTATTGAGCCCTTTATTTGTGCCGGTATGGAAAGCTTCATGATACTTAGACTCGTGATTTGATTTCTCCCACTGCTGAAATTCAGTCCTCTGCTCTATAGTGCTAGCACTGGTCAAAGGTGCGGGACGATCATTCCTTAATGCATAGTCCAAGTCTATGCAGCCTAAGACTACGATCACGTATTCTTTCCATTCAACAAAATTCGAACCAGTTAATGTTGGGATGTTATTAATGTGGCAGTTATAGATTGCACTGAAATTAAAAAAAAGACAAAATTTATTTAAGCTCACGATTTAACTAAAGCCAAGAACATATATATAAAAAAAATTATGCAAATAAATAAAATTTTAAATGCATATAAATGGGCTCCTTATGAGATACCAAATACAACATTTCATTTTAATATGTAGATTAAAATATAATTTATTAGTGGTACTCTCTGATATAACTCAACCTTTAATTGGCCACACAATGTGTCTTCCTTTGGGTCGATCCATTGTGTGCATAATATGAAACTTTATATGAGTTATATTTTGGTCCATAGCTTACAACAACTTTAGTCTTCCACGCAATATGTCTTCCTTTGGGCCGACATATTTTGTGCATGATCAGAACAAAATAAATTATGTTCAATAATTGTAAACTATCTTGAACATATATCTGGCATAAAAGCAACCTTCCTTTGGGGCGATTACTCTTAGCATAGATATACGTCTACCAACACAACATACACTAAACCGACCTAAGGTGTCTTCCTTTGGGCCGACATAATAGTTCAATTTAGTAACACGTTATGTAGATAAACCCAAGAAAATTCTAGATATTTAATCGAACAGATAATTTCTTTATTAGTCTTGACACCTCAAAATTAAGCTCATTAATCGATTAACACTATATGGTAATCAAATGGTATGGTCCAATTGATTATCCCAATCGATTAAAAGCTTAATATATAGGACTATATCATATATAGAACCCTCCTTTCAAAATTAGAGTTTCTTTATGGTTCTATAATTAAATAATATTAAATCATATTATTAATCTCTTCATCAAAAAAAAAATTTGATGCATTAGCCTTTTATATATATAAAATTCACTCACGTATTAATGCATTAATCAATTGCTTTTTTTTTCTTTTTTTTTTGTTTTACTATTTCTACGAAACAGTTTCACCTTTTTTTTCTCTCGATTAAATTTTTTTAACCCCTTGTTTGAAATAGTTTTTTTTCTTCGACGTGAAAGAACAAAAATATTTCACATGAAAGAAATTTTCATCAATAAAAAAAATTTAATCGATATAATTCCTAATTCATCTTATCACAAATTGAAGATGATAATTGATTAAATCAAATTTATTCTATTTACAATTTTAGACTTGATAATCAATTGATTGACCAAGTCAATCGATTAAACCATCACATTTTAACCTAAAAATTAGATTAAACATGATAGTTCTTCCGTCGTTTTCATATGTTTCACATAAAATATGAAAAACTTAGAAAATAAGTCTATCCTAAAATTTTCTTTTACATGATTTTCGACGATAAAAAATTATATTATACTAGGAAAACTTAATCTAGCATACATACAATAAATCGACGAAAAAAAATTTAAACTTTATTACCATAAAAACGATGAAATAAAGCCAAGGCTCTGATACCAATTGATAGAACATTGTGTTTTCTCCTAACCACATGAATTCTAAAAAACCAAATAAGAACTCGAAGAGAAAACATAATATATATATAAGTATAGATCTATTGTTTCATCGAATCGTGGCATAACAAAATAAAAGATATAAACCAAAAGACAAGGAACCTGATTGAAGAGCCATTGTCCTTGTCGTAGCGTCGTCGGCTTGATCCCTGTGGAAGAAGATGCAGCGAAAAGAATAAGGAGAATCTTCCAAAGGGCTTAGGTTTGATGGCGCCGTAAAGTTTCTTATCAATGGGGAACAAGAAACTAGGTCATAAAGATCACCTAAACCCTTGGCGACCTCCCCTTTATATAGAAATCCAATATGTTATCAGCTCATAGATAATAACAGATTGGTCTAAAGAGGTCTATACATTGAACCCGCATCCAATAATCCGAAACCCAATAAGTATAAGTTAGATCACTTTAAGTGCTCAGATTGTATTTACATGTGCAACTTACAAATAAGCTCATCTAATAGAGATAATAATAATATCCAACATTATCTACCTCTCTTGCTCAATCTCTACCACTATTGCTTGTGTTCCCCTTCACATCCTTATCCTTTCAACCGAACACATAGATGCACACTTGACTGCTGCATAACGAAATTGGAAGAACACAAACAGATATAAGTGCTAACATTTAAGACTATATAACATTTGAACATTGGGAAAACAAATGAAGTCAACCTTCTACATAGCACAAACACCAAGATCACTTTTTCCACATACACTTTCACAATCAAATGGAACCTTTGGCTGCTAAGATTGCTTCTCGCCACTCTTTCGAATCCCATTCGATAAGCATATAGTTTTTATATTGATAAACAATAGAATATATTTTCTGATGCAAATATAGTATTTTCTTACCGCCTCTTCTAAAGTCATGCAAATAAACAACAAATTCGTGGCTCATCAAGTCTGTCCTTTAGGCATTGTTATAATGAAATTGAATTGAATTAATGACTACGCATAAGATATTTGTAGCAATGTTCACTTTGGAATTAATTATCATTGTAAAGCCTTTTAGGTTAGAAATAACAGGGAAGTGATCACCCATTCCAACTACATGAGACTTTGTCATAGGCTAATCATTCGGCATGCTTGTCTATCACTAGCTAGTAGAATTTTGGTGATAGATTTCACCAATAGCTACTTTGACCATTATTAGTGATAGGGTTGTGAAGCCCTTGCCCGGCCCCGAGGATGAAGAAGCAGGGGACTGGGTATAACCTCTCGGCTTGGGCCCTAGGCCCCCTTTTGGGAGCTCGAGCTCGGGAAGGTCAGGCTTCTCCGTGAGGTAGGGCCCTGAAAGTATTGCAGAAGATATCACATTCGAAAACTCCCGAGCCCACCTCGGGATGCGGAGTCCCCGCCATTGCCGACCTCAGGAACCTCGAGTGTTGCAACTCAAGGAAAAGGGATAAAAACACGGACTATTTCAAAGGATATCCTCTTGTCACCGAAAGCGGCGGGGGCAGCCTGAATATCGAAAACGTAGCCACAATAAAGAAGGCACGACTAGTTTACTGACAAGGGGATATAAAAGGGAGTTCAACTCCTCCGGTAGGGGGGGTTACAATCTCTCATCTTTAGGCAGGGTCTTTCTTTCTCATCATCCATCGGGCATCCTACATACTTGAGTGTCGGAGTGGACTCCGCCTGACCCTGGCCGGCGTGTCCTCTAACGCTTGTGTTACTCTTGCGGGCTTCTCCGGTTCCTCGGCGACATAGTATCCTCAATAGGGGCTGAGCCTCCGTGACTGGCCGTTGCCGACGACTCCTTCCGGAACAAATTTGGCACCGTCTGTGGGAATCAACAAAGCACCTGAAAAAGCGCCATTGGCAGGACCGGAGGAACAACCCCTAATCCTCACTCAAGAAGAATTTAATCGCCGGGTAGCTAATGCCGTCAAGGAGGCCTTGGAACAACACCAAATTGAACAGGCGGCCCTGCAACCAACGGGTCCGGCGAGGGAGGAGATCCCCAGAACCTCTGTCTCGTCCCCCAGAAGGTCTGTGACCCCGGTAGGGCGACAGGATGATGCAGCATAGGGCCCCCGAAAGGAATCCCCTGTAGAGGGAGAAAAAGCTCACTCAGTAGCCTCGAGTGCTCAGAAGCATGACGACGGACCGGGATGGAGGGATGGACTCAAGATCTTTCAGAAGACTCCATCCACCCCTTTCTTGTCAGAGATTGTGGAAAACCCCATGCCTAAGTAGTTTCGTGAGCCGTTGATCCCTGAGTATGATGGGAAAACAGATCCCGAAGATCGCATCTGCAAGTTCGAAAATGCGGCGCTTCTGCACCAATATACGGATGGAGTAAAATGCCGGGTGTTTTTGAACACCTTGTCTGGCGTGGCGCAACGGTGGTTTCAGAGGCTGCCTCAAGGTTCCATCAACTCATTTGCGGAATTCAAGACAGCCTTTCTCCACCACTTTGCGAGTAGCCGGCGTTACCAGAAAACAACACTCAACTTGTTCGCTCTTAAGCAAAAGCCTAAGGAACCGCTTAAGGAGTACATACAGAGGTTCAATCGGGTGGCACAAGATATACCTAGCGCCACGTCGAAGATACTCGTCAGCACCTATACTCAAGGGCTCGTGGAAGGAGACTTCTTCCGATCCTTGGTGAAGAAGCCCTCCGCTAGTTTTGATGACTTGCTGGGATGCTCGGTGAATCATGTCAATGTAGAGGAAGTACAATACGCTCGGCGCAAGGATCCAGCCGGAGCTCCTCTTCCCGTGGCTCCCCGGTCGGATAGGAAGGAGCCCCCAGCCCCGGTGAGGGGAAAAGACCTGCCACCGAGAAGGGATCACTGGACGGGTAAACGTAGGGTGGTGGAAATAGTAGACATTGAGCCGCCGGAGACATCGCCCAAGTACTGCAGTTACCATAGCAGCTTGACTCACTCCACAGAAGAGTGCCACGCCCTGAAAAAGAAGGTCTCCGAGGGAGCGGATGGCAAGCCGCGTAGAAAGTGGAACAGGTCGGGGTACCACCGAAGGTCGCCGCGACGGAGCCCTTCCCGATCGCGATCCAGAGGCAGGAGTCGAGGACCTGCGCGCCGAAGATCCCCCTCCTTGGAGAAAGATCCTCAGAAGGGCAAAGTTCCTATGCGAGGCCCCCCCTCGGGCCATGTAGGGGTCATCTCCGGAGGACCTACTGGGGGCGACTCTAACCGAGCCAGGAAGTCGAACACCCGACGGTTGGAAAATTACTCCATCGGGACGAGCCGAAGTCTGGGGGCAGGCCCCACCATCTCATTCGGTCCATCCGACCTCGAAGAAGTGGAAGCTCCACATGAGGACGCCATAGTTATTATGGCTCGCATCGCCAATTATGAGGTAAAACACATCTTTGTAGACACAGGAAGTTCCGTGAATATCCTATATAGGGCAGCTTGGGAGCAGATGCAGATAGACGAGGAGGAATTGATCCTTGTCTCGACCCCCCTATTTGGCTTCACTGGGTATCGGGTGTAGCCGTTAGGACAGATTACCTTGTCACTATCGCTGGGTAGCGATAGGCTCGAGCGAACCCGCAGGACTCCTTTCCTAATTGTGGGTGCACCTTCCTCCTATAATGCCATCTTGGGTCGACCAGCGCTCAGTATCTTCTAGGCGATGGTCTCTATATACCACCAGAAGATCAAATTCCCAGTGGGCGATCGAGTGGTGGAAGTTCGAGGGGATCAGCTTGTTTCGCGAAGGTGCTATAGTGGCAAAGTCAGGGCAGAGTCTAGGAAGAACCCCCGCGGACTGGAGGAATAGCTTCGAGAGGGATCTTAGTTTGGTTATGGGACCTGGTCTGTAATGTCCTGGTAAGATTTGGAATTTGCTTAGCATAATCTCTTATGTCTTGCTGTGAGTCTACAGCTGCATCAAGTAATAAAATGGAAGGCTTCTTTTCAAAATAACCAACGCGCGTTCTAGCAAATCAAAACCCTACTGCCCCGAGGCCTAGCCGACGTCCGGGGCACTTAGGCTTGGTTCGGGACCTACACGCCCGTCCAAGTAACTCCAGTACTTAGGCATGGTTCGGGACCTATGCGCCCGTCCAAGTAACTCAAGTATTGGTCCGGGACCTACACGCCCATCCAATGCCCCGAGGCCTAGCCGACGCCCGGAGCACTTAGGCTTGGCTCGCGACCTACGCACCCGTCCAAGTACTTCAAAACCCTAATGCCCCGAGGCATAGCCGACACCCGGGGCACTTAGGCTTGGTTCGAGACCTACGCACCCGTCCAAGTAACTCAAGTATTGGTCCGGGACCTACGCGCCCGTCTAATGCCCCGAGGCCAAGCCGACGCCCGGAGCACTTAGGCTTGGTTCGGGACCTACATGCCCGTCCAAGTAACTCAAGTATTGGTCCGGGACCTACGCGCCCGTCCAAGTACTTCAAAACCCTAATGCCCCGAGGCCTAACCGACGCCTGGGGCACTTAGGCTTAGTTCGGGACCTACGCGCCCGTCCAAGTAACTCCAGTACTTAGGCTTGGTTCTGGACCTACGCGCCCGTCCAAGTAACACAAGTATTGGTCTGGGACCTACGCGCCCGTCCAATGCCCCGAGGCCTAGCCGACGCCCGGAGTACTTAGGCTTGGTTCGGGACCTACGCGCCCGTCCATGTAACTCAAGTATTGGTCCGGGACCTACATGCTCGTCCAAGTACTTCAAAACCCTAATGCCCCGAGGCCTAGCCGACGCCCGGGGCACTTAGGCTTGGTTCGGGACCTACACGCCCGTCCAAGTTACTCCAGTACTTAGGCTTGGTTCGGGACCTACGTGTCCGTCCAAGTAACTCAAGTATTGGTCCGGGACCTACGCGCCTGCCCAATGCCCCGAGGCCTAGCCGACGCCCGGAGCACTTAGGCTTGGTTCGGGACCTATGTGCCCGTCCAAGTAACTCAAGTATTGGTCCGGGACCTACGCGCCCGTCCAAGTACTTCAAAACCCTAATGCCTCGAGGCCTAGCCGACGCCCGGGGCACTTAGGCTTGGTTCGGGACCTACGTGCCCGTCCAAGTAACTCTAGTACTTAGGCTTGGTTCGGGACCTACGCGCCCGTCTAAGTAACTCAAGTATTGGTCTGAGACCTACGCGCCCGTCCAAGTACTTCAAAACCCCAATGCCCCGAGGCCTAGCCGACACCCAGGGCACTTAGGCTTGGTTTGAGACCTACGCACCGGGCCCTAATGCCTTAGGTCTAGCCGAGGCCCAGGGAACTTAGGTTGAGTTTGGAACTTAACGCTCGGGTCAGTTGGTGCCAGGGGTAGTCAAGGGACTACACTCTCGTTCGAGTGACTAGAACCTGACGGGGAATTTAACCGATTTCGAAGTGAGAGGCAAAACACTTACCGAAGAATCCACAATGCATTGAAATAGGAAGCAATCATACATACAGGACCAACAAACAAAAGTAATTACTCATTTACATAAGGAAATGCAGGAAGATATACATCTTTGCCGCATGGGACGCCTGAGGTAACACATGAGTAGCTCGGATATTGCCGCCAAGCAACCTGGGACAGAAATCGACAATGGAAGTAGATTAAGCATTCCTTCTGGGTAATCCAGAATGAAGATTGATGCCTGAGGTAACACAGGCACAGTCTAGCCCCATCAGGACACCCTCGCTCTTCGCCATAAACATGCAGAAAAAAGAAGAGGGAGTATGGACGGCTGTAACTTCTCCGTAGAGCGTGTAAAGATGCAAAGAAGAATTGCCTTAACAGGGTCAGGAGGGGGGAGCCACTGCAATTTCTCTCCAGATCACGAGAAGACGTAACTCCGAGCCGCCACCCAAGTACAGGTCGAGAAAAAATACTAAGTGGGTGAGGTGGCAAAATAGATGGGAATATTCTCAAACCCGCGGCGCCCCCTGGTAAAGACATACCCCAGTGACACCCTCGTCTTCCCGAGAAGCCGATGGTGCATGGGGTATATTGCCGCCGGCCAACCAAGGGGTTTGGGGATCGGCAGAATGGGTCATCTCCCCCATGCCCCCTGGAGGGTCACATAAGGTCCTTTTCGAACTCCACGGACAAGCAGGGAGTTCCACCTCCCCGAGAATCTTCAGAGAGACCCCGGACATCATCTCCACCATGCTCCCAGGCAAGGGGAAAGATCCCAAGGCTTCTACCTCTGTCTAGTCCTTCAAGCAAGCGCAGCGCTAGGTTTCTCACCAGGGACATGGAAGAGGCACGTAATGACGCGAGGAGATAGCCAAAACCAGAGGGATGGGAAAAGCTGGCTCCCCCACCCCCTATTTATAATGCAAGGATTCTCCCAAGGCAATTAAAGCGCAGCAAGCGCCGTAACTCCAAGCATCTTTTCGACTGGCGCGCTCTTACTACGCCTAGGAACTCGCAACTCTTAATGGGTCCAATCAGGGAGATTGCGAATAATACGGAAGGGATGGTTCAGAAATCGCCCCTGCACCTTCGCGCACATGGACTAGCAACGAGACTTCGCCAATTTAAAATGTTGCGGACGGGGATATAACTCTTAGTATCTGCCTCAAAGGCAATCGGTTGGTGGAGCCCACACGCAAAAACAAAGAGCGCATCATGCACACATAAAAGGAAAAGATAAACAATATTTTGTCTGCAATCAGGCTACTAGATGCCTCAAGCAGAGGCCAACTCACAAGTCAAAGGGTATTTACATTCTTGGGCCATCGCCGGGGGGTAAGAATTTTCCCTTCTTTAGCCCGTCGAGGGCCCCATGAAAGCCTTGTTGTAAACGCTCCATTACTTGTTCGGCCACAATGGCGCGAAACTCCTCCAAGCCTAGGAACTTTGCCTTGAAGCCCCTCTCGGCCTCCCGAGAAGCAGAAACCTCGGCAGCCTCCACGGACCGTCTCAGCCGCCTTAGTTCAGTAGATATATCGTCATGCTCAATTAGGGCTTCCCTGAGCTATTCAGACGCCGCCCGGGCGTCCGCCCTAGCTTGGACTAGGTCATCCTCCAGGGCAAAGGCACGGTCAGTAGCCAGCAGGAGTCGAGATTCCATTTGACTTTGTAGCTCCTTCTCTCTCACCTGGAGCTGGTCCCTCTCCTCCGTCACCCGAAGGAGATCCTTGGTGACCGACATGACCTTCTCAGAGGCCAGGCGTTCCCGGTGTCAGGAATTCTCGAGGGCCTGATCGGTGTCATACAAAAGCTTCCTCAGCTGCCCCATCTCCTCACGAAGAGCCCTGTTGTGACTGGCCTGCTCCATCCCGGACCAATGTTCAAGAGCCGTGGCTGCCTCCGCCCTCAAGGCTCGCTGGAGTAAAGCCTCCGCTTGGGGCTCGAAACACAGGCCCCCGCCTATCACCAGGCAGTCCTCCGCTGCCTGACATTGCATCAAAGAATTAACAGTCGCACCGAATAGACAGGTAAACAATATAATAATGCGTACCTGCAAAAGCGTCTCCCGAAGACTGGCTAGTGGTCCGGCCGAAGCCCGCACGACTACCTCGGCTAGAGGATGAGGTACGTCGCCCTGCTCTTCGATCACTGGAGAGGACGGATGAACAGAAGGATGCAGGGTGACAGGAGCCTCAGCAGCGGAGCTGGAAGAATTAGAGTCCCTCCCGTCAGGCCACGAAATCCCCTCCAGCAAGACTCTAGCGCTCGAAGTCTCGCCCGACTGCATCATGGAGGGAGACCGCATGGAGGCCTTGATGGACCCAAAATAGACTGTCACGAATGTGGGTCTCAAATTTAGAATTTATAAATGTGCTGGAAACCCTTTTTGCAATCAAAAATATGAAAACGTAGTAAAGGGGCCACAGGTCGTATTTTTCCTCGGGACTAGTTGATGTTGTGTGATTCGTGCTTGTATTTATGTGTCGTTTGTGTTTTTGGGTTTCAAATAAAGTTTGGTTTTGGTTTCAAATAGAAATGGAAACTCAATAGAAAGAAGGAAACTTAACCATGGAGCTTAACAAGTGATGGCAAGTAATAACTCAACCAATGGAAACCGAATCAAGCAAGGGAACTTAGCTAAAGTTTGGCAACAAATCTGACACCAAAGTGCAAACAAGTTGCTAGAAAGATGAGTGAGAACAGGGCAGTGATTTTTAGCAGCAAGCAAACTTGGCACAAATCAAGCTGGCTACAAAATCTTGAAGCAAACAATTGAAAAGAACTCAGAAATGTCCGAATGCAATTCTAACCGATTTCAAACACAATAGCTCACTAAAAACTACCTTAAACTTGGCACCAAGCACTGCCTAATCTGCACTTGATACAAAGTGCCAAATTTCAGCAACCTTGATGCAAAGGAGCAGATAAATTCTGTGCCAATACAGAAATCTGATACCAAGAGCCCAAAACCATCACAAACAATTCGGAATTTAGCATGCAGGTCTGAAAGAATTTGAGAACAATCACTGATCAATCGAAACAATTCAAGTGCAGACATAAATTGCAAGAACACAGAAATCTTGTGCAGAATTTCAGGGACCATAGGCAGAATTGCAACTACTGATGGAATTGCAGAATTCAGAAATGGAATGCAGAGGGAAAATCCAGCAAACAATGCTCTCTTGATACACAATTTCAGGAACTAATACTTGATACGCATGGAAAGAACAGAATTCAGAACATCCAAATGCAAAGCCAGCTACTTAGTTTAGCTTGATACAAAATCAGTGAGTGTTCACAGCTGCACAATTCAGAATCGAATTGAATACAGAAATAATTGCAGAGTTTCACATTTCATGAGTTGGATGCAAGTCAAACAAATTTACTGATGTGAAGTAAATGGATGTGAAGCAACAAATAAAGTGCAAGCTTCAGAAACAAATGAATGAGCAGCAATTGAAATTGGTACGCAAGATGAACTGATACACAAATTGAAACTGATTTGCTACATGTGCAGGAAATGTAGAAGTGAAAGACAGCAGGTGATTGCAGAAATGCAGTGACTGATCAAGTGCTGAAATTAACAATGCATGCTGAATTCGAGTACCAAAATACACTACAAGGTGTGCTAAATGTGATCCAAATTGATGCTGATACTGAACCCGATACAATCTCAGAAATGCTGAACTGAAACTACTGAAAATAAGATGATACGCAGGACAAACTTGACACACAATGGGAAATCTGAGCAGAAATGCGGAGTTGAAATTAAATGCTGATAAAACTCAAATCAAACTCATTAGCTACCAAAATGTCGACTTAAATCTTAAGAACTAAAACCAGAAACGAATTGAATTCGAAATAAACTGAAAAATTGCAGAAACTAAGCTGGAAATGGAAAAGCAGAGCTGATACGCGACTACCACTGATACGCAAGCTACAAACAAGAAATAAACTGAAATAAAAAGCAATTAGCCACTAAACACATTCCCTAGCTACTTGACTTAAAGATTGAACCCTAATTTAAGTTGTAACAATGCAGTAAACGAAGTTAACCAATCTGAAACCAAGACAGAAACGAAACTAAAGCAGTAATGGAAATTACAGCTACAAACAACTGAAATTAGCTAAATGACTAAGCCTCAATCCTCCCTAAGCTCAAAATCTTCTTGGTCGTCAAGCAAGAGCCGGCCTCGAACCCTAAGCACAGCAAATCAGTGGAGCGCAGCTTCAATCGACCAATCTGCTCAAACTGTCTCAGCTGGGAAAATTCCAGTCCAATCTCTTCTATCTCAATGGATGGCTTGCGATGATGATTTGAAGAACATCTGAGCTCACCTGAGAACCCCTACAAGCAGCTCAAATGATCGGAAATGGCTTGTGGACGAGACACAATCGATTGGGTAGCAGAGATGCCGAAACCCTCAAACACCCCTGTTCTGGCGTAAATTGAGCTGAAATCTCAATCGAAACTGTCTTCCAAGGATTCAGATGATGATCAAATGGAGAAATTGAGGGGTCGCGCCCCGGAAATGGAGAAAAACACTGAAAAAACTGAAGAACTCGATGAAGAAGGTAGCTGCGGTGAAGACGCGACAAGGAGAAGCTGCGCAGGATTTTTGATTAAATACTTAAGCATGGACGGCCCAGATTGATTTGAGGAAATCCAACGGCTGATCTTGCTCTGATTTGAGCCAAACTTTGAGGATGATGATCTGGGGTCAGGATCTGCCTCGAGGTAGCTCGGATCCTCCAGATTTGCAACGGATGGTCCAGATCAACCTAATCTTTGAATGGACGATCTAGAGCCCTCCGAGCTTAATCCAACGGTTGATTTAGCTCTGATTGGGATGAAACTTTCAGATCATGATCAGAATGCTTGATCAACCCTAACCCTAGCTCGGATTGCTTCAGATGGTCCCGGATGGCTCAGATCTCGCCGCTTTTGAATCAGACGGCCCGGATTAATCGTAAGCTTGATAATTCGATCCGGTTCACTTCCGACTCAAGTTTGACCCAATATGCCCTAGATCCATGAACCTTTCATGCCTACAAAAATAGATCAAGAATTTAGTGGCCAAATAATCCAAATATGTGTAAATTTGCAATTAAGTCCAAAATAAAGGTAAGTTCTAAAACCTAGGGCAATTTCACAATTAAGCAATAAAAACATACGTCAAACATGGATTTTAGCAATTAAAATAATCAACAAAATGGTATCTATCAACTCCCCCACACTTAACCTTGAGCGTCTCGCGAAACCACTAAGTATGTATCCCCTAGATTTTCTTAAGCATAATTAGAAACAAATGAAAAGAAATTACCTAAGGTTGTCAATTCTCAAAAATCTAAGCTCTATGGATTAGTATCTTGTCCTTAAATCAACAACTTAGCCTTTTCATCCATCATGAGTCATTGAGATGAATTTAAATCACTAGCCTTTCAAGGAATACTTTGGTGGCTCTCTCCTTAAGTTCTAAGTAGATGATGGAAGTAGAGCTCACTCAAACACACATGCTTCTTGCACTACCATAGGCTTGCTTATTATCTAATCTCCACCATTATTCATGATTAGGATCAACATTTACAAAAACAAATAAAAGACATAGAAATAGTAAGAAATGGAGCAAAAATCAAGGAAATGGAAAAATTGATAAAGTGGAAGACTTGAGTGCTCAAGTATGTTTCCAATGTGCTTTGCCCCTCTTGTCCGTCCTCTAGTGATATCAAACAGTGTGGTGGAGTTAATCTTGAACAATGACTTCGACTTGGATGAATAAAACCCTATTAATCTCAATGTGCCAACTTCCACCTTGCGTGCCAAATTTCTTTCCCCATCTTCTTTCCTGATTTTTCCTCTTTTCCTTTCTCTCTAGCAAGGTCAGAAATGACATGAAATAAAACTTAAATCCGGATGAGAAAAACATTCAATGATTTTATAGTGCCAAGTTTTCAATTGTGTGCCATCTTTGTCTTTGCTCTTTTCTCTTTTTTTTTCAAACTGTTTTTCTTCTCTTTTTGTTTCCTACTCTTAATATTCTAATGGATCCTTTCAGATCTTGCAAAACTCTAATTTCTTCATATCAGTTGGCATCTAGAAGTAGTTGAGCACTTAAAGTATTCCACTCAAAATTCTGCTCAACAAGTTCAATTTCAGCCTCTTCACTTTCTATTCTGATCAGCAATTGTTTCGAATTTTTCTTGCATTTTCCTGCATCAGATTCTAGCTCCACGGCTTCAATCTCAGACCTTGCAAACTCCTGCATTTTTCTAGTTGGCAGTTAGCATCAAATAGAGATGGAAAGGTTGATCCCAGCTGTTTCGAATTCAGCCCACTGCATCCTTCTTTCTTTATCTGTTTCTTGGTCTGAAAAATCCAATCAACCACATTTCTTTCTCCTTTGATCAGCAGTGGATGTGCCTAACAATTTCAGATACATTCCTATACCTACTGCCTTGATTTATAGCCTCAAAAACTCAATTAGGTTGCAAGTTGGTACAAACTGCCTTCATAGCATTTCCATTGGTTTTTCTCCTTTCATAACTGAATTTCCAGCTTAAGTATCAACTTGCTGCTCTCCAAAACCTCTTGGGCTTCGAGTGGGTTTGTTTTGAGTCCTTTTTAGCATCCTTTGCAGCAGCCACATTAGTTTCAACTCAATTCATTTGCACTTCCATTTCTGCACTGCACAGATTTTTGTTTCTCTCTTTTTTTTTCTCTCAATGGCACAGATTTTTCCATTGCTTCAGATGTATACAACTTCAATTGTGTTCAGCTACGCTTCCTTATCAGAACTAACTTCCAATCACACTGCCGTGAGCATTCAAATGGACTGATCAACACATTTGGCACAAAGAAATGGTAACTCCAAGTTCTCATTGCAGATTTTCTTCTTCTTTGTTCTTTACTGATTTTTTTCTTTAGGCCAGCTGCTTGTTCAGTCACTATGTACTTGAATTCTGATCAGAGTCAACTTTAACTCAGCCTTGCCGTGAGCTTCCAATGAATAGCTACTCTCTTTGGCACAAACATTTCAGAATTTTCTCTTTTTTTTTCTTTTTCTAATGCTTTTGTTCCATCTCTCAAATTCTATACAGCTGTCCATACAGCCACCTTTCCTCTGTGTTGGTCAATAATGGATGAGTTCAATATATTCTGGCATGTCATGTACTCAATTCCCGAATGCATAGCCAGCCTAAACCAACCAATTCAGTTTCAATTTGGTACAAAAACTGTCTCACTGCTTTTTTTCTGTTTTGTTCTTCTCTGCTGATCTCAGCAGCTACTTGGCTTCAATTCCAACTTCATCAGCCAAATGCAGAGATTTGTTCTTCAACTCAGTTGCTGTGAACTCCACCATTGCAATGCAGTTCCGAATTTCCAGCTTTGACTTCCTCAGCCTTTGCTCAATTTTTTCTCAGTTTTAATTCAGATTATGTTCAGCTGCAACTCAGCTTGTGTTCAGCTCAAGTTCAGCTCTAGCAGATTGCTTCTGATTTCTCAAGCAAAGAAAAACTGCAAGCTCCAACCATTTCTGCCCTAAAATAGTTTCATGCAAAAATTTTCCTTCACTTTGGCACAAACAATTTTTTTCTCACTGTTTTCTTCTTGGATCTTCTATTGATGATGAAAACTCTAGATGCTTCAATTGATTTCCATCCTTAACCACTTCTTCTTGCTCATTTTTGATACAAAACTTAACTCACTTTGATCCTTCCAATTGCAGATTTTTTTTTCTTTTGGATCCAAATGCTTCCTTGATATAAAATGTTTTCAAAAACACTAATCACTCCCCCACACTTAAATCTTTGTCCGTCTCGGGCAAAATAGCATCAAGAAAACATCCCAAGCAAACAAATCCATAGAAAAATTGGGGTTAAGATTAGGGATAAGGAAAGACAAATAGAATAGACATGATTTTTGCCAAAATTGATGTGGAAAGGTAAACAAAGTGATTAGTCTCTATAGATGTGATCCAATCATTGAAATATGATTTTGAAAGAACCTAAGCAAGTTCTAGAGTACAATAACATGTGTGTATCACAAATATAAGGCTAATTCTCACTAGGCAAAAATAATTCATCTCAAGTCCTCAATCAAGAATCTAAAGAAAAGTAGTACTCAAGCATCCAAGATTTCATCCATGAACTCAAACCCTAAGTTTTGACAACCAAATTTAATTTATTTTCAAAAGACTCTAAAATGCTATGGAGATAACCTAAGGGATACATTTATTCCTAGTCATGCAATAAAAAGTGCTAAAAGAAAAAAACATGGTATTTACAATGACTTTTATTCATGTTACTCTACTCACGTGTTTATTAGCAAGAACTCATTTTAAAAGTGAAAACATGTAATAAAGGAAAAGGCAAGAAAGATCAAACTCCCTTTTATTTCTGGCGGTCGGAGTCTATCCAGAAGTAACCTCCATCGTGGTAGTGGAGGAAACTGGGTGGCTGAGAGAATTCGGACTTCCCCACACTTGAACTTTACAAAAATATGCTCCGGTAGCCGAAGACGATTTAGGTTCAGAATCCATTGAAGGAATGGAGTGCTTCGAATTAAAGTAAAATCATCTCCTCCTTCTTTATGCCTTTTAGAAGTCCTCCAGGAGGTTGAAGTCTGTTCAGTTGGAGCACCCACTCCTGAAATCTTCTGGACCCTGCAAAACAATGTAATACCTCTCTCAAGCGTGCAGGGTAAGAAGAAAATAAAATAATATCAGTCTCTGCATGAAATGTATCCAAAACTGCATCACATCCAATTAAATCAATTTCTGGTGTCTCAATAAATTTTTCACAATTATTTTCTACGAAATTTGCATCCAAAAACTTATCACAAATAATAAAATCAATCCTTGGCACTTCAATAGAAATATCACAATTATTTTCCATCAAAGATGTATCAAGCAATGTGTCACAGCCAATAAAATCAATTTTAGGTACCTCAATGAATTTTTCACAATTATTCTTAGCATAAGATATATCAAGAGACTCATCACAATAATCAACAATACTAGGCACTTTTAAAAATTTTTCACACTCAGCATTTACATCTAATGTATCACCACATGTTTCAAATTCAACAAATTTAACACTAGGTGCCTCTAGGGATTTTTCACAATCATTTTCTACATGAGATGCATCCCTAAATATATCACAAACAATAAAATCAATTTGAGGTACCTCGATGTAAGTTTCAGAAAAATTAGGAGGAGTATTTACCTGATCATGCTGAAAAATACCTGGAGGTTCTACAAGAGTGGATGTATTTGTGTTCTCCTCCTGGTCAAGTAAATTCTCCACTTCAGGTTCAAGTTCTGGTGGACACTCAACTAAAGCAGGTGATCCTTGGGTTCTTGCTTCCACCAAGCAAGTCCCTACACTTTCTGGTTCATCCTCTAATTGTGGTGGTCCCTGGGGCTTAGTACAATCCCCTATACCTGTAGAATCATCTTCAATACATGATTCCTCAACCATTCCTGCATCAACCAGATTAGAAAAATTAGGACCATCAATAGCAATATCCTTACAAAATAAAAGTTTAGAAGGGTCCTGTAAAGTTTCAGAGTCGAGGTCAAGGTTGTTACAAGCTCTACTATCCATCTCCTCCCAGGCCTCTAAATCAGTAGGAATGGGTGATTCTTGGGGCTCAGTGCAATCCCCTACACCTGTAGATTCATCTGATTGTCCTGATCTTTGGGCTTTTATCTGATTCCATTGATCAACCAATTTTGCAAGGCGTTGTTGTTGTTGTAAATTTTGTTGTTGTTGTTGTTGGAACATTTGTTGAAACATCTCTATCATCCTTTGTTGTTGAGCCTCACTCCAATCAGGATTCTCAAAGCTTCCTTGGTTAGTGTGGAACTCTTGTTGGTCTTGAAATGTAACATAAGGCTGCTGAAGACCAAGAGTAGGCTGTGCATTCTGAAATGGAGACTGTGGGGGCTGATCGAATGGTTGAACAGGCTGATTAAACTGCTGAAAAGTTGTTTCACCACTTGGTGGAGATGGCTGAAAATTATGATTCTGGAATTCTTGGATCTGAGGTTGAAATTGTGGTGGTGAAAACTCAAATTGAGTGGGCTGAAAATTCTGGTTTTGTTGCTGGAAATTCTGATTAATGGGCTGTGAGGGCTGGAAAAATGGTTGGTTTTGAGGTGGAAATGTTTGAAACCATTGACAATCTTGCTGCCCTTGTTGATATGGCTGGAATTGAGGTTGAAATTGATTATTTCCATGCTGAAAACTTGCAAAAGGCTGCTGGAAATTTTGGTTAAAATGCTGAAATTCCTGCTGAAATTGTTGGAATTGTTGTGGTGGCTGCAATTGTTGTAGTTGCTGAAATTGAGGCTGACAAAACTGATTTGGTTGCTCAAAAACTGAAAATTGGGGCTGCCCATTCTGAATTTGTTGGAAATTTGAGTAGGGTTGTTGGAAATCTTGCCGTCGTGGCTGCTGAAATTGCTGGAAAGGCTGAAAGTCTGAATAGGGCTGCTGCAATTGGTTGAGAGGCTGACATTGAGGCTGCCCTTGTTGGAATTGATAGTTTGGTTGCTGAAAATTTGAATAGGATTACTGAAACATTTTGATCTTGCAGCCCTGTCACAAAACAAACAAGAAAAATGGCAGTACCCGTATACAAAAGATAAAACAAAATAAAATAGAACCCAATGATATGTCCATAAGCATACAAGCAAAAAATCAAACAAATCAACTAGTTGCTTCCCCGGCAACCGCGCCAAAAATTTGATGGACCCAAAATAGACTGTCACGAATGTGGGTCTCAAATTTAGAATTTATAAATGTGCTGGAAACCCTTTTTGCAATAAAAAATATGAAAACGTAGTAAAGGGGCCACAGGTCGTATTTTTCCTCGGGACTAGTTAATGTTGTGTGATTCGTGCTTGTATTTATGTGTCGTTTGTGTTTTTGGGTTTCAAATAAAGTTTGGTTTTGGTTTCAAATAGAAATGGAAACTCAATAGAAAGAAGGAAACTTAACCATGGAGCTTAACAAGTGATGGCAAGTAATAACTCAACCAATGGAAACCGAATCAAGCAAGGGAACTTAGCTAAAGTTTGGCAACAAATCTGACACCAAAGTGCAAACAAGTTGCTAGAAAGATGAGTGAGAACAGGGCAGTGATTTTTAGCAGCAAGCAAACTTGGCACAAATCAAGCTGGCTACAAAATCTTGAAGCAAACAATTGAAAAGAACTCAGAAATGTCCGCTCACTAAAAACTACCTTAAACTTGGCACCAAGCACTGCCTAATCTGCACTTGATACAAAGTGCCAAATTTCAGCAACCTTGATGCAAAGGAGAAGATAAATTCTGTGCCAATACAGAAATCTGATACCAAGAGCCCAAAACCATCACAAATAATTCGGAATTTAGCATGCAGGTCTGAAAGAATTTGAGAACAATCACTGATCAATCGAAACAATTCAAGTGCAGACATAAATTGCAAGAACACAGAAATCTTGTGCAGAATTTCAGGGACCATAGGCAGAATTGCAGCTACTGATGGAATTGCAGAATTCAGAAATGGAATGCAGAGGGAAAATCCAGCAAACAATGCTCTCTTGATACACAATTTCAGGAACTAATACTTGATACGCATGGAAAGAACAGAATTCAGAACATCCAAATGCAAAGCCAGCTACTTAGTTTAGCTTGATACAAAATCAGTGAGTGTTCACAGCTGCACAATTCAGAATCGAATTGAATACAGAAATAATTGCAGAGTTTCACATTTCATGAGTTGGATGCAAGTCAAACAAATTTACTGATGTGAAGTAAATGGATGTGAAGCAACAAATAAAGTGCAAGCTTCAGAAACAAATGAATGAGCAGCAATTGAAATTGGTACGCAAGATGAATTGATACACAAATTGAAACTGATTTGCTACATGTGCAGGAAATGTAGAAGTGAAAGACAGCAGGTGATTGCAGAAATGCAGTGACTGATCAAGTGCTGAAATTAACAATGCATGCTGAATTCGAGTACCAAAATACACTACAAGGTGTGCTAAATGTGATCCAAATTGATGCTGATACTGAACCCGATACAATCTCAGAAATGCTGAACTGAAACTACTGAAAATAAGATGATACGCAGGACAAACTTGACACGCAATGGGAAATCTGAGCAGAAATGCGGAGTAGAAATTAAATGCTGATAAAACTCAAATCAAACTCATTAGCTACCAAAATGTCGACTTAAATCTTAAGAACTAAAACCAGAAACGAATTGAATTCGAAATAAACTGAAAAATTGCAGAAACTAAGCTGGAAATGGAAAAGCAGAGCTAATACGCGACTACCATTGATACGCAAGCTACAAACAAGAAATAAACTGAAATAAAAAGCAATTAGCCACTAAACACATTCCCTAGCTACTTGACTTAAAGATTGAACCCTAATTTAAGTTGTAACAATGCAGTAAACGAAGTTAACCAATCTGAAACCAAGACAGAAACGAAACTAAAGCAGTAATGGAAATTACAGCTACAAACAACTGAAATTAGCTAAATGACTAAGCCTTAATCCTCCCTAAGCTCAAAATCTTCTTGGTCGTCAAGCAAGAGCCGGCCTCGAACCCCTAAGCACAGCAAATCAGTGGAGCGCAGCTTCAATCGACCAATCTGCTCAAACTACCTCAGCTGGGAAAATTCCAGTCCAATCTCTTCTGTCTCAATGGATGGCTTGCGATGATGATTTGAAGAACATCTGAGCTCACCTGAGAACCCCTATAAGCAGCTCAAATGATCGGAAATAGCTTGTGGACGAGACACAATCGATTGGGTAGCAGAGATGCCGAAACCCTCAAACACCCCTGTTCTGGCGCAAATTGAGCTGAAATCTCGATCGAAACTGTCTTCCAAGGATTCAGATGATGATCAAATGGAGAAATTGAGGGGTCGCGCCCCGGAAATGGAGAAAAACACTGAAAAAACTGAAGAACTCGATGAAGAAGGTAGCTGCGGCGAAGACGCGACAAGGAGAAGCTGCGCAGGATTTTTGATTAAATACTTAAGCATGGACGGCCCAGATTGATTTGAGGAAATCCAACGGCTGATCTTGCTCTGATTTGAGCCAAACTTTGAGGATGATGATCTGGGGTCAGGATCTGCCTCGTGGTAGCTCAGATCCTCTAAATTTGCAACGGATGGTCCAGATCAACCTAATCTTTGAATGGACGATCTAGAGTCCAACGGTTGATTTAGCTCTGATTGGGATGAAACTTTCAGATCATGATCAGAATGCTTGATCAACCCTAACCCTAGCTCGGATTGCTTCAGATGGTCCCGGATGGCTCAGATCTCGCCACTTTTGAATCAGACGGCCCGGATTAATCATAAGCTTGATAATTCGATCCGGTTCACTTCTGACTCAAGTTTGACCCAATATGCCCTAGATCCATGAACCTTTCATGCCTACAAAAATAGATCAAGAATTTAGTGGTCAAATAATCCAAATATGTGTAAATTTGTAATTAAGTCCAAAATAAAGGTAAGTTCTAAAACCTAGGGCAATTTCACAATTAAGCAATAAAAACATAGGTCAAACATGGATTTTAGCAATTAAAATAATCAACAAAATGGTATCTATCAGGCCTCTAATGCTGCATCCAACCTCTCTCTTAATCGATCTAGTTTCATACGAAATTGAATACGTGACACCTCCTTACCCGTCGGGGTACCAACGGGGGCGACGGAGAAGGAGGGGGCCACCTTGAGGACGGAAACAAGCGAGGCCGAAGTAGACGAAGCTACCTCGGCAGGGAGAATTGCTTCCTCAAGCACTGAAGGCAGGAAAGAGGAACGGACGGGACAACGCTTCTTCCAAGAAGGGCCCAAGCCCTTGGGGAGCCGCCGCTTCTGCCAACCGAGGGACTGGGGGGACGGGGGAAACAGATTCTGTTCCCCTCCTGTCCAGCCTGCCCATGTCTGAAGCAGGGTCAACCGCGACGGAAGAACCTGCTCCCGATGCAGCCTGCAGGGCCGGCGGCGCTGACTCCATGGCTGGGGGGGATATAACAGTAACATTGACCCCTTCGGTGGAGGTAACCCCCATGAGGCGGAACAAGGGGCCCCTCGACGGACACGGCCGAGGCGGGAGGAATGTCCGGAACAATCAGAGGAGGATTCAGGGCCTCCTTTTTGTCCTCCTCCCACCGGATGAACTGACTCATCGCTTTGGCGTACATGACCTCCTCTGCAGAAGTTAGACATGAAAAGCATTAGTCAGAACCAATGTGTGTGGAAGACAGAGACGAGCATACCTAAGGAGGAACTAATCTGCGTCACTTTAGGGCTAAGGTCCGCTCGATACATAAGTTCTTCACTTTGAACTAGCCCCGGGTCGCTGAGCTCCATGCCCGAGAGTACCTCTCTAGCATGATGATACGTTGGATTGCGAAGGAAGCTCTCCAAGGAGGGAGGAATTGGCAAATCAGTTATCCAACACAAAGGACTGAAGGGCAATGGCGATAGCCAAACGAAGAAGAATTTCTCTTTCCATCCCTTGTGCGAAGAAGAAAACCCTCCCAAAAACCTATGGCCCGGATGAGGCGCGAAACTAAAAACTCCTCTTGAGGCTATCGGAGTGAAGAAAGAATGGAAAAGGGATGGAGTCAGAGGAAGACCAAAAAGCTTGAAGATGATATATGCTCCCCCCATCTGAGCGAAGGCATTGGGAGCCATCTGGTGCAATGGGATGCTAAAATAAGAGGCTATGTTTGCGAAGAAGGGGGGAATGAGGAAACGAAGCCCTAGCTCCATCTGTCTTAAGAAGAAAGTCAGCATCCCAGGGGGGGACTCCACGGGTTTCTAGTCTACCTTAGGGAAGACCAGCGCCACCTCTGCCGGAACCCCATATGTCTCGGTGGCCGCTTGCAAAGCCTCGGGCCTCACTCTCGAAGAGGCTGAGTCATACCACTCCGCCTGATAACCTTCCATGACCCCTATGTTGATGCAGTCTGGCCCTGATTGTTGTTTTGGTGTTTGACATCGATTTAAGTTTGATTCAAGTTTGGTTGAATTTGGGTTAAGTCCAGGTGGATCGGGAGATCGCACGCTGGCATGTGAGAAAATCCTAGCTTGGAGGGCTAGGTGTTGAAAGTCCTAATTCGGAAGGGTTGGGTGAAAAGTCCTAGCTTGGAGGGCTAGGTGAAAAGTCCTAACTTGGAGGGTTAGGTGAAAAGTCCTAACTTGGAGGGTTAGGTGAAAAGTCCCAACTTGGAGGGTTAGGTGAAAAAGTCCTGGCTTGGAGGGTCAAGTCCTAGCCTGGAGGGCTAAGTTGGATGAAATCCCGGTGAGTGAAGCGGGGTCCTGGTGAGTGAAACCAGGTGTTTGGAAATCCTAGTGAGTGAAGCTAGGTTGAAATCTTGGTGAGTGAAGCCGGGTCCTGGTGAGTAAAGCCAGGTGATTAAAATCCTAGTGAGTGAAGCTAGGTTGAAATCCCGGTGAATGAAGCCGGGTCCCGGTGAGTGAAGCCGGGTGACCGAAACCCTGGTGAGTGAAGCCGGGTCCAGGTGAGTGAAGCCGGGTCCTAGCTTGGAGGGCTAGGTTGAAGTCCCAGTGAGTAAAGCTGGGTATGGCACGAGTCAGAGAAGGGTTGGAGGCTTGTTCTCGTGACTTAGAGTGCATTTGGGCTTGCCTGGATCGGTCTGGTGACCAATCAGGGAAGTTGGCACGGTGCTCCCTCGTGGATCAGTCTGGTGATCGATCCAGCGTTGACTGATCGATCTGGTGACCGATCAGGGAGTATGCGTTTCACTCACTGCACAGCTCCTGATCGGTCTGGTGACCGATCAGGGAGCTCACAAGTGGGTTGAGTTCCCCTGCTGCTCTGCTCCGGATCGGTCCGGTGACCGATCAGGGAGCATCCAGTAAGTTTTTGGGAACCTCACTGATCTGCTCCTGATCGATCTAATGACCGATCAGGATCACTGTGCAGATCGTTCTGGTGAACGATCCAGCTTCGCGGGTTCCTCACTAAGATCGATCAGGATGGTGCTTGATCGGTCTGGTGATGTTCTGATCGGACTGATGACCGATCAGGAGACCCCTTGATCGGTCAGTTGACCGATCAGAAGGCTTAGGCTGAGAAACTCAGAAATCGCCCGATATAAGGGTGGATCGGTCCGGTGAACGATCCACGACCTGGGATCGGTCTGGTGATCGGTACAGGAGAATCTCAAAGAAATCGCGATTTATGATTGAGCGTTGGGGATCGATCAGAACGGAGCCTGATCGGTCTGGACCCAGCCTAATCGGTCTGGTGACCGATCAGGAGGCTCTCTGATCGGTCAGGTGACCGATCACTTTAATTCAAATACGCTGTCAAAAGCTCTGATCGCGTCTGTTTTCTCTGCTGATTCGCTGATATTGTGTGATATTGTTTGATATTCATTTGCTAAGCTTCTGTTGGAGTGTGCAGGCTTTACAGGGATGATTCAAACATTGGAGGAGAGTCAATGGGAGGCTTTCCATCTAGCAGGTTTGTTTGTTTCCTTGCTTCAGGTCTCAACGGCTTCTGGAGAGCAGCTGGCAACTGACGGAGGCTCAGCTGGAGAGGGTCTTCAGTGGACTGAGTGCTCAGGGAGTCAGGGGGTCAGGCTATGGCTTCAGTGGATGCTGATGGAGAGCCTGATGAGGGGAGTAGAGGCTTAAGACAAAGCAGAGGCAGAGGAGCAACAACAAGGTAGATAGACAGAAAACTTGAGGAGTTTGGCTGGGCCAGGTTGTGTGCTCTCTGTGTTTTGTGCTTAAGCATTCTACTACATCCTTGTGAGCCTTCCTTCTTGTGTGTCTCGTGTGCTTATCTTGTATTCATCTACTGAGGCGATTGTGGAGAGGTTTCTCCACCGAGAAGGAGGCGCTTGATATCCGGTGTTCACCGGGGCTTGATCTGCCGACGATCAAGGGATCGCCCACCTCACAGGCACGCCAAGGAGTAGGGGCAAGTTATCCCTGAACCTTGTACATCTCCGTCTTAGCGATTTGGTTTGCTTTCTTTCTTTGTATTGTTCTGTTTGTGTTGTTTGCTTACACTGCTACTAACCTGATCACGCAGAAAACTTAAGAGAGCAAATTTTAGTGATTGGCTATATTCACCCCCCTCTCTAGTCATCTCGTCACCAACAAGTGGTATCAGAGCTTGGGGCTCTGTACAAGCGGCTTAACATCCGAGAGCTTACAGCAAGATGGCTGGAAGAGAAGGATTGAGCACAAACCGACCTCCATTCCTCGACGACACTGATTTTTCATATTGGAAGTCAAGAATGGAGTTTTATTTGAAGACCAACATGTGCATGTGGTTCTCGGTCAAAGAAGGTTTCATCCCTCCAAGGGATGCCGAAGGAAGAGACCTCGATTTCTCAAGTTGGTCGGCTGAGCAAATTAGAAAGGGTGAAGCAAATGCCAAAGCTGTGGTTACCCTGCAGTGCGGAATGTCCAAGGATCAGTTAATCAAGGTTGGCCCCTTCACCTCTTCCAAAGACCTATGGAACAAACTCCTTGAGCTCCATGAAGGAACTCAAGACACCCGGACAGCTAAGAAGGATCTCCTTCACAGCCAACTCCAGAACTTGACAATGGGAGAAAATGAAACTGTAAGTACGCTTCATTGTCGATTCAAAGAAGTATTGAATGGTCTCCACTCCATTGATGAAAAGGTAGAAAACCGAGACTTAGTGAGGTATGTTCTCAAAGCTTTTCCTAGGAACGCCTTGTGGTCATCCATGGTGGATGCTTACAAGGTGTCCAAGGATTTATCTTGTGTTAAGTTAGAAGATCTATTTTGTGAAATGGAACTACATGAGATCTCTAACAAAAGATCAAAAGAGAAAGGTATTGTCTTAGTGGTAGGTGACAACAAGAAGAAGAAGAAGGAGAAGGAAGTCTCTTCATCTTCATCCCCATCCGAGTCCGAGTCTGAGAAGGATGGCAGTGGGTCTTCTTCCTCTGAGATGACCAATTTTGTGAGAAGAATGATGAGGAAGAGCCGGCGCTTCAAGGGTAAAGGTAACTCGAGTGGAATTACTATTGATAAGTCTAATGTTACTTGTTATGAGTGTAGCAAGAAAGGACATTACAAGGATGAATGTCCAAAGTTAAAGAAGAAGAAGGGTAAATCAAAAAAGAAAAAGAAGGCCTTGAGAGCCACATGGGATGAACCGTCCTCTAGTTTATCCGAAGAAGAGAAGGAGGAGAAGTACACTCATCACCGTGCCCTCATGGCCATAGAGGATTCAAATGAAGAGGAGAGTGACAACGAATCAAGAAGCTCCTCAACCGCGCCTTCATCATCTTCGGATGATGAAGAGGTAATCTCTCCCGAGTTAGACAAATGCTATAGAGCAATAGCATACTTGACAAAAATACTTAAGAAATCTAAGGCCAAAGTCAAAACATTAAGGTTGAAAGTAAAAGAATTGAGATCCTCTAAGGTTGAGGATATTAATGTTTTGCATGATGAATCCCTTAAGGATGAAAATAAGAACTTGAAGAGCGAAGTTGAAAACCTCAAGAATGTTCTTGAGAAGTTTTCAACAAGCTCAAAAACCTTAGATATGATTCTTAACTCCCAAAGGGCGGTGTACAACAAGGTTGGTTTGGGTTACCAACCTAAAGAACCTAGTGTCATATCTTTAATGTCAAGAACCCAATTTAGATCATCAAATGATTCTAGGGTTCAAAAAGTCAAAAAGAAATTGACTAAGGCATGGGTGCCAAAGTCATTCATTGTAGATTCCTTAGATCCCAAAATTTGGGTACCTAAAACCTCTATCTTTAGAATTGTATAAGCATTATTTGAGGGGGAGCATCTATCAACATGGGAGGTTGATATTTGGTGCTCTAAACCCATGACCAAAGGCAAAATTGTCATTCACATGGATGGTTATGGAAAATTGAATTAAATGCTTTGAGCTCCATTGTTTTAGATCTTATGACAATATAATCCCTTGGCTAGTGATTTTTATGGTATTCATGTGTTAAAATACTTAGTCATGGTATAATCTACTTTAGTGTTTAAGTTCTTCCATGATCAAGTATGCCATGATTTTCTTGTATGTATTATGCCAACATGAAGAACACATGGTTTGTGAAAATCACTATGAAAATCTCACAATATATGATTAGACAAAGAACATGAGTTTAAGGCCTAGGCTTAAGCTTTTCTTATTATTTTGGAGATGAATCTAGATGAGTATATCATGACTTTGATGTTTGGATGATTAACATTAATCTATGATATGCCCATTTTGATTAAGAACAATATGAACACATAGCTTAAATTGATCATGATGTGAAATAAGCATTTTAATCATCCATTGGAATTGGTACAAACCTAATTTTGGTTAAGAACAATATGATCACATAGGTTATGATGTTTTAAGTTCCATGACTTGTTTGATTTCCCACTGATCATACTTTGATATAAACCTGTGTTTGGACTCAAGTTCATACTTAGAACGTATTCATCAAAATTGATACAAACATGTGTTGTTTCTCCTCATAGAAACTCTTAATTCTTGATATGGAATAACACTTGGTTAAGGGACCCCATGTTTGGAACCAAAGTAATTAAAATCAATTGAATTAGGGGTTTGGGAATGGCTAAGATTTGAAACAAACCTGATTTCAGAATTGCTGAAATCGGTTTTCTGAAATCTGAAACTGAAAAACCATTTTTGTATCATCCCTGATCGATCCACCGACCGATCAGGGGTGCTTCTGATCGGTCTGGTGACCGATCAGATCAGTTCTGATCAAGGAACTCCCGGATCGTTCCAATTTGATCCAAAAACTTTTCAGACTGATCACTTTGCATTGAATTGTATCAGTTTAATGATCATACTACAAACAAACATGATACAATCCGATTACAATTGAAACATATTTGATCCTCCATTGGTACAATCCTGGTACTAAGGAAGTACAAATTTGTTCAAGTGGTACTTGAAACAAAACCTAAATACTGATTTGATACAAACCTATGTTGGAATGTTCAAATTCATAAGAAAAGGTTTGTTGAGTCATGACTCTTGTTCTTAATGTCGTGTTTCAGAAATGTTTCTGAAATGTCGAATATTAATAGAGTCTACACCCCTGTTGTGGAATGCAAATTGTTAATGCAGTCTGATCAGGAATGTATCAGAGTTTCAGGAATTTTTCTGAAATTTGATCGCTCCCCAGACTAATAAGAAATATTTCTGTATCAAGTAATCAACGAACCTGATTGGTCACGGAGACCACTCAGGATTATATGTCTGATACAGATGCATTCCTTACTTGTCATATGAAACATATACATGTTTGATCATGATATAATTCTGTATATGGTTTCATGTGCAATTCACACTTATTGACGTATGATGCATATACGTTGTTGCCATGATACATTTATGGTATATGCCTCTCATATGCAATTCAAAATTTTCACCTTTGATTATTTTTAGTTTGGGGAGAGACCCGTGTTTGAGGGGGAGGTATGTTCAAACTTAATAACCATACCCTTTTCGATGTTTGACAAGGGGGAGAAAATGGTTGATTAAGTTTAGGGTTATTGTAGGGGGAGGATTTTGATTCCCTTACGATAATTGAACTACCTTCAATTGATCATTTAATGCCTAAACTTAAATCGGGGTGTCAAACAACAAAAAGGGGGAGATTGTTGATGCAGTATGACCCTGATTGTTGTTTTGGTGTTTGACATCGATTTAAGTTTGATTCAAGTTTGGTTGAATTTGGGTTAAGTCCAGGTGGATCGGGAGATCGCACGCTGGCATGTGAGAAAATCCTAGCTTGGAGGGCTAGGTGTTGAAAGTCCTAATTCGGAAGGGTTGGGTGAAAAGTCCTAGCTTGGAGGGCTAGGTGAAAAGTCCTAACTTGGAGGGTTATGTGAAAAGTCCTAACTTGGAGGGTTTGGTGAAAAGTCCCAACTTGGAGGGTTAGGTGAAAAAGTCCTGGCTTGGAGGGTCAGGTTCTAGCCTGGAGGGCTAGGTTGGATGAAATCCCGGTGAGTGAAGCCGGGTCCTGGTGAGTGAAGCCAGGTGTTTGGAAATCCTAGTGAGTGAAGCTAGCTTGAAATCCTGGTGAGTGAAGCCGGGTCCTGGTGAGTGAAGCCAAGTGATTGAAATCCTAGTGAGTGAAGCTAGGTTGAAATCCCGGTGAGTGAAGCCGAGTGACCGAAACCCTGGTGAGTGAAGCCAGGTCCTAGCTTGGAGGGCTAGGTTGAAGTCCCAGTGAGTAAAGCTGGGCATGGCACGAGTCAAAGAAGGGCTGGAGGCTTGTTCTCGTGACTTAGAGTGCATTTGGGCTTGCCTGGATCGGTCTGGTGACCGATCAGGGAAGTTGGCACGGTGCTCCCTCGTGGATCGGTCTGGTGATCGATCCAGCGATGACTGATCGATCTGGTGACCGATCAAGAGTATGCGTTTCACTCACTGCACAGCTCCTGATCGGTCTGGTGACCGATCAGGGAGCTCACAAGTGGGTTGAGTTCCCCTGCTGCTCTGCTCCTGATCGGTCCGGTGACCGATCAGGGAGCATCCAGTAAGTTTTTGGGAACCTCACTGATCTGCTCCTGATCGATCTGATGACCGATCAGGATCACTGTGCAGATCGTTCTGGTGAACGATCCAGCTTCGCGGGTTCCTCACTAAGATCGATCAGGATGGTGCCTGATCGGTCTGGTGATGTTTTGATCGGACTGATGACCGATCAGGAGACCCCCTGATCGGTCAGTTGACCGATTAGAAGGCTTAGGCTGAGAAACTCAGAAATCGCCCGATATAAGGGTGGATCGGTCCGGTGAATGATCCACGACCTGGGATCGGTCTGGTGATCGGTCCAGGAGAATCTCAAAGAAATCGCGATTTCTGATTGAGCGTTGGGGATCGATCAGAACGGAGCCTGATCGGTCTGGTGACCGATCAGGAGGCTCTCAAAGAAATCGCGATTTCTGATTGAGTGTTGGGGATCGATCAGAACGGAGCCTGATCGGTCTGGACCCAGCCTGATCGGTCTGGTGACCGATCAGGAGGCTCTCTGATCGGTCAGGTGACCGATCACTTTAATTCAAATACGCTGTCAGAAGCTCTGATCGCGTCTGTTTTCTCTGCTGATTCGCTGATATTGTGTGATATTGTTTGATATTCATTTGCTAAGCTTCTGTTGGAGTGTGCAAGCTTTACAGGGATGATTCAAACATTGGAGAAGAGTCAATGGGAGGCTTTCCATCTAGCAGGTTTGTTTGTTTCCTTGCTTCAGGTCTCAACGACTTCTGGAGAGCAGCTGACAACTGACGGAGGCTCAGCTGGAGAGGGTCTTCAGTGGACTGAGTGCTCAGGGAGTCAGGGGGTCAGGCTGTGGCTTCAGTGGATGCTGATGGAGAGCCTGATGAGGGGAGTAGAGGCTTAAGACAAAGCAGAGGCAGAGGAGCAACAACAAGGTAGATAGACAGAAAACTTGAGGAGTTTGGCTGGGCCAGGTTGTGTGCTCTCTGTGTTTTGTGCTTAAACGTTCTACTACATCCTTGTGAGCCTTCCTTCTTGTGTGTCTCATGTGCTTATCTTGTATTCATCTACTGAGGCGATTGTGGAGAGGTTTCTCCACCGAGAAGGAGGCGCTTGATATCCGGTGTTCACCGGGGCTTGATCTACCGACGATCAAGGGATCGCCCACCTCACGGGCACGCCAAGAAGTAGGGGCAAGTTATCCCCGAACCTTGTACATCTCCGTCTTAGCGATTTGGTTTGCTTTCTTTCTTTGTATTGTTCTGTTTGTGTTGTTTGCTTCCGCTGCTACTAACCTGATCACACAGAAAACTTAAGAGAGCAAATTTTAGTGATTGGCTATATTCACCCCCCCTCTCTAGCCATCTCGTCACCAACACCCTAGACAGCAAAGGAGAAGATGACGGATTACTCACGCGTAGAAGAAGCCGTGCAAGAGAGGAAGACAAAGCACCCCCGGTCATCGAACCAAAAATGGATGTCGACACTTGTTTTTCCCCCTTTATATCCCGGCAAGCATTCGCGTAAGCACAATGAGAATGAGACGCGTGGAAAGCTAGGAACCGCTTTGTCCAGGCGACCGATCGTCGAGGAGTAGTAGGACCCACTCGTGTCTAGAGGGACTTAGGGGAGGTAGCCGTTGTAACATGTGGCAATAGGGCACTCACGCGGACACCCCACTACCCCCCAAACATAAGAGCAGGCATTTTTTTAATCTCGGAAAAAGAGGCATCATTACAAACCTTCGGGGAACGGAGAAGCTTCCTTGGGAAAGGAAGAGGACATCAAACTGGGGGGCTCCTCATAACTCGGGACAGAACAGATATAGTCCAAAAAAGCTTCCCCGCTTACGAAGGGAACGGGCCCAGCCACCCATACCTCAGCGAAGACAACTTCTTCATCCCGATACTAGTCCGATCAGTCAGCCACACTTCCCTCGATCAGACTTGAAGGGAGGGACTTGTGATAGGGTTGTGAAGCCCTTGCCCGACCCTGAGGATGAAGAAGCAGGGGACTGGGTATAACCTCTTGGCTTGGGCCCCAGGCCCCCTTTTGGGAGCTCGAGCTCGGGAAGGTCAGGTTTCTCCGTGAGGTAGGGCCCCGAAAGTATTGCAGAAGATATCACATTCTAAAACTCACGAGCCCACCTCGGGATGCGGAGTCCCCGCCATTGCCGACCTCGGGAACCTCGAGTGTCACAACACAAGGAAAAGGGATAAAAACGCGGACTATTTCAAAGGATATCCTCTTGTCACCGAAAGCGGCGGGCGCGACCTGAAATATCGAAAACGTAGCCACAATAAAGAAGGCACGACTAGTTTGCTGACAAGGGGATATAAAAGGGAGTTCAACTCCTCCGGTAGGGGGGGGTTACAATCTCTCATCTTTAGGCAGGGTCTTTCTTTCTCATCATCCATCGGACATCCTACTAACTTGAGTGTCGGAGTGGACTCCGCCGGACCCTGGCCGACGTGTCCTCTAACGCTTGTGTTACTCTTGCGGGCTTCTCCGGTTCCTCGGCGACATAGTATCCTCAATAGGGGTTGAGCCTCCGTGACTGGCCGTTGCCGACGACTCCTTCCGGAATAATTAGTTATGAAGTATTATATATGAATAAAGTTCGATAATAAAATTGACATAGTAAATACCATTTTAGATTTTATAGGTTAAAAAAATATACCTCACTTTTAATTTTAAGTAACAATTTACTTCGTAATCTTTATTCAATGAAATAATAAGTCTCAAAATAAAATTTATATTTTAAGTGATGAAGTAATAAATAAATAAATTTAAACCAATTAAAAAATAAGTTGAACATATTACATTTGTCCATCCGATTCTCACTTTACTAAAACCTAAGGCGTGATCGTGACCTATTTTTTTTCCTTATTCTTTCTCTTCTTCGCGGCGACCTCTATTTTCCCCCATCGCTACCTCTTTTTATCCAAGCACTGTAACTGACTCATTTTCTTCTTCTTTGGCTACCTCTTTTCCTCCGATCGTAATAGATTGCAATAGTACTAGGGTTTTGGTAGCCGCTTGACATCATGTCTAGATCCTATTTCTTCCTAAGAGACTGCTTTCATGTTATATGTTTTTTTCTTCTTCAGTCCTCTTCTTTTGTTAATCTTCAAGATTTTCTCAATTTATTGTAGAGACATAGTGGATTGAAAATTTCTCTCTTTGTACATCTAAGTCAAATGATGTGCTCAAAGGAACTCATCATCCTATTGTAGAAATCGTTTGCACTCTCCTTACTCCTTAGTCATATCTTCTCCATTCCCACAAAATTTATGGGACCAAACAAGGAATGTTGTGGAATCAGCTCCCTATCCTTGTTCTACTTAATGCTCCTTAGTTTTGGATGACTGATACACTAACTGGAAAAAGTTCAAACTATATATGTATGATGTGCTCCTCTGAAATAACCAAAGTGTATTCTTTTATCAGGAAATTTACCAAGATCAATCTCTTTTATCTTTGATCCATATATTTTCTGAGTTTATACAACATGATGACAGTGTAAGTGCTAACTACCCGAATTATGGCCTCGTACAAGGAAGAACAACATTACTAGATTTGGTCCTAAAAGGTCTCTATATTATACATTTCTATTCTCTGTATTACAAGATTTTCCTTGAGTTAGAAGAGGAAGGATTAGACCAACATCCATAGGCTAGCTACATTCATGAAGTGGCAATTCTACATAAACTCAATGTAAGTGGCAATTCTACATTCATGAAGGCTAAATATTATCAACGATGACACAAAAACAGTCTCCTTGATTCAATACTCTTATGAAGTGCATGGAACATTGACTCCATTCTTAGGACGCCAAATCATAATTCAAAAATCATGTTTCTATATCCCATTGCACAACGAAAATTAAAATTTATTTTATAATTTAACAATTAAATCAAAGAAGTGTTCGTATAGATATTTGAAAATAAATATAAACATGATGTTTAATCAAAGTATGCATTACAATCTAACCATTCAAGTGAGATTTTAAAAGCATAACAAAATAAACTATCAATTGATTGATTCATCTAATATCAATTGAATCTTTTTATTAAGACATGAAAAACTATCTAATTTAAACATACTAGATCATTCATGTATAATCTAAATAAAATTATTAACACATGTATTAATATACAAATGAATCAAAACATAAGCAAAAATATACCTCCCAAACAACCATGTCTAGAGACGACTCCAATTATTTTGGGTTTAGCTAATAACTCTTTTGTGTTTATCTTGAACTTATGCTTCTTCCATCTAATCAGGTCCATGATCGGAGTCTCCTTTTCAATGCTTAATCACACTAGAGATCAAGTGTCATTTTTAATTGAGACAATTGTAACTTCCAAACAACCTTCTTGGAGAAGATAAATAAACAAGTGATAAAGAGATGAATTTATCTTGATGGAAGAAAAGGAAAGAAGATTTTTATCTTCTTCCTTTGAGAAAGGAGAGGAGGAAATTTAAGAGAGGACTTCACTTCTATTCCAAGGATGACTCATCTATATATAGGTCTCTATGGAATATAAAGACATTTGTCTCTCTTTATCTTTCCAAGGAATACGAAGAGATGTGTGTCTCTTCACCTTTCCAAGGAATATGAAAAGATTTATGTCTCTTCATCTTTCCAAGGAATATCGAGAGATATGAGTCTCTTCACATTTCCATGGAATTAATGCGAAGAAATGTGTATCTCTTGACATTTCTAAGACATATGAAGAGATGCATGTCTCTTTACATTTCCAAGGAATATGAAGAAAAACGTAGTTAAGAAAAACAAATTGAACCTAGACATTTTCTGTTAAATACAACAACTAGATTCTAAGAGTTAAGTTAAGAAATAACCTTGTAAAATTTTTTAAGAATTTTTTAAAATTTTGTAGAGAACTTTTTGGAGTTAAACACAGGATAAATAACAACCTATTTAAGGGTTTCAGAATTCATTATTTATATTCCCTATATTTATTTATTCCTTTCGCCTAAACTCATCGCCGATAACCTTTCTCCTCGATTTACCTTTTTGCCTCCTCCTATCTGTCCCTCTCCTTCACTCAATCGGCGCCACCAAACCCCGCTGATCGCCGGCCGTCGTTCCCGTTTGTGAGAGCCGCATCTTGTCTTCTAGATCACTGGATCATGAGCCTTTCTTCGAGCACTGTGCCGCCCAAATCTAGATCCTTCTTGCCCGCCACGAGCACCAGAGCAGAGCAATCTCCCTATCGGGCCATTCTTATGTGCGATGGCTAAGGGGATGCTTCTACGCAATGACAACCGGGTCGACCCTATCCGCAACGACTGCCGGGTTGGGATGTAGAGACTCTAAGCGATGCTCCCCCTTGCTCTTCGTCGCCGCTGTTGATGCTTTGATGGTAGTGGCACTCGCTGATGAGCCGTCGCCGGGCCTCCATTGCCTGCCTTGTTCCATGGTAGTGTCGGGAGGGAAGAACAAGAAGAGAAGTGGATTAATTAAGGTAAGAGATTAGTTTCAAGTTGATTAGTGGTAATTTAGTCTGAGTAGTCTTCCAATCGTGGTTTGTTTGGTTCAGATTTGTAGTTTGGTTCAGATTTGTAGTTCTTGATGCTAAGCATGATGTAGATCGGTTCCACTCTTGCTATTTTGATTTGAGTGTGTTTTTGTGAGGAGTTTGCTTGGATTCAATCAGCGATTGGTAGGGAATTGCATTGTACTGATCTTGGGTTTGAAAGCTTACGCCGTGAGCTTGCTTGGATGAGTTTGAGGTGGCATTTGGTCCTGATGAATGCCTTGTTGAGTGTATTTTTTTGTTTTGGGGCTGTAATTGCAGTTCTATTTTTAGAGTTGTTTTCCGAAATTGTAGAGGATGTGCTATATGATACCTTGAGCCTTGTTTAGGTTATTTATTTGGTTATTATCGGGATCAACCGTGTTCTTGATATGTTAATGTTTGAATCTTAATTTGGTTTTGGAATTGTGCTGTGGGCTTCACTTGGGAAGTTTGACTTGGGATTTGATTGTTTTACCCATAGATTTTGGATTTGATCCTATTGTTGTGTAGGTGTTTAGCTTGGTTTTGATTTGGGATTAGGTTGTGTTATACTTAACTATTTGGTTTTTGTATAACTAGCTATGTTATATATTTGATATATGACATTGATTGAGCTAGTATGGACTTCTGGACAGGAGGTTCTTTCTCTTCAAACACGAATTTCACTCTCGAGGTAGGGATCTTTGACTTATTTTTTAAATATGGTCATATTTCTATGCATAGTTTGTTATGCATATGTAACGACCCTCCTTCTGGTACTAAGCTTTAAGGCGGATCGCTACTAACTAACTGACTAATTACTGATTTCTGATAATGCTGAACCAACTGGGAGAATTTAAAATTTCTTATTTCGCTATTTACTGAACTAACAATTTATAATCATGTTTAAAGTACTATCCAGCCAAAATAAAACAAAAACTTTAATTTTATTAGCTTGGCCAGGATTCGATCCCCAACCTCTGCATTGCATGACTAAAGCACTAACCAGCTTCTCTACACTACTTTTGTTTTACACAGCACCAGTCGACTGCTATATAGGCCAGTCGACTGGTCGGGCCACAGAATGTTTCTGTGTCCGACACCAGTCGACTGGTGTTTTCCCAGTCGACTGGTAGTTCTGAAAACCCAGATTTCAGAGTTTCAGAATGTGCCAAAGTCGACCTACTCCGTACCAAATGCTCCATAAATTCATATCTAAGCTTCCTAACAGGTCTACAATGATTCTAGGGCATTTGATACATGTTTTTGGTGGGTTTCTAGCAGGAATAGCAACTTAGAAATCATAAAAGCGACATGTAGAAGCATAAACATGAATGTGTCAAGTTTGTATCAACTTCTTATTGTAACTATTCATTTCCCATATCTAAAAGCATCCTTAGCTCTACATGTCATTCTATATGGTGCATTAATCTTAGAACAAGCATATCCTAAGAATTTAGCATGTAGATAAGAAGTATCAAGTTCCTACTCCCAAAGCTTAAGCATGGATCTAAATTACCATGTCACAAGTATTAACCCATGACCTTCAACATTCACCAAACAAATATTAAAACTTGTAAATAAACTACCTTAAGTATGCTAGGCACCACAAATAACCAGTCCAATCAAGTTTATACATGGTTCACGTAACCTATTGCGGAACAACTAAAAGAAGCATAATAAAGACTATTTCTATGCTTTGCAAGTTCCGAAGACTTTTATTCCAACTCCACCGCCACACACACTTTGCATCAAACCCGCCGCCTCCGCTACTAGTGCTTTCCTTTACTTGTATCTGCAGTATAAGGAAATGCAAACTAATAAGCATAAAGCTTAGTAAGTACCATCTAGCTTCACAAAACTATAAAATCTCAGGTTATGCTTTTCAAAACATGTCATATCAATACACGCTCGTGTTCATAAATAATCATGCTATGCTCATGCTAAAATACATGTAATGAAATGTCATGGCATATAATTGGCACCTGGCCTATGCTGAACTGAAGCTGAAAACTAAGCTATAGCATGACATACATATTTGAACCGGAACTGAAACTAACTAACATAAAACCAATTATTAAATTCACCACATGCTAAAAATGAATTTCTGGAAACTATATACATATAATAGGTGAAAATAATAATAATCAACTGCTGTGGGCCCAGCAATGTACCAGCTGTGCGCGCATCCCTAATAAATCCGAGGTAGCAAATCCCGAATCCATTAGGGTTCTACTAGGTTATCTGAATCTAGGGGCAACTAAGGAGCCCATCCCATACTAGGTTATCTGAACCTAGGGGCAACTTGGAGCCCATCCCTGGACCGAAGTCCGGTACAATGCCAACTGAAAATAAAATAGTTCTTTTATACTTTTCTTTTTTTTTCTTCTGATTCTTGCTTTTATTAGGTTATCTAAACCTAGAGCAACTAGGAGCCCATCCCGTTGGACCTTGGTCCCAATCATAAACTGAAGCAAGAATTTCTATTCTTTAATGTTTTCTATAGCATTAACTGAACTAAAAAATTTAACGAACACCTAACGTGCTCCTTGACCCAAACTGAAGGGTAATACAACGTGCTTGTTCATAATTTACGATTTCTAATCGTAGAACATATATATAAGGAAATAAAGCATACGAAAAATCAACCGAAACTACTTATACTGCAGGTGAGGGGTACTTACATCCTGCGCTAGGTTTTTCTTACGAATATAATATGAAATCTCTGAGGGAACGTCGAACTTCGACGTTCTTCTTGCTCCTTGGCGTCCTCCTCGCGTCTACGAGAACTCTCTTAGAGAATAGGGCCTCTTGGGACCTTCCCTTCGCTTTCCCCTTGTCTTAGGCAGCAAGAGAAGAGGAGGAGAGGAAGAGGCGCAAGAGAGGAAGAGAGACTCGGAAGAGGGAGAGGAAGAAAATCGCCGAGAGAGAGAGGGTGTCGGCGATGAGAGAATGTGAGGAAAAGAATGAATATAAAAACCCTAAGTTTCCCTTTTATACTTATGGAAAAATTTAACTAACTTTACCTTATTTATCCTTCCCTCTATTCTTTTTCAACGAAAATAGATTAGCCCACTTGGTAAGTCTCTTCTCTTCTCATGGTACAAGTTCAGGGTTCAAACCCCACTTAAATCTTTGTACTGTGCATTCTATTTTTATTCATTTTTGCCTTATTTGTCCATGGAAAAATTTTATAAAAATATCAATAAATTCAGAATTAATTCTAGGATATTTCTAAAATTAGGTTTGAGAATTTTCGATCGTTACAGCATAGGAGCGGTGTTGTACTTTATTTCGATGTGTTTTTATCTCAATGCTTGATACTCTGATTCTATATAGTACACACGTGTGCACATTTGCATAGGAATATTTGTATGTCATATTTAACCTGACATTTGTTGATACCTTGCATTATTCCATGCCTAGTAGCTTATTTGTAGGTGATTCATGTTTTCAGACCTATGCATGTGTTATTAAGTTTTGATTGGTGGGTGTTGCACGTGTTAGCGTCATCCATCATCTTTGAATTATTGCATAACTGACAATCTTTGGTTCCCTTGTGGTTGAGATGGATCGTCAGTTATATCAGGATCTGCACACACTGCCACTCATGGGTTAGTGGTACTCTTAAGAGGGTGCGCGCAGTTACCCTGTAAATGCTCCACTCGGTCGCTCATGAGTAGTGATATCCGCAGCGTGGTAACAAACAGGGATCCCTCTTCTTTCCAATGATATGAGGAGATGAGAACGATGCTCTTCCTCTTCCATATGACTTGGGGTAGGAGGGTGCCCTCCACTAGCATTTTATCTACTCGATCACTCAAGACCAGTGATGGCAGAGTGTGTATAGTTGTCATAATCATACCCACTCGACCTCATCCATGACCGGTGACGGTGGCTGATTGACGTCAGGGGTGGCCATGCCATTACATCATGTGCACGACTACATAGATTGCATTTGTTTGGGTTTGTTACATATGTTTGGATGACATGCATATACAGGAGGTATTTTGTTTACATACGGTCTGGTAACCTTTCAGGTTTGGGAGGTTTATGATTTTCATACCTCGCAAGTGGGTTTGAAAGTGGTAGGTACTTGTATATAGTTTGTAGCGACACGACCCCTCTAGCCCCATCAGGCGGCTCTCTAGGTCGTGCCCTACGGTCTTCCCATTCCCGGTAATAGGTTTTTGCCTTCCCTAGATTCGAACCTTAGACCTCCAGGACAAGTACAAAGGTTCCTTGAATCCGGTAGCCAAGTGAGCGCACTCACTTGGCTACCGGATTCAAGGAACCTTTGTACTTGTCCTGGAGGTCTAAGGTTCGAATCTAGGGAAGGCAAAAACCTATTACCGGGAATGGGAAGACCGTAGGGCACGACCTAGAGAGCCGCCTGATGGGGTTAGAGGGGTCGTGTCGCTACATTAAAAGACGCGCCCCGAGGAGTCGCCTGTCCGATACCGATCGAACTGTCACTCCCTCGATTCGGCGGACAACTCAAAACCCTAACCTCTACGATCACCTCGACTGATTGTACCATAGCCTATAGGGCTGGAACAACCGTGTGTAGTAAACGAAAACGCCAACAAAGACAAAAACTGCGTACTGGTACGACTTACGGCAAAGTACAATGCACAAAAGGTCACCATGGTTCACAAAAGTACAATCATATCGAAAATACCGCAGCGTAACACCAAATGAAAGTACAACTGAATGACAAATAAAAAGGGTACCAATAGGTACCATCGACATATACAGGACAACAAGAAATCATCTCGACACACGTAGAGGGACAGGCTGCAGGGCACTCCAGTCGATCATCCTGAAATAAAAATAAGAAGCTAACGGAATGAGTCATAGAACTCAGCGGATATCTCATCATATATGCATGATAGTCTAAGCTAGCAACAGTGTAACAGACTATCGAAATAACACGTGTACATGCAGTGGTAAGTACAACTGAAAGAGGAAATAGGAAATATCATACCAATGTAGCAGTGTTGTCAAAATCATACATAAGGGCATCCAAGTAGCACAAGCACAAGTAAGTGCAAAATATACGTATACACAAGGTGCAATGACATGGTCACCCCTGCCGTCGGTCAGACATTGTCACCAATGTACGGGAGGAAGCTGAGTGGATGCCACCTTCCAACGTAGGGTTGTGATTGCCGTCTATACTCTGCCATCACTACTCCTGAGCGATCGAGTAGACGGAATGCTATCGGTGTAACACCCCTAGTCCATGCCCTATCCAGGGGACATCTCTGTCTACCCTAGGCCATCTCTGGAGGGCATCTCTGTCTGAGTGTTACTCCTACCCCATGTATATAAATGGGGGAGAGACCTCTCCCTCTCATCTCCTGGTATATGGACTACTCAAGGAGGGACCTCTGCCTGCTACCACGCTCCGATTCACTAACCCATGAGTGCATGAGCGGAGCAGCACAAAGCACACTACCCAATACTCCGTCAACCACTAACCTATGAGTGACCGTATGGGTAGGTCAGTATGACTGTCGACCTGACTCACCCACAAAAGGGGCCCCTGATCGACAGTTATGCACAGTGCACGTTGATGCATGTCACTGGTCAAACAACATCCACTATCTAGTCCACCTATATCAACATGATATGCAAGGATCGTAAATAATGCACTATAACCTAAATCTTAAAGGTATAGTATCACATGCCAAATATAGCACAAGCAGTATTAGCAAGACCAATAGAGGAGTTATACCATAATCTATTACTCTATTGTTAAACAAAGCATATCAAGCATATATCTGTGACTAATCTAAAAGAAGAGTCAGAGATACCCGCCTCCAATGTAGAATCCAAAAATGAAGAGAACCCCCTGTCCAGACAGTCCGCATCGAAGTAGAAAAGTCAAACAACATCCTGTATCAAATAACATAATCAGCTATCAACACAAAAGTAATTAGCTAAGCTAACTAATCCAAACCGTATTAGCGTTTTCTCAACTATCTTGAGTTATGGATCTTAGGCTTAACTTAAGTTCAACGTAAACCAAGCGAAACTCTAATCCAATCTAGCTGACCAAGGTGAAGCCACTCAGCATAGCAACACCCACCCCACGATAGGTTTACCAACACAGAAACCCTAATCCCTCAAACAAGCCTCCAACAAAACAAGAATACATCCACCCAATCATTTCGAACACAGAGCTGAAACCTACTTGCCTTCACAATTTAACTCACCCTCAACCAATGCTACACACGGTCAAGAACAGAAACACAAAAAAATAAACTAAAATCGACCAGTTTCAACAATCAACACATCAGGGCAAACCAACAAACACAAACCGCACAGATCCTGCCCAAAGGGACCGAAGCCACTCCACTGAACAGCATGAGCAAGAAACAAAACCACAACCCCTAGCAACCCCAAAGCTGAATTCAAGATCAACTGTCCTTACCTGCCAAGATGTGTCAATCGAGTCGCCTGCCGCCGGTGAACTTGCGAGATGAGGGATCGCAGATGAGGCTGTGATCGCATGGTAGGAGGTAGATCCCTGAGCAACGTGCGGAGTAGTGCCCTAAATCGCTAGCAACCCTTGGCGATGGTATCGCTCGGTGGCCAAATCACATGAAGAGGTAAATATCGGAGGTCTCCTTCCTCGATCCTCCGAATCAATGTGCGAAACCACTCCCCCTCCTATCGGCTCTGACGGTGGCGATTGTCAATGACCCACTTGGCGAGGTGCGACACCCAGATCACCCAACCCCCAACAGTTGGGTCCTAGGGCTCACCTGAAGAAGGGCTCGCCGACCTCCAGCACTGGGTCAATCGCTCGGAAGAAGAGATGACGCGAGGATCGCGTGAGTTTGCCGTTTGGAAGGAGAAGAAGGGGAAATCGGTCGGCCTGGCTCGCGGAGAAGAAGGGGAAGGAGGAGAGGAAGAGCCGACATCGGTATTTTGAGATCTCGATTTGTCATAGCGAAGTGGATAAAAGGGGTTTTAAGTGTTTGGGTTTTTTTTGCAAATAACCCCTCCGATTTTGGCATATCCGACACATGCCCTTAAGTTTAGACAATTTTGCATTCTGGTCCCACAAATTTTTAGTATTTTAACATTCTACCCCATTAATAAAAATTTGATCCCCAAATCCCGTTATTTAGGTATGCCAAGTACAAAATTACTGAACGATTCCTCACACGTACCTCAATCAAACAAGTGGGGGTAGCGAGCTCGGATAATATCCTTGAGCTCTCAGATCGTCTCGGCATCTAAATGGTGCTGCCATCCGACTTTAACTAATTGGATTGCCTTGTTCCGCAACCGACGCTCTTGGAAAACCCAAAACCATACAGATACCTCCTCATAAGTACTATCAGACTGGAGTTGAACAGGCACCTCGAATAAGATAGGTGCGGAATCTGACACATAACCTCTTAGCATAGACACATGGGACACGTAGTGGATGCCGGTCAAAGACGGTGAAAGTGCTAGTTGATAACCATCATTTTGTTGATTATTTTCGGCTCTAAAATCCATGTTTGATCCATATTTTATATGCTTAAGTTTGCAATTTTATTAGGTTTCATGTATTTTCCCTATTTTGGCTTTTAATTCTAATATTTGTATATTTGGGATATTTTTGGCACTAAATTTGAATATCATTTTGTAGGCTTCAATTGATCATGGACCTAGATCAAATCAGGTCAGACTTGAGTCAGCATTGGATCCAGATTAAAGGGATCAATCATCGGATTATTAGGAGCCGTCCATTCCAGAGAACGGCTAGATCTGAGCCATCGGTCAATTTCTGGTCGATCCGAGTTCAAGATAGAATCAATCATGACCAGAGATCAAGATCTGAAAATTTCAGCCAAATCAGAAGTGATCTGACCGTTGGATCGAGCTCAAGATGTTCTAGACCATCCATTCAAGAAAAGGGAAGATCTGGACCATCCGCCACTGATCTGGTTAATCCGAGCTGGGGACAGGTAGATCAGGACCATTGATTGGGATCTGTGAAGTTTGGTTCAGATCGGAAGAGATCCGACCGTTGGATGAAGCCGAATCGATCTCAGCCGTCCGTTACTAATGAGCTGTGAGTTCTGGGCTGAGCTGGGTTAACTGCGGTTTGGGCTGGCTGAACCAAGGCTAGGACTGAACCCAAGTGTTGAGGCTGATCGAATCCAAATGCTGAGTCTGATTGAACTCAATAGGACTGACCCAACTGCTGGCTGGGTTGGTTGAACTCAACTGGCTTGGCTTGACTGAACCGAACCATTGAGGCTGAAACAACTGCTGAACTCAATTGGATTGATTGAACCGAATTGCTAGGCTGAGGTTGAGTGAGTCCAAATGGCTTGGCTGATCGAACACAAAGCTAGGGCTGAGGCTGACCGAACCCGCGCGCAGCCAGAGGGAGAAAAACCGAAGGGGAAGCCTCGATTGAGATCATCGACTCCACACGCAGGGCTCGCGGCGATTCTTCTCCTCCTCCATCTTCATCGTCGCCGCAACTAGGGTTAGGGGTTCCAACCCTAGTCGGCCGGAGCTTCGATCAACCGAGTTTGAGGGGTTCCCGACTCGTTCATTGCCACCTTCTTCTCCATCTTCATCGACGCCGCAAGCTAGGGTTAGGGGTTCCAACCCTAGCCGGCCGGAGTTCATCATCGCCACGGTCTTCCATCGCCGCCGGAGCTTCGATCGATCGCCGTTTGAGGGGTTCCCGACTCGATCCGATCAAGGCTTCCATCCACTCTCACCGCCGGCAGCCGATTCCTCATTTCCAGCATAGATTCAATTTCCTTCCAGCATTTCTTCATTTACATTCTTTCCAGCAGTTTTTTCCAGTAGTTTTCTTCGCAGCTTTATCTTCTTCTTTGTTTTTCTTCAGCAGGCGAGATTTCCTTCCACAATTCTTCATCAGCAGCTTTTCTTTCCAGACAGTTCTTCAATTCAGTTCAAATTCAGCAGTAGCTTCAATTCCAGCAGTCGGCAGCAATTCCATTTCAGCAATTCAGATTCAGAAATTCAGTTTCTCCTTCCCAGCAGCTGTTTTCCAGCAGCTTTTCACCACAGCTTCAGCTCCTATCCAATTCCAAGTTCTTCACAGCCGTATTTCATCAGCAGCTTTCATCCGATTTAGTTAATGGAGTTTCATCAGAATTGGATATTGGTTTAATTTGAATGTTAATTGTGTGTTTGATTGTTAAATATTTGTATTGATGGATCTTCCACAATTCAAATGACACTTACTTTTGTCATTTTAATTCATGCTCATATAGTGTTTGGTTAAATGCCTGTTAGAACAATTTCTTTCAATTGTGATGTTTCCTAGTTGCTTAACTCTTGGTTTGTGTTGCTCTTCTTATTGCTTTAAGTTTTACGTCTTCGTTTACATGCAATTAAGCTAGGTTGGGTTAGATTTCTTTAATGCTGTAAGTTTTGTTCCATGTTTAGTTTTGTCAATGCTTAATTTCAAGTTGTCTGTTCTTTTCTGCAAATGTAGTTAGGTTAATTTAGATTTCATTACTTGCACTGTCTTTCACTTCGGTAGAACTAGATTTCATACTTGCTTTTCCTATTTCTGTTCGTAGTCATAGCTTTCAAATCCAAAACCCAGTTTCATGTACAAAAACCCGAAAGCAATAAGATACGATTCTGAGAATTATCATGCACCGACTACATTCGTTGGGAGACGACTCGAGTTACTCTATGCTACATTAGTTTAGAGGAATTCGATATTCTAATTGTATTTGAAACCGTAACACGACAAAAACGGTTATCAAATTTGGCGCCGTTGCCGGGGAGTGTAGTGGTGCTTGATAATTATATCTTTTGATTCTATTCTGATTGCTTTATTTTTGGTATATGATTGCTGTCATTTTGTTTGTTTTGTGACAGGGCTGCAAGATCAAAATGTTTTCACCAGAGGACTGTAAAGAGATCACAAGTGCACTGTCAGAGTTAAAGTTTTGGGTGAATCATGTGATCCAACAAAGATCCAACAGTCATGCATCTACTTACCAGCAGCCATGTCAACAGTTTCAGCAGCAAAACCAATATTTTCGGCAGCCTGATTCAAACTTTCAGCAGAACCAACCTTTTAATCAGCCACCACGGCAGTTTCAACCACAATTTCAGAATTTTCAGCACGGGTTCAATTCAAATTTTCAACAGCCTTATTCGAATTTTCAGCAAACAAATCAGTTTTTTCAGCCACAATTTCAGCAAGGTCAGCTATGCTTTCAATCAAGTCAGAATTTTCAGCAGGGGTTCCAACCATTTTAGACTTTCCAGAATCAAAATCAGAGTGGATTTCAACCTGCACAGCAATATTTTCTACCAAACGATCAGAATTTTCAGCCACCATTTCAGAGTTTTCAATTTCAGAATCAGAATTTTCAGCAATCTCCACCAAGTTGTGAACCAAGTTTTCAGCAATTTAATCAGCATATTCAATCATTTCATCAACCCCCACAGTCTCAATTTCAGAATTCACAGCCTACTTACAGTTTGGAGCAACCTCATGCTACATTTCAAAACCAACAAGAGTTCCACACCAATCAAGGAGGCTTTGAGAATCCTAATGAGAATGAGGCTCAACAACAAAGGTTGGAGGAGATGTTTCAACAAGTTCTACTATATCAACAACAAGAGCAACAAAGGCTTCAAAACATCGGAAGAAGCATTGGACAAATGGCGAGTCAAATGAATCCATCTATAGGTGTAGGGGATTGCATTGAGCCCCAGGGACCACCTATATTGACTGAGACGTCAGGAGATTCAGAGGATAGGATTGAGAGTGTAGGGGATTGCACTGAGCCCCAAGAATCACCCATTCCTACTGATTTAGAGGCATTGGAGAAGATGGATAGCAGAGCTTGTAACAACCTTGATTTCGATTCTGAAATTTTACAGGATCATTCTATACTTTTATTTAGTGATGATGTAGTTGTTGATGATCCTAATTTTTCTAATTTGATTGTTACAAGAATGGTTGAGGAAACATGTGTTGCAGATGAATCCGCAGGTGTAGGGGATTGCACTAAGCCCCAGGAACCACCAACATTGACTGATACATCAGAAGATTCAGAGGATCAGAATGAAAGTGTAGGGACTTGTATGGTGGAAGCAAGAACCCAAGAATCACTAGAACCTGAACCTAAAAAAGAGATTGCTCATTACCAGGAGGAACTAATAATCGCATCTACTCTTATAGAACCTCCAGGTATTCTTCAGCAAGATCAGGTAGTATTCCTCTTATTTCTTCTGAAGATTGCATAGAGGTGCTTCAAACTGATTTTATTAATTGTAAAAAAATTTTAGAGGCACCTAAAATTGATGTTGTTTGTTATGATGAATCCCTTGATACATCTTTTGTGGATATGGATTGTAAATTTTTTTTAGAAGTGCCCCAAATTGATGTTGTTTGTTATGATGAATATTTTGATACATCTTTTGTGTATATGAATTGTGAAAAAATTTTAGAAGAGCCTGAAATTAATGTTGTTTATTGTAATGAATCTCTTGCTATGTCTTATGCTGAAGTTGAATGTGAAAAACTCATGGAGGTACCTGTGGTTGATTTTTTAGGTTGTGATGCATGTCTTGCTACATCTTATTTAGATATTAATTGTGAAAACTTCATTGAGGTGCCAATAATTGATTTTCTTGGATGTGCTGCATTTTTGGATTCTTTTTATGTAGAAATTGATGATATTACACTTCTTCCTTACCCTGCATGCTTGAGAGAGGTATTACATGGTTTTGCAGGGTCCCGAAGACTTCTGGAGTGGGTGCTCCATCTGAACAGACTCCAACCTCCTGGAAGAACTTCCAAAAAGCATCAAGAGGGAGGAGTTGTTTGTATTTTGACTAGTAGCGCTCGCTCTCTTAAGTGGATCTTGCACCTCAATCGCCTTCGGCCACCTGAACATCTCCACCACTACCTGAACATCTCCAGCCGCTAGGAATAAAGGGGAGTTTGTTCCTTTATTTTCCTTTTCTTGTTTTTTTTTCTTTATGTTTATACTCGTATGCTTGTTTACTTTATACTTTGCATTTATACTTTGTTTCCTCATTCTGCATTTTGTTTGGCTTGAATAAATCTTGTTTGATTTCGAGTTGTATCTCCTTACATGTTCCTTTATTATGCTTTGAGAATCATAAAAATAGTTAAGTCTAATTATCGAGTTTTGGTTTCCTTGGTATGCTTGGGGATATTAATTGTATTTAGTCATTTGTTGTGGTAATAGACTCTATCTTGTTGGATTAAGCATGACATTTTATTGATCACCTAGAGAGAATATTGACATGCCTATCTTAATCCTCTTATGTGTGATAGCATTTGTGATACTTGACACTCTAGAACTTGCTTTGATTCTTTTTGAAATTACATTAACATAAGCTTACATGAATATGATAGAGGTAACCTTTCTTGTTGAACTCTTAATTTTCCCTCTACCTTGCTATTGTTACTAGAGAGCATTTCACCTATTACTTTCCTGTCTCATTGTCTTTCAGATCCTCTCATTGTCGCTATATTTTCACTGTTATATCTTTGTTAGCTTATTCTTCCCTTGAGCATGCGATGAGAGCATGGGGTAATTGCATGATGAGTTACATTATTATTTCTCTATTATCAGCCTCTATTATTGTGAGTTTTAGGTGATTATCATGCTTTGATACATTGCCCGAGACGGACAAGTTTTAAGTGTGGAAGGGAGACAAGTGTATATGGACGAATGCTTGTGTGAAAAAAAAAATCTCTCTTTGAAAAAAAAATCTCTCTATGTGAAAAAAAAAAGAAAGAGAGATAGAAAAAAATAATAAAGATGCAAAAAAAAGAAAAAAAAAGTAAAAAAAAAAGAAGAGAGAAAAGAATGAAAAAAAATCAAAATCTCTCTATGTGAAAAAAAAAATTTCTTCAAGCATTCGAGATTTTGTTAGTGATGAACAAAAAGGAATATTTTCTTCATGTATACTCATTTGATATCTTTATTAGAGAATCTCAAGAGTGAAGTTGTTGATCCCTACATGCACTTTGAGAGATGTTGTAAATGGTTGATGTGTAGTGTATTGAGAATGTGAAAGGAGAATTATGAGTGTTGGAGGTTTGATTGAGTTATTTACTTTGGACTATTGTTTGATTGTATACACCATGTTAATTACCCCAATGCTCTCATTTTCTCTTTGATCTTCTTTCATGCTCTTTATGATCTTCTTTGTTATCTATTTTCTTGTTCTCTTGTTAGCACTTGGTTTCATTATTATTCATTGAAAAGCCCTCTTGATTTGTGTACTTATGTTATGGTAGTGGAGAAGTAAAAGATAAGTAAGCATATGGTAGTGCAATGTCATGAATGCATTGAGAGAACTCCACTTTCATATATGTTATTTTTGTGAGCATCAGTGCATATATCCATCTTGTGAGGTCTTTGTCATGCTTAGTTTATTCAAGTTGATGAAATTACCATGCTTTTGACTTATGTGAGATTTGGAACCATAAATACATGGATTCTTGAGACTTGATGATCCTAAGTAACTTTCTTTTATTATTTCTTAAAGTATTGATAGGGGATGTAATGTTTGGGAGATATGTTGTTTTCTTTTAGTCTTATTTACTTGTGCGAGACGCCCAAGCATAAGTGTGGGGGAGTTGATAAACATCATTTTGTTGATTATTTTCGGCTCTAAAATCCATGTTTGATCCATATTTTATATGCTTAAGTTTGCAATTTTATTAGGTTTCATGTATTTTCCCTATTTTGGCTTTTAATTCTAATCTTTGTATATTTGGGATATTTTTGGCACTAAATTTGAATATCATTTTGTAGGCTTCAATTGATCATGGACCTAGATCAAATCAGGTCAGACTTGAGTCAGCATTGGATCCAGAATAAAGGGATCAAGCATCGGATTATTAGGAGCCGTCCATTCCAGAGAACGGCTAGATCTGAGCCATCGGTCAACTTCTGGTCGATCCGAGTTCAAGATAGAATCAATCATGACCAGAGATCAAGATCTGAAAATTTCAGCCAAATCAGAAGTGATCTGACCGTTGGATCGAGCTCAAGATGTTCTAGACCATCCATTCAAGAAAAGGGAAGATCTGGACCATCCGCCACTGATCTGGTTAATCCGAGCTGGGGACAGGTAGATCAGGACCATTGATTGGGATCTGTGAAGTTTGGTTCAGATCGGAAGAGATCCGACCGTTGGATGAAGTCGAATCGATCTCAGCCGTCCGTTACTAATGAGCTGTGAGTTCTGGGCTGAGCTGGGTTAACTGCGGTTTGGGCTGGCTGAGCCAAGGCTAGGACTGAACCCAAGTGTTGAGGCTGATCGAATCCAAATGCTGAGTCTGATTGAACTCAATAGGACTGACCCAACTGCTGGCTGGGTTGGTTGAACTCAACTGGCTTGGCTTGACTGAACCGAACCATTGAGGCTGAAACAACTGCTGAACTCAATTGGATTGATTGAACCGAATTGCTAGGCTGAGGTTGAGTGAGTCTAAATGGCTTGGCTGATCGAACACAAAACTAGGGCTGAGGCTGACCGAACCCGCGCGCAGCCAGAGGGAGAAAAACCGAAGGGGAAGCCTCGATTGAGATCATCGACTCCACACGCAGGGCTCGCGGCGATTCTTCTCCTCCTCCATCTTCATCGTCGCCGCAACTAGGGTTAGGGGTTCCAACCCTAGTCGGCCGGAGCTTCGATCAACCGAGTTTGAGGGGTTCCCGACTCGTTCATTGCCACCTTCTTCTCCATCTTCATCGACGCCGCAAGCTAGGGTTAGGGGTTCCAACCCTAGCCGGCCGGAGTTCATCATCGCCACGGTCTTCCATCGCCGCCGGAGCTTCGATCGATCGCCGTTTGAGGGGTTCCCGACTCGATCCGATCAAGGCTTCCATCCACTCTCACCGCCGACAGCCGATTCCTCATTTCCAGCATAGATTCAATTTCCTTCCAGCATTTCTTTATTTACATTCTTTCCAGCAGTTTTTTCCAGTAGTTTTCTTCGCAGCTTTATCTTCTTCTTTGTTTTTCTTCAGCAGGCGAGATTTCCTTCCACAATTCTTCATCAGCAGCTTTTCTTTCCAGACAGTTCTTCAATTCAGTTCAAATTCAGCAGTAGCTTCAATTCCAGCAGTCGGCAGCAATTCCATTTCAGCAATTCGGATTCAGAAATTCAGTTTCTCCTTCCCAACAGCTGTTTTCCAGCAGCTTTTCACCACAGCTTCAGCTCCTATCCAATTCCAAGTTCTTCACAGCCGTATTTCATCAGCAGCTTTCATCCGATTTAGTTAATGGAGTTTCATCAGAATTGGATATTGGTTTAATTTGAATGTTAATTGTGTGTTTGATTGTTAAATATTTGTATTGATGGATCTTCCACAATTCAAATGACACTTACTTTTGTCATTTTAATTCATGCTCATATAGTGCTTGGTTAAATGCCTGTTAGAACAATTTCTTTCAATTGTGATGTTTCCTAGTTGCTTAACTCTTGGTTTGTGTTGCTCTTCTTATTGCTTTAAGTTTTACGTCTTCGTTTACATGCAATTAAGCTAGGTTGGGTTAGATTTCTTTAATGCTGTAAGTTTTGTTCCATGTTTAGTTTTGTCAATGCTTAATTTCAAGTTGTCTGTTCTTTTCTGCAAATGTAGTTAGGTTAATTTAGATTTCATTACTTGCACTGTCTTTCACTTCGATAGAACTAGATTTCATACTTGCTTTTCCTATTTCTGTTCGTAGTCATAGCTTTCAAATCCAAAACCCAGTTTCATATACAAAAACCCAAAAGCAATAAGATACGATTCTGAGAATTATCATGCACCGACTACATTCGTTGGGAGACGACTCGAGTTACTCTATGCTACATTAGTTTAGAGGAATTCGATATTCTAATTGTATTTGAAACTGTAACACGACAAAAACGGTTATCACTAGGCGATAAGCTACAGCTCCAATCCTTTCCATAATCTAGAATGGACCAATATATCGTGGAGCTTGCTCACCTCTGAGACCAAAATGTTCTACCCCTTTCGTGGGAGAAAATCGAAGGAAAACATGATCACCCCCAGCAAACTCTATGGGTCTGCGCCTCCGGTCAGCACATCTTTTCTGGCGATCCTGCGCTACTAATAATCTTCGTCTGACAGTCCGTACTAACTCTGCCTCGTGCTGAACTCTCTAGGGTCCCAGTAGCTGAGTCTCACCGACCTCATCCCAGAGGGTGGGTGTCCTGCACGCCCTACCGTACAACGCCTCAAACGGTGTCATCTATATCGCCGAATGAAAGCTGTTGTTGTAGGTGAACTCCACCAAGTACAAATGGTCCTCCCAACTGCTCCCAAAGTCCATCACACACGAGCGCAGTAAGTCCTCCAACGTCTAGATAGTACGCTCTGACTGCCCGTCTGTCTGGGAAAAGAAAAGTTGTGCTGAGACGAAACTCTGTGCCCATAGTCCTCTGTAAACTCTGCCAAAACCGAGATGTACAGCGCGGATCTCTATTTGAGATAATTCTCAAAGGAATTCCGTTCAATCTGACTATCTCCCGGCAATACAACTCTGTCAATCTATCAAGAGAAATTGTCCTCCGGATTGCTAAGAAGTGAGCAGATTTGGTTAGTCGGTCCACGACTACTCAAATCGCATCATGACCTCTCCTAGTCCTCGACAAACCCACCACGAAATCCTTGGTGATATGCTCTCACTTCCACTTGGGAATGGGGATCCTCTGGAGGAGTCCAACAGGTCTCTGGTGCTCTACCTTAACCTGCTGACAAACGAGACATCCAGCAACAAAATCCGCGATGTCTCTTTTGATGCCGTTCCAACAATAGGAACATCTCAAATCACGATACATTCGAGAGCTACCAGGATGAATAGAAAAACGTGATCGGCGGCCTCCTGCAGCAACTCCTCCAACACAGGGTGCGCCTCTGGTACACACAACCTCCCTCGGAAATACAGAACACCCTTCTCATCACGTGTGAAATCCGTCTGCTCTCCTGAAATCGCCTGGCTGCCCAGAAAATTGAATATGCTGGTCACTGGCCTGAGCTTATCTGATCCTCGTCCAAATCTCTGACTGAGCCATCAAAGTCACTAGCAGTCCTCTCTATATCCGAGATTGCTCCTCTAACCCAGCTCAAAGAAACTCTGAATCAAATCCGTGACCATCACTCGGTGGTATGCCAAAACAGCTCTGAATTTCCGACTGAGGGCGTCGGTAACTACATTAGCTTTCCCAGATGGTAGCTGATGGTGCAGTCGTAATCCTTCAGAAACTCCATCCACCTCCTCTATCGGAGATTCAGCTTTCGCTGCGTGAATATATACTAAAGGCTCCTGTGGTCTATGAAGATCTCGAAGGTGACCCCATAAAGATGATGTCTCCAGATCTTCAGCGCAAAAATAATAGCAACCAACTCTAAATCTTGCACGGGGTAGTTCCTCTCATACTCCTTCAGCCGCCGAGAAACATAAGCAACCACCCGTTCAAGCTGCATGAGTATCGCGCCCAGTCCCAGGAGAGATGCATCAGTATACAGAGTGAAACCATCCTCTCCAAAAGGCAGTACTAGATCTGGTGCAGATACAAGCCTCCGCTTTAGCTTCTGGAAGCGGGTCTCACAGGCCTTAGTCCATACAAATTTTACGCCTTTCCTAGTTAGGCATGTAAGTGATGATGCAATGCTGGAGGAACCTTCGACAAAGCGTCGGTAATAGCCAGTCGAACCCAGGGAACTACGCAAATTGGAACGATCACCCAATTCACTTCAAACCCTCCCCGAGTCCTAAGTTAATCCCCGACAAGGTCCTTAATACCTGTTCCCATCTCCAACCGTAAATGGGATCGTCTAATATACCCTAGTGGTCTCTAAGGTTCAACCTTCATCTACTGACATACCCAATATCTAACCACAACATTCGCGATATCTTTCCCAATATCGGTCCGCCAACAGGAACGTCTCAAGTCTCTGTATTTATGGTATTACCTGCAAAACATAGAAACCAAGAACGGTGAGCCTCACTTGCCCCTTAGGTGAGATAATCAAGGAAGCTCCTCCATAAATAGGTCAGAAAATTTTCAAACCATAGAAAACGCTAGAACACTTCTTCGGACAAGCGTCCGAAAATTCTCGAACTACGGAAACGTCCGAGAGCTAAGGCTATTACTGTCATCAGTACGACCCAGTGACAATAGAAACCCTAACGTCCACGTGCTAGAACCTCTAGCCCTGAGACGAGGAGATAACTGCAACCTCATCGTCTCCGGTGCCAATGAACCACCACATGGACTGGTTTGGAGGTCAACTCGTAACCACCCTTACTTAACAACCAACGGTCTACCTCTCGGAGACCGTCTTTTATAACATACACTAGTTACAGTCAACTTTCATCGGTGTCGCGCTGCTAACACCCATTCCATCGCATCCCAGCGGATCCTGCTTCTTGATGTGCTACCGAGAATATCTAACACATACGACCTGTCTATGAGTCATAAAACCTCATAGACTAGAATCGCGTAAGACGAGTCGACTAACCGTCTTCTCGTAACCCAATATTTCTCCGGTTCTTCACTCAAGGTTCAGAAACCTCTGAGTTCGGACTCCATAACATAGAGGTACGCTATGTCTCAAGAGCATCTCAACATTATCACGAAGTGATTCTTAGTTCTTTGACAGTTTCCTCAACATCTTCCACCCAAAGGTTGTCTAACCTCGTAAGTGATTCGCCTCAGCACAAATCATAAGTACGTAGGTACCTCCTTGGTTCACCAAACCAAGTACCAATGGTAACCCATATGTGGCGAGCAACAAGCTCCACACCTTTCTAGGTCGGTACTAGTCACATCTGACTGTACTTTTTGGTTATCTAACCAAGCGTAATAAATCTGAGATCAAAAGTCCCACGAAAATAGAATATCTCTATCCTCTATCAACCAAGATGATAAACAACTAATATCATCTCTGCTGTATCACAGCAGACCATGTCCTCCAGACATGCCATCTAGGATACAATCATCAACATAATACGTAAGGGTCCAAGATTAATCACACGCCATAGTCGTAACTAAAACGGATTGACTACAAGTCATCTAGATAAACTATATCTACAAGTACCTACAGGCTAAGTATTTAAGCCGATATACCATCTCATCAAGATAAAGGAATGTCTAACCCTACACTAGACAGTAGATACAAAAGAGGTAAATGAGACATGTCATATACTTCGCGTCGCCTGGAGAAGTCCCGTCGCCACCATGTTCCAATCACATCTATCGAGAAGACGACTCCGACATAAAACCCGAAAACACACACAAGACCATAAGGTATCTTGAGAACCTGACTCTGATACCAAATAAATTGTCACGCCCTGAGGAGCCACCCGTCCGATACCGATCGGACTGCCACTCCCTCGATCCGGCGGACAACTCAAAACCCTAACCTCTACGATCACCTCGGCCGATTGTACAATAGCCTATAGGGCTGGAACAATCGTTTGTAGTAAACGAAAACGCCAACAAAGACAAAAATTGCGTACTGGTACGACTTACGGCAAAGCACAATGCACAAAAGGCCACCATGGTTCATAAAAGTACAACCATATCGAAAATACCGCAGCGAAACAACAAATGAAAGTACAACTGAATGACAAATAAAAAGGATACCAACAAGTACCACCGACATATAAAGGACAACAAGAAATCGTCTCGACACACGTAGAGGGACAGGCTGCAGGGCACTCCAGTCGATCATCCTGAAATAAAAACAAGAAGCTAACGGAATGAGTCATTGAACTCAGCGGATATCTCATCATATATAAAGGATAGTCTAAGCTAGCAACAGTGTAACACACTATCGAAATAAGACGTGTACAGGCAGTGGTAAGTACAACTGAAAGAGGAAATAGGAAATACCATACCAATGTAGTAGAGTCGCCAAAACCAGACATAAGGGTCTCCTGTAAGTGCATGCCAATCATATGCAGCATCCAAGTAGCACAAGCACAAGTAAATGCAAAATATACGTATACACAAGGTGCAATGACATGGTCACCCCTGCCGTCGGTCAAACATCGTCACCTATATACGGAAGGAAGCTGAGCGGAGGTCACCCTCCGACGTAGGGTTGTGACTGCCGTCCATACTTTGCCATCACTACTCCTGAGCGATTGAGTAGACGGAATGCTGCCGGTATATCTGCTTACTTTTGATATGAGACTGTATTTGCTTACTTTTGTACTCTTTTTGTATAATCATTTTTATAGCCATGCATATCTATCTGTTTATATACCTGTGAAGTCCCTCTGGACTCTCAATCGTTTGCTTATTTTCCCTCTTTCAGGATGGAGCCATTAGGAAAACTTAGCAGCTAGTGCCTCTTACTTCGTAGTGATTTTTTTTCGCTACGCATTTTTTTCATTACAATTTGGATGTACTTTCGTTTTATATATGCTTTGTGGACATGTATGCGATGTGGTTTCATGCATTTATGTGTTGGAATGCCCGGAGGGCATACTGGTGTTTGGATTTTGCATGTTGTTAGATATGATGTATATTTTCTATTTTTTATGTTCTATATATTCGTGGAGGTCACGATATATATGTATTAAGGTTCTATATTGTTTGTGGTATATGGAAGATACTGCTCGATTTTTGTCGAATATGTAGCTTTTCAGAGCGTGACAATTTATCAATGTTGATCAAGAATGTTAACGAACGTTAATCAACTGAATACATATGTGTTTAAGTTTATTTATTTAATTTAACAAGATATTCAAATTTATTTATCTCGTATGTATTAAATGAATATAAATAAATTATTACCAAATTAAATAACAAACTTATCACCACCTAATTCATTTATAGACCTACTATTGTCTTTTGTGTTTAGGGAACGATTTGGATTTGTAATGCATGACTTTTCAAAGTCATGGTATCATGCATATAATGTTTAGCACATGATGTAGTGAACCTCAAAAGCAATTAAGATGTCGGACCTATTATTGTCCTTTGTGTTTAGGGAATGATAATGCATGACTTTTCAAAGTCATGGTGCCGTGCATATAATGTTTAGTACATGATGCAGTGAACCTCAAAAGCGATTAAAATGTATGACCTACTATTTTGTGTTTAGGGAACAATTTGGATTTGTAATGCATGACTTTTCAAAGTCATGGTGTCGTATATATAATGTTTAGCACATGATGCAGTGAACCTCAAAAGCGATTAAAATGCCTGACCTACTATTGTCCTTTGTGTTTAGGGAATGATTTATGATCCCGACCAAGTTTACGGGTAGCTCGGCCAGCCAGCCTGGCGGCTCCACGAAGGCCCAGTAGAGGGGCCCACGAAGGCCCAGTAGAGGGTCCACGAAGACCTCACCCGGGGAATTCCCGAGCTAGGGACCCTCCCGAATCATTGACAGACCAACCCTGGGGGAGATCGGGCAGGTCGATCCCGGGCACCTCTTAACTCGGCCACCGAATCCAGCTTCCCGACCCAGGGCTAGGTCAAGAAGGTCAGTCCTCTGTACCCCGTAGACCTGACAACCAATAGACCCGAAAGATGGCAAAGCATATATAGTTCGGTCAATCCCCGACTCATGGCGTACCCTGTGTCACTCGGCTATACTACACCCGACCCGAGCCGTATCACTCAGACCCGTCAGCCATCCATCAGTCTCCGAACCAATCTTTCCTTACGCCACCCCTACCTCAGGGCACCCCTGAGGACGACCATGACGTCAGGGATAGTGTTCGCCTTACTCAATCATAACATACATCGCGGATATTCCGCTGACTCGATACAGTTGTACTATCCAAGCACCCCGTGCCATGCCGCGGTACCTCTAGGTGTTCTTCCATGAGCTGACAAGCACCATACCCCCGTCTCATCGACACAGACAAGGGTTGTCAGCTCCTCCGGCTATATAAGCCCCTCCCCTCCTCATTCTGCAGGTATGCACAATTACACTCTCCTCTACTGCATTTCCTTTAGCTTCATATTCCTGTGGATACTGACTTGACCGTTGGAGGGTCTGACCGGGGAAAATCTCTGACGGGTTGACTAACGGTTGCTGTCTCGTAGGTCGGAGCTAGGTCAGCAACTCGCGATACTTGGGAGGTCATCTGGTCCTTGGAACTTCCACCTCGCTTCGCGACTGGATGAATTTGGATTTGTAATGCATGGCTTTTCAAAGTCATGGTGTCGTGCATATCATGTTTAGCAAATGATGTAGTGAGCCTCAAAAGCGATTAAGATGTCTGAGCTACTATTGTCTTTTGTGTTTAGGGAGAGATTTGGATTTGTAATGCATGACTTTTCAAAGTCATGGTGTCGTGCATATAATGTTTAGCACATGATGCAGTGAACCTCTAAGGCGATGAAGATGCTGACCTACTATTGTCTGTTGTGTTTAGGGAACGATTTGGATTTGTAATGCATGAAAGTCACGGTGTCATGCATATAATGTTTAGCACATGATGTAGTGAACCTCAAAAGCGATAAAAATGTCTTTTGTGTTGTTCTCTGCAGCATAATTCTATGTTCCTTGCACGGAAACCCACTATATCTCTTGGACAAGAGTATCTTGTTGTCGACGTTAATTAATGGAGATATTGTTGTTAGACCCGATATTGTCGTTAGGCCCGATCATGGATCAGAATCGCCGGTTCGATGATTCATGGAAGGTCGACGCTTAATCGTAACCGCCCAAGATGGTTACGGTTCACGGTTCGGAACCACCGGTTCACGGTTCGCCACGGTTCGAGATTATTATATTAATAAAATTAAATTTTAAAAAAACTAAATTTAAAATATAAAATTTATTAAAAAAAGAGTTTGCACTTATTTAAGTTGCCTACGTATCCTCTTAGGGTGTAGGGGAATCAAAGCCCATGTAGTTCTTTTACAGTTTTACTCTTTTATAATTTTCATCACTCACTTCCATTTCCTCCCGTTCCCGTTGTATTCGTTTCTTCGGTATCAAGTTCTTTGACTTCGTCTTCTGAAAGTTATGTTAGGATCGTTCCGTACGCTAGAGGGGGGTGAATAGCGTATTTTGATGACTTCGTTCTCTACAAGATGTTAGCACAGCGGAAATACAAAATAAAATAATAAGAACAAAGACTAACCAATGCTAACGCCTCATATTTAGTTGGTATCCACCCCGATCGGGTGACTAATCGAACAATCCTTCGGCGGATCAAACCCCGGATAACCTCCGGCTATCACGTGTCGCTCCTTGTAGGTGGAGAAACCTCACCACAACACCAAACAAAGTTCTGGACACGAAGACTACTAACTTGCCCTTAACCAAGACAAGTTTCATCAAGAAACTCAGCCACCACGACGTCCTCTTTAAATAGGACTCGGGGCTGATTTCTCGCTACCAGTCGACTGCCCCCAGGGCAGTCGACTGGTGCCAGCCAGATTCGACCGTTGACACTCCCAACGTTCGAATTCTGCCAGCTCACCAGCCACCTACCAGTCGACTGCCCCAGGGCAGTCGACTGGTCCCAGGCTAAGACCTTTCTGTGAGTTCCATCAGTCGACTGCCCCCAGGCCAGTCGACTGGTCTACTCACCCACCTAAGGTTACCCATCTTGAGTACATTCCACTCCGCACTCATACCATCACGACTTGACTGACTCCTCCTCCGCAACCTCGACTGTTGCCTTCGCGCCCTCTTCATCTTCGGCTCCCGTCCCTCGGATGCACGCAAGCCTCCAGCTTGCCTCCATGCCATCCTTCACGCATGCCTCGAAGTCCGCGCCCATCAGCTCATCGTCCCTGCTCACCAAGGTCCCTCGGATGTGCACGCAAGCCTCCAGCTTGCCTCCATGCCATCCTTCACCGTACCGAGGTCGTCCAGTCAAGTCCATATGCATAACCTGTACAACCTGCACACTCAACATACGCATATCAAATACAAGGGTAAACCTAACTTAAACCCTTTGCCCAAACATCAAAACCCATGGTCACTCCGGTCCATCTTAGGGCCGATTGCTCCAACAATCTCCCCCTTTTTGATGTTTGGCAATCCGTTTAAGTTAGGAAAGCAAGATAGTAGTAAATAGCAAAAACAATGCTAAATGAATGCATATGCAATGCATAACTGGATCCTATCCCAAGGCATCCCACACCTAACCCTCCAAGTTAGGAATTTTACAACACCTAGCCCTCCGAGCTAGGACTTTTACCACCTAACCCTTCAAGTTAGGATTTTCCAACACCTAGCCCTCCAAGCTAGGACTTTTACCACCTAACCCTTCAAGTTAGGATTTTCCAACACCTAGCCCTCCAAGCTAGGACTTTTCCCACCTAACCCTCCAAATTAGGATTTTCTACCAAACCAGGCTTTTTAAAGCTTCTCCAAAGCTCCCCCTCCACTGGACTTACAAAGGTTTTTTAAGAACCTCTCCAAGGTTCCCCTTACGCCAAGAATGGAGCAACCATGCTCCCCCTTAATCTCAACTCCCCCTAAACTAGGGTTTCTAGCAAAGGTATGTTTGGTTTCCCACTTAAACTCAACATCTCTCCCCCTTTGCCATACATCAAAAAGACCCCAATAATATCCCAATTATCAGTTCTTTTAATCCCCAATGATCATTAACAATGTGTACTAGCCTCCCATACACTTATTATGCATCATTTGGACACCAAACCAGCTGCTGATACAAAAATTGGCCTTGACCAGTCGACTGCCAAAATGGCAGTCGACTGATACTCTGAAAGTCTGAAATTTCAGCATTTCTGACGAACTTCAGAAATGCGCCAAAAATTCCACAAATCTCCAAAAATTTCCAAATTTTGTGGAGAGGTTTGTGGTACCCATATCTACTTGGAAAAAATACATTCCAAAATATATCTATCACCATTCCCAAGTTTGACACAAAATCCAAAAACTAGCAAAAAGGTTCAATCAAACCTTAACCAAAAGTCCTAGTTTTGGTTTCTTCTTGATGTCTTTGCCCATGCCACCCCACAATGCATCCCTAGCATTGATTTACATGACAATAACACATCAAAAACTAATTTTCATGCAATATGACCCCAATGTCATATTTTCATGCATGAAACTAAAAAACACCGTGCCAAAACCCAAGAATTGAGACTCAAGTCCGTCTCCAATTCTTTTGGCACACTCCATGGTCCATCTAGACCATTAGGAGCACCCCTTCTAAGGTCAATTCATCATATATCCCAAAGGCTTCTAGAGCTCTCCCTTGAGCTCTTAGCCCTAGCCACCTCCCTAGGTGACTCAACAAATGCTAAACCACACCGGTGAACCTCCGGTGACTCTTGGCCTACGAACTCAACCCTCTTAACATTTTCCTTTCCTTTTGATGACATTCCCTTGCCATTCTTGCACTCCCCCTTCTTGCCATAATCATATGCTATCCTAGCATATCTCTTTTCCTTGGCATGGGAGACCCTAGATCGGTATCCTAGACCCGATCTATCATTGTTGGGTTTTAGACCACCCAACACCATATCCAAACTCTTAGATCCAATAGTGAATCTCTCTAGGGTTTTCTCTAACCTCTCAAGCTTTTCCCTTAAAGCTTGATTTTTCCTTTCTAGATTCCTAAACCTAGAATCCACATGCCCATTTTGGATATTCCTAGACCTACCCTCCTTTCTAGGCACATTCCTCCCCTTCTTGGGATTAGTGTCATGGTCCTTAGGTCTGAAGGTCTTTGATTGTTCATGATGTATGACCTTCCTAGGGTTTTGATCTACCTTGTTAACCCTATTCCTATCATGATACTTGAAACCAAAATTATGCACCATTAAGTACTTTTCATTTTTCCTAGCATGCATGGATGAGCCATTTTCACTAGTTTTAGCATGCATAAAGGAACTTGAATTTGAATTGCATTTAGATTTAAGATTAGGGATTACCTCCCTTACCCTTGTAGTCCCTCCATGATATGAGCTTCTTTTCTTCTTTCTTTCCTCTTTCTCCCATCTTCTCAAGTGCTCCATTTTCTTGAACTCTTTACTCCTTGGGCACTTAGTGTGGTAGTGCCCTAGCTCTCCACATGTGAAGCATCGAATCTTCTTCCTTTTTGCTTGGGCTTCTCCAGTCCTACACTTTATGTTAGAATTAAAGGAATTTAGAACGAGTGTAGATTTTACCCCCTTTTTACCTTGTGGGCACTTATCATTGTAGTGCCCCTTTTGGTTGCAACCAAAGCATATAATTGTTGGTGCAAGTTGCATCAATGATGTTCTCCTTTATGTGTTTTAATGTTTGACAATGTACTTAAGTCAGTAATATATTGAACAGACAAAGGGGAGCGAAGGAGAAGTAACCTAAGCCTGAGAAAAGTCCTAGTTAAGCTAGGCATGGAAACCCTAAGACCTAGCGAAGGGCCGCTAGGCTCTGGCGAAGGGCTGCCAGAACGAAAAAGACCTAGCGAAGGGCCGCTAGGCTCTGGCGAAGGGCTGCCAGAAAGAAAAGACCTAGCGAAGGGCTGCTAGGCACCTGACGAAGGGTTGTCAGGAAAATAAGTCCTAGCGAAGGGCTGCTAGGCACCTGACGAAGGGCTGTCAGGGGAACAAGTCCTAGCAAAGGGCTGCTAGGCACCTGACGAAGGGCTGTCAGGGAAACAAGACCTAGCGAAGGGCTGCTAGGCACCAAGCGAAGGGATGCTTGGTATCCAAGACCTAGCGAAGGGCGGCTAGGCAAAAGTCCACCCGAAGGACCGGGCGGCAACCATCTCCTGAAAGGAGTAGGTGAAAGGTGCTTTCTCGGGGGTAGGAGTTTGCGTCGGTTCGACCTAGGATTGCATGCCAATCCGAAGTCCGAACCAAGTCCTTAAGCCTAACATTGTATGTATATGTGCTTTGTATTTGTGTATCTTGTAGGTACCAAGAACCGGAGACAAAGCAAGTTGCTGAAAAAGGCTGTTGGGGGCGCCCGGAGTGTTGGGGGCGCCCGGAGCAAAGAAGAAAATGTAGTTTTTGTGTGTGTGCAGAACAGGTGTCATTGAGGGCGCCCGGAAGGACCAGGGCGCCCTGGTTTGAACCTGTCTTTGCTGTTTCGACTCAGAAACATAGATAAGCCCTTATGAGGGCGCCCGGGATGTCCAGGGCGCCCTGGTCAAAGATCTAATCAGCTGCGGCGAGGTGGACGCGAGGATAAGAGTTGACCGGGTTTTTCGGGGCGCCCCGTCGACCAGGGCGCCCCCAGGAGTGCTATAAAAGGGGTCTCGAGCCCTCTACTTCCAACACACTTCCTAACTGCGATTCTATTCATTCCGACCGACGACAACGCGCTAAAGACGAGGCTCTGCGACCGGGAGGCTCCAGGAGGAAGTGCGCGGCACTTCGGAGGTCCAGATCGGCCGAGCTTCACATTTTTGCTTGGTTTACAATTAATTACAGTATTTATTTTTCTTTATTATTGCTTGTAATATTGCACTGTAAGTCGGGTTTCTCCGCCTCCGGAAATTCCGGAAAGGAGACTATTAGTGGACTCAACGCCGAGTACATAGGCATTGGACGTACTGACCCTGGGGGGTTGGGAACCAAGTAAATAAACCTGCCGTGTCCCCTGTTTTGCTTTCTTTTATTTTATTTTTATGTTTCCGCTGCACTAACGCTCTGAGTCCAGAAGTCTTACGAAATATTTACGAAAGTTTTCACGATCGATATTCACCCCCCCTCTATCGACGACACCGGTCCTACAATAATATGTTCCTTTCTCTTGGCTTTGGTGGAGGTTGAGACTTCTTCAACTTTTGATGATGTGGATGCCTCCTCTTGATCCGGCATGGAAGTGGATCTCTCCTCCCCCTCAATCCTTGAGGTGGAGACCTCTTCCTCTTCTTCTCTTGAGGTGACGATTCTTCACTTTCTTCTTCCTCTTCTTGAATCACGGGACTTTTCTCCTTAGGCTCTTGAGTTTTTGTAGGAGTCTCATGATACTCTTTCACCTTGCTCCATAATTCACATGCACTTTGATATGACCCTACACAACTCAAGATGTCGTTAGGTAATATATCAACCAAAATATTTGTTACCTTCTCATTGGCCCGGAATCGTTCTTGTTGCTCTTTGTCCCAATATCTAGGACGAAGCTTCTTCCCGTACTTGTCCTTTGGAACTTCGAAGGGCACTTCAAGCGCAATTCGGCATGCCCAATCCATTCCGAACCACATCTCGATCCTCGCCTTCCAATATACAAAATCTTCATTGTCGTAGGCCGGTGGTGTGTAGATCTCGTCCCCAAGTGGACCTTCACTTTCCATTTCCTCTAGTGTATGCTCCCTCGGCGGTTAGTCCGATCAAGAGCGGTCCTTCGCTCTGATACCAATTGTTAGGATCGTTCCGTACGCTAGAGGGGGGTGAATAGCGTATTTTGATGACTTCGTTCTCTACAAGATGTTAGCACAGCGGAAATACAAAATAAAACAATAAGAACAAAGACTAACCAATGCTAACGCCTCATATTTAGTTGGTATCCACCCCGATCGGGTGACTAATCGAACAATCCTTCGGCGGATCAAACCCCGGATAACCTCCGGCTATCACGTGTCGCTCCTTGTAGGTGGAGAAACCTCACCACAACACTAAACAAAGCTCTGGACACGAAGACTACTAACTTGCCCTTAACCAAGACAAGTTTCGTCAAGAAACTCAGCCACCACGACGTCCTCTTTAAATAGGACTCGGGGCTGATTTCTCGCTACCAGTCGACTGCCCCCAGGGCAGTCGACTGGTGCCAGCCAGATTCGACCGTTGACACTCCCAACGTTCGAATTCTGCCAGCTCACCAGCCACCTACCAGTCGACTGCCCCAGGGCAGTCGACTGGTCCCAGGCTGAGACCTTTCTGTGAGTTCCATCAGTCGACTGCTCCCAGGCCAGTCGACTGATCTACTCACCCACCTAAGGTTACCCATCTTGAGTACATTCCACTCCGCACTCATACCCTCACGACTTGACTGACTCCTCCTCCGCAGCCTCGACTGTTGCCTTCGCGCCCTCTTCATCTTCGGCTCCCGTCCCTCGGATGCACGCAAGCCTCCAGCTTGCCTCCATGCCATCCTTCACGCATGCCTCGAAGTCCGCGCCCATCAGCTCATCGTCCCTGCTCACCAAGGTCCCTCGGATGCGCACGCAAGCCTCCAGCTTGCCTCCATGCCATCCTTCACCGTACCGAGGTCGTCCAGTCAAGTCCATATGCGTAACCTGTACAACCTGCACACTCAACATACGCATATCAAATACAAGGGTAAACCTAACTTAAACCCTTTGCCCAAACATCAAAACCCATGGTCACTCCGGACCATCTTAGGACCGATTGCTCCAACAAGTTACATTTCTCGGATTCTTTTCTCGGCTCTGGTCCAATCGTCTGGTAATGCTTGAGCTTCCAATGAGTCGAGAGACATAGTTGATCGTCGTTCATCTAATATGTTGCCGCCGGTACTGAATGTCTGCTCTACAGCAACAGTTGACACTAGACAAGCTAAAATTTCATTTACAATCACGGATAGAACAGGAAAGCTTTGAGCCTTCTGTGACTACCACTTTAAGATATCGAAACCTTCGTTATCTGCTTTATTAAAATCAAAAGAAGTCGTAAAATAATTTTCAAGTTCTTGTGTGGAACTTGAGTATCCTCATAGACGTTTTGTCCATTCTTTTAATAAAAGTTGTGCTTTTGTAAGTTTTAAATTAGTACTAGTAGGCTGTTGTATTTCAGAAATATTAGTTTGTATTACATATTTAATATAATATTGATTATAAAGATTATATAAATAATTTCTGATATTATATATAATATTAACTGAATCTTGAGAAGAAGAATCATTAATAGATGGATGCCATTGTTTCATCATAGATGGATGTCATTATAAATATGAAATTGCGATTCTAATTGAGTTTAATATAATTTTTTAATAGTTTTAATCCATCTTGAATACATAAATTTAAAATATGGCATACACAACGAATATGAAAAAAATAAACCATCAATAACAGGTTGACAAATACATTTTAGTTCATCTATAGAAGCGGTATTAGAACTAACATTATCTAATGATATTGAAAAAATATTTTATGAGTCAATCCATATTCTCCTAAACTTAAATATAATAATTGTGTAATGTTATGAGCAGTATGTGATTCATCAAAAATTCTATAAGCTAGCAATCTTTTTTGGATGATCCAAGGGTTATCAATCCAATGGCAAGTCATACCCATATAAGAATGAGTTTGCCAATGATCATTCCAAATATCAAAAAATAAAGAAACTTTATTATTTAATTTACTAAATTCATCAATTAAATTTTTATTCTTATTTTACTAATCTTTTAATTATACGAGTAAATGTAGTCTTAGAAACACGTTTAGCACATGGATTAAGAGATTGTTTACAAAAATTTTCAATGTGCATTTAGATCCAAAACTAAAAGAAAGATGTTTTACGAAAATAAATTTAGCTAATGATTCTCGTAATTTATTATCAGAATATAAAAATAAACTTACTACCACTAGAAAATCTTGATAATTATACTTGAGAGCGGTCAAGTCCATATTTCGTCGGGTGCCTCGTTTCTACATGTCGTTTTAACGACCCATAGCCGCCGTCGACTTAGAATTTGTAGGAAGTATTGCAATGTTCACATTTTGCACGCAATTCTCCTGACAGAAGTGTGACCTTCTCAAAATGTTTAGTGAAAATAGAAAATTTTAAAAGAGGATTTTCCTGAACCATAGAAGTAATTGCATCGGTACTTCCTTGTGTTTCGAGCATCGGAAAGTGCTGGGGCTGAGCCTCGGTCTCATCATCGGTGGATTGAATTTGAATGTTGGGCTCCTCGTGCACTATTTCTTTTCCCCTCCGAGATCAAGATGATGAAGCTCCGTGACCACCGTCCATTATCGTCGAAAGATATAGCCAACGTAGAGAATATGTAGTTGAGAATCAGAATACAGAAGATGTGTGTGAAAATGATGAAATGAAATCCCTATTTATAGTGTTTGGATCATAACGATTACTAAATCATAGTCATTGATAAAAAAATATCAAAAGATCTCAACAAAAAAAAATCAAAAAAATAAAAAAAAAACCTGTAAAATGCCGTTAACCGGTGGTTCGGAGCCATTGGAACCGAAACTGGCCCGGCAGGATACCGGGCCTGTTCCGATTCAACCCAGTGAACTGGGTCAATGGGTCGGGCCCGTTGACCCGGGCTAGGTCCGGACTGGACCCGACCTAATTATCGTAGATATAAAAATTTATTAAATTTAAATTATAAAACAAATAAATTCAATCTTATATCTAGTTATTCTATACTGCTATTTTTTTAAGAAAAAATTGGATTACTTTATATCATATAACTTGTTGTCGACGTTAACTAATGGAGATATTGTCAGGAGATTTAAAAATTTATTCAATTTAAATTATAAAATAAATAAATGCAATCTTATATCTAGTTATTCTATACTGCTATTTTTTTTTAAAAAAATTTGGATTAGTTTATATCATATAACAATTCGGATAGAATAAGAAACAAAATGCGGAGACGGAGCCAAGTTCACTAATTTAACTCCTTTGTATCACAAGGCGATTTTTTATATTATAACCTTATCATTTAGATTTGGCTTGCAACACCCATAGAGAAAAATAATTACTTTAGATCATCATATGGCTATTATTTTAGAACTAAACTCATACTCTGTTAAATATCAAAATGAGAAGGGGGGGGGGGGTTTGTAAAATGGAGAATTTTAAAAACGCTACTTTTTCTCATTTAATTCCTCTCTCACCAATTCTTCCCTCTGTGCGAAGAAAATCGCCGCACTCCTCCTCCTCCTCCTACTTTTTCTTCTCCTTCTACTTCTCAAATCGAAGAAAACCGAAGAGGGATTCTAGCAGAAGGAAAAATGATAAGTTCTTCATCCAAATGATAAGAAAAGTTTTTTTATACTAATCTCATGAATATAAAGAATTTTTGTCTCCTTAGCTTTCCTCCATTAATACTAATAAAAACTCACTTGCCCCTACGGGCTGTCTCGGTTGGTAAGGCATATGGCTGCTTGCAATGAAGTTCTCAGGTTCGAGAGTCGCTAGTCGCACACGGGGTAAAACCTGATCTGCGCGGGCGGGGTCAGTGCAGCGTGGGGGCGACCAGCACGGCGCGGGCGTGGATAGCGCTGGCCGACCTGGCCGGGAGCGGCCAGCACTGGCCGGGAGCGGCCAGCGCTGGCCGGGAGCGGCCAGCGCTGGCCGACCTGGCCGGCCACGGCCAGACTTGGCCGGGCGCGGCTAGCGCTGGCCGACCTGGCCGGGCGCGGCCAGCGCTGGCAGACCTGGCCGGCCACGAAATATTCCGTCGGAAAAAGTAATAAAAACTTTCCGTCGGAAATTTCCGACGGAATGATTTTTCCGTCGGAAATTCCGTCAGTAATATATGATTTTCTTGTAGTGTGTTGGCTTAAATCCTCTCGGCCCCATGCACCTTATCCCACCAGTAAAAACCGTGATTTACCCCTCTGGACACTTGTTGGGCCGAGACCAGGGGCCGCTAAGGTGGCGGTTCCATCTTTTTGCAACAAAGTAATAAAAACTCACTTAGAGTATATTTTCTTATGTGACTCTTCAATTTCTCTTCATCCAATAAAGAGAAACTTTTCATCTTCCTCTATTATTAATTTATTAAACATTTTAATGAATTAATATCTCATTCAAATATGATTGAGTCTAATCTAAATGAGTCAAACTTAAATTAGATCTCAATCCCATAATCCAATTGGATTTACTTAAATCTAACTCAATTAATCAAATTCGGATCAAATCTTAGTCAAACTAAGATCAATTAATCACTGAAGCATCGTGTCTTTAGTGTGTGACCCAATAGGTTCTTGTAACGTTGGCAATGTATCTAAACCACTTTAAACACATAAGAAATGAGCGGCATCAAGCAATGCATCATTGTTGCCCAAGTGACGAGAAAGTTGAGATCCGACTTAACCTTCGTGACTATGACAATGTATGAACTTGTCCTTCGATCTTCGATATCTAGATTGACCAATGAGGCATAGACCGTGTCATCCTCGATCAATCTTTATGTTTCTTGCTCCCCGAGTAGACACACTCAAACAAATGAGCTTAATATCTCATATTGACTAATTTGAGCATGACTATGCGTTTTAGTAGTCCTACTCAATCAAGAGACCCATAGATATCACTCCCGTCATATGGGAGGGATAATACCATCTACATCACTCACATCCCTCCTCATAATTCATTACATACCCTGTGATCGCCTTTATAGTCCACCCTGTTATGGGTGACGTTTGATGATACTAAAGTACATAACTTCTTATGTAGGAAGCCGTAGTGACTTCAGGTCTAAGGACTATTCATACTAATAGTCACATGAGAAAGATTATGACACCCATATGACAATCTATAAAATTTTCTTATGGCGGATCAATTTAGTATATATTCTCTAATGTATACCCATGTGCCAACTTGATATCATATATCCATGACTTGTGAGCTCAAGTCATCGATTAACCTACATGTTGGATCGAGAAGAACGATAGAGGGAGGGAGATGAATATCGTTAAATATTTTCGAATTTAGATAGAGAATGCACAGTGGAAAAATTAACGTGAGAAAACAAACGCGAACATAGGGATTTACTTGGTTCGGAGTCGCAGTCGGCTCCTACTCCAAGGCCCACGGTCGTTGACCGTTTACTGCGGGCAATTCTATATGTGCGCAAAAAGGTTTACAGACAGATATTACAATTGTAGTATAGTAAACTTAAAAGGACAGCTCTTCGTTATCGACGTCCGGTGTGGAATGTATCTCTGAGCGGAAGGACGTCGTCGGCGCTTGTATCTCGAGTTGGGAGGTTTCCGGAGCAGAGCGCTTGAGTAGAAGAGCGTATTGGCGTTGGAAGCAGTTGTTATCGAAGCCTTGGGGTCGAGGGGCTTTTTATAGCCTCCTGGGGCGCCCTGAACGTTGGGGGTGCCCCCCACATGTCAGTCGATCCGGACATGTCTCGGTCAGCCGTTATCCCTTCTGGACCGGGCTGAGGTTTGACCGGGGGCGCCCGGGACGCAGGGGGCGCCCGGGTTGACTCTATCCGCTGGCTTCTCGCTGGCTTGACTCTATCCGCTTCATTGGATTGAGCCCGGGGCGCTCGAGGCATCCGGGGCGCCCGGGAGCACGGGGGCGCCCGGGAGCATGGGGGCGCCCCTCAGTGAGCTTCCTAAGCGTTTTCTTGCTTAACTTGTTTTGCCTTGACCTTGGGGGCGCCCTGCCTAGCTGCTTGCCCCTCTCCTTTGGGGCGTTCTGAGTTGCAGACACACATTCCTTCGGTCCTGCATCCAAGGTTAGTCCAAAATAACACAAAGCAATAAAATATTAGGTTTATACATCCTTAGCCGTCTTGGTTCTGACTTTGGGTCTCCAAATGGAGCCCTAGGTCGAACCGACGCTTACTGTTCCCTTGACGGGGAACGCGTCCTCACCTACTCCTCTCAGGAGAATTTACCTGTTGCCAACTGCCTCCTCCGGTTGGTCTTTTGCCCAGCAGTCCTTTGCCAGGTGCCTAGTTGTCCTTCGCCAGGTCTTCAGTACCAGGCAGTCCTTCGCCAGGTGCCTAGCAGCCCTTCGCTAGGACTTTGTTTCCTGGTAGTCCTTCGCCAGGTGTCTAGAAGCCCTTCGCTAGGACTTTTCCTGCACAATTGAGTAACATTGTTAGATCACAAATAATACTTAACTTTGAACCCTTTGCCAATATCAAAACAAGGTTCGATATGGTGCTTCCTGCACCAACAATCTCCCCCTTTTTGATTTATGGCAACACAATTCAAAGTTAAGTAAAAATAGTTAATACCAGAAGGTAAGAAAACAATAAAGTATATTGCAGTTATGAACTGAATAAATGAAAAAAAAATTCTTTATTTCTCATACTCCCCTAAAACCCTGAATTCTTGTGTTAAATCACTTAACACCCTGAATTCTTGTGTTAAAACACTTAACTTTGACCTTTCCTCCCCCTTTGGCATATATCAAAAACATAATGGGAGAACAAGGTTTCTAATAGAGAGTGAGTTTTACTAAACTAAATTCATGTAATGGATTTAACAATTTCCCAAAAACATAGTTGTCAAAAAAACTTTAAGTAATGGATTTCATAATTTTTCAAAAAATGATGTTCAAAGTAATGGATGTTTTAAAAATGCATGAAGCTCCCCCTTAATGTGACAACTCTTCTGCTTATATTTTAGGATAACAAAAACATAATTTTCAAGAAAAACTTAACAGTAGCTTACTTAGCCAATATTTTGAAAACAAATTACCTTTAAAAAAATTTTAACTTTTGCACACATAGAAGAATTTCTTTGGAACATATTTTAAAACTATTTTGAAAAAAATCTTTAAATGGACAAGTTTTTGCCAAAACAAAGATTTGTTTACTAAGAAAACTTTACTTAGAAACATTTGCCCAAAAAATTTTCAAAGGTTTTGCTTAGACAAACTCTGTTTACTAAGGAAAATTTTACTTAGGAATAAAACTATTTTCAAAATAAATGCACTTAGATAATTTTGAAGTTCTTCAGAAATTTTGAAGGTACTTTGAAAAATGCTTAGACCAATTTTAAAGCACTTAGAAATACTTGGCTTTTTGTGAAAATGAAAAAAAAAATTCTCTCTTTTCTATTTCTCTCCCCCTTGGCCATATATCAATAAGGAGCTTTTGAAAGAAGATTTAAGAAAGAAATGTGTTTATCAGAGCTTATGAGTTTTGAAAAAAATACTTAGTATAATTCTGAAAGTATAACAAGCAGCTTAAATTGTACCAAAGAAAAACTCCACTTTGAAAAATATTGTGAATTTAAAAGAATATTTGTATTTGTAGACACGTCTTTAGAAAATTCACGCACTTAGAACACAATTGCCTTAGAAAATCTTTTATTTAGAAAATATTTTTCGAAAGATTGCTCTCATAAAAATATTTTTATTTAACTAGTACATTTGGAAGAATACTAAAAAATGTTATGCAAAAGAAAATTTGAAACACATTTCACTTTGAAAAAGATTGAAAAAAAATTATTCTTTGAAACATGTTTAGTATTGCACCTTTTTTTAAAAAAAATATTCGTACTTTGTAAACATTAGTGCTTTGAAACAGTATTAGTACTTTTGGAGGATGTTATGCATTTTTGACAAATATAAGTACTAATAAGTACTCTTGAACAATGATATTTTGAAAACATAATACTTTACTTGACTTGATTTTTTTTCAGTCTGACACAATCCTAGGAATCCTTGTTAACTACAAGGACATTTCCTTAAGTATCCTGGAAATTCTCCAAACTCAAGTAAATATAATTTCAAAGAGTATATCAAAACAATTTTATAAGCCACAAAAGTTTTGAAAAATAGTATTTTGAAAGATAAATTACTTGTACTTTCAACAGGATTTTGAAAATGTAGTGCATTCAAATATATTATTTTGAAATGTTTAATAACTCTTTTAATATGACCTCCCCCTAAACTTGACCCAGTCCTAGGAAGCTTGTTGACCACAAGTCCTCTTCCTCTGAGTTCTTAGGATTTGGTTCAGATCAAAAGAATTATCTAATAATTTCAAAAAGTAATTGTCAGAAAATTCTTGAAAAATAATATTCAGATAGTTTTCTTTTAGACTCCCCCTAAATTTGACACATCCTAGGAGTCCTTGTTGATCATGAAGAAGATCTCCTTTGTGTCTTTAGGGTTTGTCAAAATTAAAGGAACAATTTTGACCATGCCTTTTGTGTATGATAATTTTCAAGGAGATAGATTTTTGAAAACACAATTTGGTATGATAGCACAGTTTTTGAAAACCATTTTGAAATGATAATAATTTTCCAAAGATATTTTGAAAGAAAATTAAAAACGAATAAACCACTCCCCCTGTACCGTTTAACTCAATCTAATGTCTTAGGGGACTTCAGTGTTATCCATGTGTTGACTATGTTGACTAGAGTTGACTGTGATGACCAGGTTTGACTCAGTTGACTATGTTTGACCAATCAAATAACTAAATCAAACAAACCCTAAATTCTATTTAAAACGAGTCTATTGAGATATTTAACATGAAATTCAATATTTAAAAAAAATGTTAGAGATGAAAAAGTGGGATATAGTAAACTAAATTAGTTTGAAAAAATAGAGATAATTTTGAATAACTTTTGAAAGCACTTTGAGTTTTATTTAAAAGGATAGTGACATATATTCTTAGGTCCTAGATATCTCACCCAGTTCTACATGATCAAACATGTTAACCTTATGAGTTTTGTGAGATAACCATTTTAATTTTAAAAAAATGGTTAACTTTATTATAATCTAAGATTTACTTAAAATTTGTGTTAGATTCAAATCTGACAATAATAAAGTGAATTTGATTTTTTATAATTGGCTTCCAGGTCTTGGCGAGGCACTAGGTCTTCTTTGGCCGTAGCCTTATTGGATCATCAACCCTTTCCTTGACAAAGCCTTTTATAGAAAATTCATCTTTAAGTTACTCCTTGAAAGATTTTGATCTAACTAGTTTGGGTCTTGGATCGGTAGCTTCGGCTAGTTTCACCAGTCTAAAGAGACCAAGTAGTGTATACTTGACCTTATTAGAAAAGGCTTCCCTAACGTACTATCATCTCACCGCCACCCAATACTAGGTTTTTAAGTTTTAAGTAACTCTTTAGTCCTTAAACTAGTCAATCCTAATTCTAAGGAAAAAAACAAAAATAAAAAAAAAGAAACACACAATTAAAGTAAATAATTATCTAAGTATGGTCACAATTGGAGTAATACTCCGGATTTTCGAAATCAGCAAGATTATGAATTAAATTTTCTAACATATTGACCTTATGTTTTAGGGTTTCATTTTCTTGTTTCAATTTTCTGAAATTTGCCTTAATTAATTTACATGAATCAATCACATTATTCAAGGTAAATAACGGATTTTCAAATACTGTAAATTTACCTTTGTCGATTGTTTGGTCCGACATTCTTGGTAGCTCTTTCATCTGTGCATTCACTTTTGTAATGCCCGAACTCCTGGCACTTGAAGCATTGAATGCGACTTTTGTCCTTTCGTGCTTTTGGAACTGGTTCCTTTGTCGCCGTAGGTGGTGTCGTTCGAATCTTACGAGTAGGACACTCACTTTGGTAGTGCCCTCTTTCCCTGCATGTGTAATAAATTACATGATTTTTCAAATCTGAATTTACACTTTTACCTTTTGATTCCTTATTGGGAATCTCCCCCTTTATTCTCGTTGTCTCGGATCTCAGCTCATTTTCTGATTCTGTGTCTGAGTCGGACTCGGGTACTGGTTGAAGCTCTTTCTTTGGTGGTTCTTTAGGAGTTTTCCCTGCAATAGAATTTACACCTTCCTCGACCATTACAGTGTCTGTTTGATTATTTAATTCTAATTTTGAAAAGAATTCGAAATCAGTTACCGTCTCAGTCAATTCGTCGTCTGATTCTGGTTCGACTTTGGATTCGGGTTCAGACTTTAACTCGGCTGTTTGTGCTTGGACCAAAAGGGCAAGATAATTTACCTGATCTTCTTCTTCATCTGAGATCACTTGATAAAGTTTAATCAACTTTTCCCAGATTTCTCTAGCACATCTGCATGGACCTACTAGCTCGAGTTGCTCCTTGGTTAGGCCACATTGTAGAATTGCAGTTGCCCTTGCATCGGTCTCGATTTGGTTGAGAGTTCGTTCATCCAATTTATCCCACTCGATTCATAAATCATCTTCTATAGGAAAAGAGAATCCCGTTTGGATGATCAGTCATAGGTCCATGTGGGCTTTCAGAAGGGACTCCATTTGACTTCTCCAAAAATTGAAGTTCTTGCCGGAGAATAGCGGTGGACGGGCACTGTTCCACTCTTGGTTGGCCATTTAGTTTAAACCTTGCACACAAGAGAAATAACAGAAATGTATCAAGACTTGGTCTTTGATTAGTAGTGCGGGAGAGAAAAGATATAGCCCAACAAAAATATTGCACGAATTTCGAGGTAAAATAATAATAAAAAAGTTATGACAAATTTTTGAAAATGTTGATTTTATCACTTCTGATTAATGATGAAAAGGTAAGAAGTCAATGTTTGAAAAAACTTTGCTCAAATTAGGGTAGCATGAATTTCGAAAAAAAAATATTAAAATAATAATAAAAAAATTTTATGACAAATTTCAAAAAATGATCGTTTTAACAATTCTAACTTATGGTGATAAAATGAGAATTCAAAATTGAAAAAGACATAAGAATATTTTAAACACACCTACAGATATTATTTATTTGAAATAAAAAGCGAAAAACCCGAAAAAATCTCAAAATAGTGGTTGCACCAAATTTGAGCTTCCCCGCTCTGACATCACTTGTTGGATCGAGAAGAACGATAGAGGGGGGGGTGAATATCATTAAACATTTTCAGATTTAGATAGAGAATGCACAGCGGAAAAATTAACGCGAGAAACTAAACGCGAACACAGGGATTTACTTGGTTCGGAGTCGCGGTCGACTCCTACTCCAAGGCCCACTATCGTTGACCGTTTACTGCGGGCAATTCTATATGTGCGCAAAAAGGTTTACAGACAGATATTAAATTGTAGTACAGTAAACATAAAGGACAGCTCTTCGTTACCGACGTCCGGTGTGGAATGTATCTCTGTGTGGAGGGACGTCGTCGGCGCTTGTATCTCGAGTTGGGAGGTTTCCGGAGTAGAGCGCTTGAGTAGAAGAGCGTATTGGCGTTGGAAGCAGTTGTTATCGAAGCCTTGGGGTCGAGGGGCTTTTTATAGCCTCCTGGGGCGCCCTGAACGTTGGGGGCGCCCCCACGTGTCAGTCGATCCGGACATGTCTCGGTTAGCCATTATCCCTTCTGGATCGGGCTGAGGTATGACCGGGGGCGCCCGGGTCGCAGGGGCGCCCGGGTTGACTCTATCCGCTGACTTCTCTCTGGCTTGACTCTATCCGCTTCGTTGGCTTGAGCCCGGGGCGCCCGAGGCATCCGGGGCGACCGGGAGCACGGGGGCGCCCGGGGAGCATGGGGGCGCCCCCAGTGAGTTTCCTAAGCGTTTTCTTGCTTAACTTGTTTTGCCTTGACCTTGGGGGCGCCCTGCCCAGCTGCTTGCCTCTCTCCTTTATGGCGTTCTGAGCTGCAGACACACATTCCTTCGGTCCTGCATCTAAGGTTAGTCTAAAACAACACAAAGCAATAAAATATTAGGTTTATACAGTCTTAGCTGTCTTGGTTCTAACTTTGGGTCTCCAAAATGGAGCCCTAGGTCGAACCGACGCCTACTGTTCCCTTAACGGGGAACGCGTCCTCACCTACTCCTCTCAGGAGAATTTACCTGTTGCCAACCGCCTCCTCCGGTTGGACTTTTGCGCAGTTGTCCTTCGCCAGGTGCCTAGCTGTCCTTCGCCAGGTCTTCAGTACCAGGCAGTCCTTCGCCTGGTGCCCAGCAGTCCTTCGCCAGGTCTTCGGTTCCAAGCAGTCCTTCGCCTGGTGCCTGGCAGTCCTTCACCAGGGCTTCGGTACCAAGCAGTCATTCGCTCGGTACCTAACAGTCTTTCACTAGGACTTTGTTTCCTGGCAGTCCTTCGCCATGTGCCTAGCAGCCCTTCGCTAGGACTTTGTTTCTTGGCAGTCCTTCGCCAGGTTCCTAGCAGTCCTTCACTAGGACTTTGTTTCCTGGCAGTCCTTCGCCAGGTGCCTAGCAGCCCTTCGTTAGGACTTTGTTTCCTGGCAGTCCTTCGCCAGGTGCCTAGCATCCCTTCGCTAGGACTTTTCCTGCACACTTGAGTAACATTGTTAGATCACCAATAATACTTAACTTTGAACCCTTTGCCAATATCAAAACAAGGTTCGATATGGTGCTTCCTGCACCAACACTACATGCTAGTCTCCATGCATTAATATTGTCTTTGAATATTAATGCTTGACTAGGAATATAAGAACCTACTATCCAAGGACATTATTATACTTAGTTATTTGACACAAATATAATGTATAATAACCAAACATGTCTTTATTACTGATAGAATATGATACAAAAGGTCCCTAGTCAATTATCACATAATTGGCTCTAGGGCTCCTACTAACACTATTATGCCATACTCAACCACTCATAGATAGTGGATGTTAGAGTTGTAGTCAAGTAGTTGACACCCTCACCATTATTTTTGAGGGATACCAGAGCTGTTGGTGGCTTCCCCTTTTTCCTAATGTCTTTGGAGTAGTTAGCTCCCTAACATCCTATCCGCTCAACCACTTGTACTAGTGGTAATCGTTTGAGTGCATATAATTGTCACAACCCTACCCACTTGGTCACTCATATGTGATGTGATGATGACTGGACTATCGTTAAGGGTGACACATGTCATGACATCATATGTATTTATTGCATTTTATATTTTCTTGTGTTTGCTACATTTATATGAGCTATGATTGCTGCATTTGATTGACATGCATGTATGCTTTGTTATTCTGCTATCATTCTGTTTCACACATACCTAGATATTATTCTTTTTTTTTTGAGATTGTATATCATTGTTTCTTTCTGCTTGTTATACCTTTCATTATGTCATGCGTTTATTTACACTTATACCCGTATAGTTCGTCCGGACTCACCACCCCCACCATCTAATTTTGTTTCAAGTAGCATATAGATGCATTACCTGGAGCCAAGAGAGGATTCAGTTGCCAATCTCATGGTGCCGAGTTATTTTGGAGTTTTTCAGTATTTATTTTATTTCTGCAGTTACATTATTTCTACACTTTCATTATTTTCACATTTATTTCATTAGACTGGTATTTATTTTCTCAATATTCTTATGTATAGTCTGGTGTGTTGGTCTTTGGATTTAAATTTGAGTTTTATTTTGGGTGTGAACTCTCTTTTATTTTTATCTTTCTTAACGATATTAACTGCGTGGTTGTGGAGCTTATTTCACTATTGTGATGCCATCTGTGTGAGGTTGTGCTATTTTGTGTGAGATATTATGCATAATTGTTCCAGATTGTCCGTCGTACATGAGAGATGTTGTCTGATTATTGAGCAAGCATGAGCCTCTGGGGGTGTAACAATTTTTGGTATCAAGGCTAGGTTTTGCGAAGTAAATTGGTGTCTATAGGTTTTGCGAAGTTGTATTATGAGGTTAATCCATATTTTATGAATTTATATATATTTACAGAGGCATTTTCTCAACATGGATATGTTTGGGATTTGGCAGCAATGAGATCTCTCCTGGCAATTAAGAAGTAAGATGGTTTAATTCTTGGTAGAATTATATTTAAGTAATGCGTGCTGGTTTTGCTAACAGGTATGCCTCGTCGTATTGAGTTGTCTCCACCCCGTGCACGTGGTCGTGGATGACCATCATGGTGGAGACCGGTGGAGTCAGTGAGGGACTCGAGTCAAGAGGTTGAGAGACCCACCAGGGTGGAGCCGACTGGTCGGGAACTAGCTCACTAGGATCCTTTGGGTGAGCTGAGACCTCCACCACTAAGAGTACTTCCATCGTATCTGACAACAGTTCTAGTAGTACCGCCACTGGCAGATCCAGCAGTGCCACCAGTGGTAGTTCCGGCAGTGCGACCAGGGGTACCTCCTACCCAGGCAGGCTGGATTCTAGACAGAGCTCGGATTTCGTTATTGACAGCTTTTGTGAAGGGTCGTTTCACACTGTTCCACTTAGAACCAGATCCATATGCTGCTTGTTGTTGGCTGGAGACATTGGAAGATACCTTCAATTATATGACTCTTACAAAAATGATTAACGAGGTTTTTCCAACCTCGAGCGATCGGCCCGACCCCACAGAAGTTTCCTAACGACCGCTAGGGTAAATCAGGAAGCACTCGCGATGGGCGGTCTAAGAAGCCCAACGTCCAAGGGTCCGCACCCCATTTGGAGGAAAAATGCCTACAAATATTCCGTAGCCGGGGATCATGTTGGATCGTAGAAACTCGATAGAGGGGGGGGATGAATATCGAGATCAAATTTTTCAGAACACTAGAGAAAATATGCAGCGGAAAATAAGAAATCAATCGCGAACACAGGTTGGTTTTACTTGGTTCGGAGTCGCGGTCGGCTCCTACTCCAAGGCCCACGGTCCTTGACCGTTTACTTTGGGCAATTCTATATTCGGAATATCTTTTACAACTTGATAGTATAGATATAGAATTGAAAATTGAATTAGCAACACTTTCGTAATTTAAATTTACCGACGCCTGAGGTGGATTGAATTTCGAAGAAGAGGGTCATCGTCGGCGATGGAATCTCGAAGTCGGAGTTTGTCGGAGCGTAGCGCTTGAACGAAAGTGTTTAGAGCGTTGAGAGAGTTGTTGTTCGAAGCCTTGGGGGTGAACCCCCTTTTATAGCACCCATGGGGGCGCCTATGTCGATGGGGGCGCCTACACGTGGCCTTCTTTGCGCGATCTCTTATTCGCAGGCTCGGTCAGCGCTTATCCACCTTCACTTGGGCGCCTGAGCTGATGGGGGCGCCGTGACCTCACGGGCGCCTGAGCTGCCTTGGTCCAAAGGCTTCGCGGCAGTGGTTTGGTTTTTGCCTTTACACTGGGGCGCCCGTATCCATACGGGCACCTAGCCCCAGTGAGGTGCCTCACTCCATTGAGGCGCCTGAGCTGCAGAAGCAACATTCCTTCGTTCCCTGCAACCAATGTTAGTTCTAAAACACAACACACAAATATGTTAGTCATTATTTACAACCTTAGCTGGTTCTGACTTCGGGTCTCCCAAATGGAACCCTAGGTCGAACCGACGCCTACTATTCCCTCAACGGGGAACATGCCCTCACCTACTCCTCTCAGAAGAGTTTACCTTTTGCCAAGCGGCTCCTCCGGTTGGACTTTTGCCCAATCCACCTGACCAGGTCTTCGTGCCCAACTTCTGGTCAGGTCTTCATGCCCAACTTTCGGTCAGGTCTTCGGTGCCCAGCCCTTTGCCAGGACTTCTTACCCAGTCCTCGACCAGGACTTCTTTGCCCAACTTCCGGTCAGGTCTTCTTGCCCAGTCCTTGACCAGGACTTCTTGCCCAGCCCTTTGCCAGGACTTCTTGCCTAGTATACCTAGGACTTTTCCTGCACACTTAGTAGACTTGTTAGATCACATTACCACCTTAACTTCTGAACCATTTTCCATTATCAAAACCCAGGTTTGACTTAGGTGCTTCCTACACCAACAGATCAAACCGCGGATGTCGGGGATAGCGACTAGTCGTCCTACTGTTGCACCATAGCCACGGGGTAGCTCTATGACTCTTACGGACATAGTAAAGGTGGAGTTGGCTACTTATCACCTTTGAAATCAAGTCGTCACTTGGTGGAACATGCAAAAGACTATTATTTGTGGACAACCATTTACTTGGGTTTCTTTTCGCTAGAATTTGAGAGGAAGTATTATCCTACAGTGTTTCATATGACCCGACGTCAGAGTTTCTTGATCTTCAGTAGGGAAATTGCACAGTTTTGGAGTATAAGGTAGAATTCAATTGCCTGGCAGAGTTTTGCCCTCAGTTGGTGGCTTACGACAATGAGTGGACGACACAATTCACACAGGGCCTCATTGGATATATTTAGTTACGGATGTCTGGATGGACTCCGACTTCTTATCGGGAGGCTTTGGACCGGGCTCTACACATAGAGATGACATAACATCGGTTGTATGTGATGGATCGTTTCAGGAGTACTAGAGGGGGGGTGAATAGCACTTCTTGATCGTTTTGATTTCTACAAATTCGTTAGCGCAGCGGAAATAATATGGAATTGAATAAAACAATGCTAACAATAAAATTTTACTTGGTATCCACCCAGATGGGTGACTAATCCAAGGATCCACGTCGCGAGCACCACTTTGACTATGAAAAACTCTCCTTCAGGTGGAGAAACCTTTACAACAGGATCTTCCTCTTTACAGAATGAAGTAGAACGTGAAAGGAAGTATGAATCACTCTTCAGACGAGCAGCACTTCGACATTGTACGGAACCGTGCCGTACACGTGCAAAAAGGTGCTCCTTTTATAGGTGAACAGGACAGACTCGCAGTCTGTCCAGCCCCGCACCAGTTGACTGCCCCTGGGACAGTCGACTGGCCTAGCATTAATTGCTAGCCAACGGCTAGTTTTCGGGGTATACCAATCGACTGCCTTGGGGCCAGTAGACTGGTCTGAGGCCAAAAACTTTCTGTGAGTTTTGGCAGTCGACTGGCCCTGGGCCAGTCGACTGCCCTGCCTCTCAGCCTAGTTCCAGCCACTCCAGACCTTCTCCTTCACGTGTACCTTCAGGTCTACTTCCTTAGCTTGCCTCTTGAAGTCCTCTTCCTCTGGCTATCGCCCCTCGGATGCGCACGCAAGCCTTCCCTTGGCTTGCCTCCATGCCACCCTTTATGTGTGCCCTTGAAATCCACTTCCCGGCTTGCCCTTAGAGCTCTCCTCCCTCGGCTCTCGTCCCTCGGATATGTCCACCATGTGTGATTCTCCAAGTCCTGCAAACTCAATCACACACATCAAATACAACATAACACTCTAACCTTAAACATATTCACACGCACACATCAAAATCATGATCTTTCAATCATTTAAGGGTCGATTGCCTCAACAATCTCCCCCTTTTTGATGCGTGACAATATGTTTAAGTTTAGAGATAAATAACAACCAATAACAGTAAATATATAGCAATTGAAAAGATAAGACATAGCACACCTAAGAGGTACCCTCCCCTTTAATTCATGTCTTCCCCTATTTTCAATTCTATCCATGATCCAAGTTAAGTTTCCACTTAACACTAAACAATATTAAAAATGTAAGACATATCAGAACCTAAGAGGTAACCTCCCCCTTAACCCATGTCTTCTCCACATTTTTTTAATCATCCAAGGTTTAAGTGAGAAAGAAAACCTTAAACCATCCATTTCAAGTTAAAATTCTAACTTAAACTACCTATTCTTCCCCTTTGACACCATCAAAAGGATTGCCGCAAGCAACTCAACCCTAGGACATCAAAAGTGAGAATGATGGATTTCTGAAATTTCTCACATTAGCTGAAACTGGTCGTGCCAGTCGACTGCCCATAGGGCAGTCGACTGATACGCTATCAGTTTCAATTTTCAGGTTTTTTGCCGAATTTCAGAAACCTCCAGAAAATTCAGAAAAATTCCAAAAATTATAAAATTTTGCATACATGTTTGAAATGATATACTTTATCTAGGAAAAATATTAGTCTATATAAAATGTCAAACATGCATGACTTTTGATAAAAATCCAAAATCATTGAAAACCACTACATTTTGTACCAACCTTTCAATCCAATTTTGCAATAATATAACTTTCAAAAGCATGACAATTTATATAAAGCATAAAATGGTTTTCAAAAGTTTAAAATGTCCAACTATGATCTTTGGGCTAAGTGTCCATTGATTAAACACTTGCCTTCCCCATAGTTGGTCTAGTTTTCATATTTTGATACTCTTAATAGTTCAACAATGTGCCACAAGCATAAGTGAGCCAAATGTATCACCCTAATGGATCAAGCACCCTTTTTCACATCCAATATCTCAAAGTTCATCCTATACTTCCACAAAACACATTCCAAGGCCTCTTCTTAAGGATGTAAACTCCGATTCGGGAAGAGGCTTGGTAAAGATGTCGGCTAGGTTCGACTTTGACTCAACATAGTGTAGTTCTATGTCTCCCCTTGCCACATGGTCTCTAATGAAGTGATGTTTCACTTCAATGTGTTTTGTCCTAGAATGGTGAACCGGAATTTTGGTCAAATTAATTGTACTTACATTATCACACAAGACTTTGACCTTGGTGTAATGTAACTCATAATCCTCTAAGGTGTGCATGATCCAAAGGAGTTGGGAAACACACCCACCCATTGCCACATATTCCGCTTCCGTTGTTGATAGGGCAACACATGATTGTTTCCTACTACTCCAACTAACTAAGGAAGACCCAAGGAATTGACACCCTCCACTAGTGCTTTTCCTATCTAGCTTACAGCCCGCATAATCAGAGTCGGTGTATCCAATTAGATCAACACTAGGGGTTCTAGGATACCAAAGTCTGACATTGAGGATACCTTTGACATATCTTAGGATCCTCTTAACTACAACCAAATGGGACTCTTTGGCACAAGATTGATACCTTGCACACATACCTACCGCAAAAAGTATATCAGGTCTACTAGCGGTTAGGTATAGTAAGCTACCAATCATGCTCCTATATTGTTTAGAGTCTACCATTTTCCCTTCAAGGTCACTATCCATTTTCACATTGGTTCCTATGGGTGTAGATGCTACCTTAGCATTTTGTAAACCAAATTTCTTTAACATCTCCTTAGCATATTTGGTTTGAAAAACATGTGTACCTTCATTAGTTTGCGTAACATGAAGGCCTAAAAAGAAGGTTAACTCACCTACAAGACTCATCTCGAATTCATCTTCCATACACTTGATGAATTCTTGTAGGAAGTCATTGTTTGTTGACCCAAAAATGATATCGTCTACATAGACTTGGGCAACAAATATGTCCTTATCCTTAGATTTTAGGAACAAGGTATGGTCAATTGTTCCTCTCCTAAACCCCTTAGACACAAGAAATGAAGAAAAACTTTCATACCAAGCCCGGGGAGCTTGTTTCAATCCATATAAGACTTTTCTTAATTTGTAAACGTGTCTTGGATAGTTAGGGTCTTCAAATCCGGGGGGTTGTTCTATATAGACCTCTTCCTTAATGATCCCATTAAGGAATGTCGACATCACATCTATTTGATGAAGTGTGAAACCCATGTGAGCGACATAGGCCAGTAGAATTCTAATTGATTCTAACCTAGCTACGGGGGCATAAGTCTCATCATAATCTAATCCCTCAACTTGGTTAAACCCCCTAGCTACCAATCTAGCCTTGTTCCTAGTGATTTTGCCTTGGTCATCAAGTTTGTTCCTAAAGACCCATCTTGTGGTTACAATAGTGCAGTCATTGGACCTAGGAACCAACTCCCAAACTTCAATCCTCTCAAATTGATTTAGCTCCTCTTGCATAGCTAAAACCCAATCAACATCTCCTAAAGCTTCATCAATGGATTTGGGTTCCAATTGAGAGATTAGAGCTATTTGACTAGTTTGATCCCTAAAGTAGGACCTAGTCCTTACTCCTTGAGTCACATCACCTACTATTTGGTCAATAGGGTGATCGTGGTGATGTCTCAAGGGCCTAGAGGTTGTGGGTTCATTGACTCCTTCTTCCTCATCCTCCAGGATACCTCTTACTCCCCCTTGATCATTACCCTCCAAATGTAGGTCTTGGATTTCTTGGGCAAGGGGTTGTACCTCTTCTATATCCTTATCAATTGAGGCTTTTCTAGTGTAGGTACTAATTGTTTCATCAAATTTAACATTCGAGGACTCCTCAATCACTTTTGTCCTCTTGTTGTAAACTCATAACCCCTACTAGTCAATGAGTACCCTACTAGAATTCCTTCATCAGCTTTTGACTCAAACTTCCTTAGGTCATCTTTGGTATTTAAGATGTGGACTTTACATCCAAAGATCCTAAAATAGTGGACTTGAGGTACCTTTTCATTCCACAATTCAAAGGGTGTTTTCCCTAGAAACTTATGTACCAACACCCGGTTTTGAATATAGCAAGCGGTGTTAACCGCTTCGGCCCAAAAGTAGCTAGGAAGAGAGTATACATTAAGCATAGTCCTAGCAGCTTCTTGTAGGGCTCGATTCCTTCTCTCAACTACCCCATTTTGTTGAGGAGTCCTTGGGCATGAAAATTCATGCTTGTATCCATTTTCAACACAAAATTGTGTGAAACTTGCATTTTGGAACTCCCCACCGTGGTCACTCCTAATTCAGTTTATTTTGGTATGTTTTTCATTTTCTACCCTTTTACTAAATCCTATAAAGATCTCTAGGGTATCATCCTTATGTTTCAAAAAATAATCCCATGTAAACCTAGAAAAATCATCTACTATGACTAGACAATATTTACTTCCCACAAGTGAGGGAGTACTATGGCAATCAAAAAGATCTACATGCAAAAGCTCTAAAGGTAAAGAAGTAGTGGTTAGGGTTTTACCTTTGTGTGATGCTTTTGATTGCTTACCCTCTTGGCATGCATCACACAATTTGGTCTTCTCATACTTGATCACTAGTAGCCCCTTCACTAATTCTTCCTTGGTCACTCTTGCAATGCTTCTCATGTTGACATGTCCAAGTCTCCGGTGCCACAACCATCCTTCTTCTTCTTTGGACATGAAACACTTAGCAACATTGTTAGTAGTATAAGTAAGATCAAGATAATATAAATTTGCCTATCTAAACCCTTCTAATATGATAGTATTTGATTCATTATGCCTTATTATACATTTCCTAGCTTAAAATTCAACTCTAAAACTGACATCATATAATTGACTCACACTTAGTAAATTGAACTTCATATCTTTGATTAGAAGTACCTTATGTATAGAAATAGTGGAAGATACCTCAATTGTACCCCTACCAATGATTTTCAATTTTCCACTATTCCCAAAGGAGACAGTTCCTTCTCTTAAGTAGCTAATAGTGGTGAATTTGCTCACATCCCCGGTCATGTGTCTTAAGCATCCACTATCTACTATCCACATAGTTGAGGCCTCCTTCACCTTTACCTATACAACACGGAAAACATACTCTTTTGGTACCCATATCTTTGATCCATAAGCATCATTTGTTGGTGCAGGAAGCACCATATCGAACCTTGTTTTAATATTGGCAAAGGATTCAAAGTTAAGTTTATTTGTGATCTAATAAAGTTACTTGATTGTGCAGAAAGAAGTCCTGGCGAAGGACTGCCAAGCACCTAGCGAAGGGCTGCTAGGCATTGAAACCCGAAGTCCTGGCGAAAGGCTGCTAGGCACCTAGCGAAGGAATGCTAGGCATCGAAACCCTAAGACCTGGCGAAGGACTGCTAGACACCTAGCGAAGGGCTGCTAGGAGTTGAAGACCTGGCGAAGGACTGCTGGGCACCTGGCGAAGGGCTGCTGGGAACCGAAGACCTGGCGAAGGACTGCTAGGCACCTAGCGAAGGGCTGCTAGGAGTCGAAGACATGGTGAAGGACTGCTAGGCACCAGGCGAAGGATTGCTTGGTACAGAAGCCGTAGCGAAGGACTGCTAGGCTCCGGGCGAAGGACTGCTTGGTACCCAAGACCTGGCGAAGGGCTGCAAAGCACCTGGCGAAGGACTGCTGGGAAATAGTCCAACTGAAGGAGCCGGTTGGCAAAAGGTAAACTCTCCTGAGAGGAGTAGGTGAGGACGCGTTCCCCGAGCAGGGAATAGTAGGTGTCGGTTCGACCTAGGGTTCCATTTGGGAGACCCAAAGTCAGAACCAAGACAGCTACGACTGTAAGAATTATCTAATACTCTTGCTGTTGTGTTGTTTTGGAACTAACCCTGGATGCAGGACCGAAAGAACGAGTTTTTGCAGCTCAGAACGCCCCAAAGGAGAGGGGCAGCAGCTGGGCAGGGCGCCCCGGAGGTCCCGGGCGCCCCAAGGTGAAGGCAAAACAAGACTAGCAAGAACTGCTTCGGAAGCTCACTGGGCTAGGCGCCCTCAAGCTCCCGGGCGCCTCGGATGCCTCGGGCGCCCTGGGCCCAAGCCAACGAAGCAGATAAATTCAAGTCAGTCGAGAAGCCAGCAACCAAGTCAACCCGGGCGCCCCTGTGTCCCAGGCGCCACCGTCAGCTCCGAGCCCGATTCTGGAGGGATAAGCCTTGACCGAGCTTCGGATGAGGGTTCTCAGATCCGAAGGCACGTGCCAGGCGCTCCCAGCATCCCGAGCGCCCCCAGGAGTACTATAAAAGGGGTTTGACCCCCAAGGCTTCGAGTTCAATTCTTCCAATGCCTCTACGCTCTTCGACTCAAGCGCTCTGCTCCGGAAACCTCCGATCTCGAGATTCAAGCGCCGACGATGACCCTCCGCACCAAAGAACGATCTACACCGGGCGTCGATAACAAAAAGCATAATTGTACTTTTTACTGCACTATTACTGTATAAATTTTTGTATAACTTGCCCGATTATAGAATTGCCCGCAGTAAACGGTCAAGGACCGTGGCCTTGGAGTAGGAGCAGACCGCGACTCCGATCCAAGTAAATAACCTTGTGTTCGCGTTTGTTTTTTTATGTCCGCTGCGTAATTTCCCTCAATCTAATCCAAAACGGTTTTACGATATTCACCCTCCCTCTATCGTATTCTCTCGATCCAACAAGTGGTATCACAGCGGGGTAGCTCAAATTTGGTGCAACCACCAATTTGAGAGTTTTCAGATTTTCAAAATCATTTTATCTTTTTTTAATCTTTCTCGTTAATTGAGTTTGGTGCAACACCACTCGATCTTTTTCGCCTTTTTTAATTTTTAATTTTCATTTTTTCACCATAAGTCAGAATTGATAATACGATCAATTATTGAAAATTTGTCAAAAATTTTTTTCATTATTTTAATATTTTTTTCCGAAATTCGTACTACCTTAATTAGAGAAAAATTTCTCCCAAATATTGAAGTCTTACTTTTTCAGAATTGATAAAGCTAACATTTTCTAAAAATTTATCTCAAACTTTTTATTATTTTTTTATTATTTTACCTTGAAATTCATGTAATATTTTTGTTGAGCTATTTTTTTCTCCCCTCGCACTACTAATCCAAGACCAAGTTATAGGACCGGTGCCGTCGATAGAGGGGGGGTGAATATCGATCGTGAAAATCTTGTAGTGAAAACTTCGTAAAACGTTCGATCTACTCAGAGCGTTAGTGCAGCGGAACAGTAAATAAAAATAAAAGCAATACAGAGACACAGCGGGATTTATTTACTTGGTTCCCAACCCCCAGGGTCAGTACATCCAAGGCCTATGTACTCGGCGTGAGTCCACTATAGGTCTCCTTTCCGGAATTTCCGGAGGCGGAGAAAACCCGTCTTACAATGTATAATTACAAGCACAAGTACGGAAAAGTAAGTATGAAATAATAGACGCAAACCGAACAAAACAAAGTTGAAGCTCGACCGATCTGGACCTCCGAAGTGCCGCACACTTCCTCCTGGAGCCTCCCGGTCGTAGAGCCTCGTCATTAGAGCGTTGTCGTCGGTCAGAGTGATCAGAATGGTAGTTAGCAGTTGTTCAGAAGCCTTAGGGGACGAGGGCTTTATATAGTAGGTCTGGGGGCGCCCGGGACGTTGGGGGTGCCCTCTACGTGGCCTTTGATCCACAACAGTCTCGGTCAGCGTGTTATCCCTCCAAAATAGGGATCGAACCTTGACGGGGGCGTCCGGGAAGCAGGGGGTGCCCTGGTTGACCGTTTCGGAGGGCTTCTCGGCTGGATAGAGTTTATCCACCTCGCTGGCTCATGCGCGGGGCGCCCTGGGCACTGGGGGCGCCCAGGACGCTGGGGGTGCCCGGGAGCATGGGGGCGCCCCGCCCAGTGAGCTACCGAAGCACTTCTTTGCTTCACTTATTTTGTATTGGCCTTGGGGGCGCCCGGGACTCTGGGGGCGCCCTGCTCTGCTACTTGCCTCTCTCCTTTGGGCATTCTGAGCTGCAGACACACGTTCCTTCGATCCTGCATCCAGGGTTAGTCCTAAACATTATGAAGCAATAAGGTATTAGTTTTATACAGCCTTAGCTGTCTTGGTTCTGACTTTGGGTCTCCGAAATGGAGCCTTAGGTCGAACCGACGCCTACTGTTCCCTCGACGGGGAACGCGTCCTCACCTAATCCTCTCAGGAGAATTTACCTTTTTCCAACCGGCTCCTCTGGTTGGACTTTTGCCCAGCAGTCCTTCGCCAGGTGCCTAGCTGTCCTTCGCCAGGTCTTCGGTTTTAGGCAGTCCTGCACCTGGTGCCTAGCAGTCCTTCGCTAGGTCTTCGACTCCTAGCAGCCCTTCGCTAGGTCTTCGATGCCTAGAAGCCCTTCGCTAGGTGCCTAGCAGCCCTTCGCTAGGTGCCCAGCAGCCCTTCGCCAGGTCTTAGGGTTTCAATGCCTAACAGCCCTTCGCTAGGTGCCCGGAAGCCCTTCGGGTCTTAGTGCCCAGCTTCACTCACCAGGTCTTAGTGCCTAGGTTAACTAGGTCTTTTCTTCAAATTAATTTACTTCTCCTTTGCTCCCCTTTGTCTGTTCATTGTATCACTGACTTAAGTGTATTGTCAAATATTAAAACACTTAAAGAAGAACATCATTGATGCAACTTGCACCAACAATCTCCCCCTTTTTGATGTTTGTCAATAACTTAAGTTAGATTGGTTGAAGGGGCTAACTTACTATCCTTGGGATCAAACAAAAAATTGACCTTAGTTTTGAAATTTTATTTTTGATCCTCTCTCCCATTTTGAAAAGCATTTTGATCAAATGGTCCTTTGGTAAGAATCAAAAAAAATTTCTAACTTAAGCACACCTCTCCCCCTTTGTCATACATAAAAAAAAACCAAAAATACATGCACGAACAATGGAAACCTTTGGTTCTTTTTGATAAATACTTAGTGTAATTTTGAAAGCGTAGCATAAAATTAAGTACTTAAGTATTTTGAAACCTTTTCACTTAAACACTATTGCTTTAGAAGAATTTTTTAAAAAATGTACTGATAGAACAAATTTCCAACTAGTGCATTTTTTTTTGAAAATACAGTAATTTTGCATAACTTTTGAAAGAATATTAACTGCTTTGAAAAGTACAAGTACTTTGAAAATTGTTATGAGCTTTTGAAAAATGGAAGTATTTTGAAAAATGTACATTTTTGAAAGAGTATAAGTAACTTTGAAAGATATTGTGCAATTTTTGAAAAAATCTATAATTTTGGAAAATATAAGTACTGTTTGAAAAGTGTTAGACTTTGAAACATATAACTACATTTTTGAAAAAGTATTATGGATTTTGAAAACATAATATTTTACTTGACTTGGTCTATATTCCAGTCTGACACAATCCTAGGAAACCTTGTTAACTACAAGGATATTTTCCTAAGTGTCCTGGAAAATTTTTCAAACTCAAGTAAATATTATTATTATTATTTTTAAAACATAATTTTGATAAACAAAATGATAGTACTTTTGAAAATATATGCTAGTACATTTTAGGAGTCCTTGTAGATTATGAAGTGGACCTTCCTCTGTGTCATTAGGGTTTATCAAAATCAAACAAGACAAAGCCCACTCTTGGAATGTATTTTGAAATTTCGAAACATATTTTGAAATTAAGGTAATTTATCCGACATTGTTTTCGAAAAACATAAGTAATAGTGTTTAAAGCCCAGTTTTTGAAAACCGTTTTAAAAGATAGTGGTTTTTCAAGGATAATTTTTGAAAAAGAATAAACCACTTCCCTTGTACCCAACATCGTTTGACTCTATCTAAGTGCCTTAAGGAACATTAGTGTTGTCCTAAGAGGCTTGTGTCTAATTGAGTGAGTCAAACAATTTTTTGAAAAGATAACTTTTGAAAAATGTATAATATGTATAATCAATCAGACAAGCATGAATTCCATAAAAACATTATTATGTTGAAGCACTATTTTGAAAATATATTTTTAGGAAAATATTCTAACAATTTTGAAAAATATTTTTGAAAAATATTTTTCAATTCATTAGTCCTTAACATTTCACCCATTTTAGATGTATTAATACAACAAGCATGGTTGCCTTATAGGTGTATTGTGAGATGCTTGAATCATTTTTCTTAATTTATTATTAACTCTAAGATTTAATTGTAGCTTGTGTTAGATTTGAATTTGACACGAAGTAACTTGAATTTGAATTTCAAGAATTGGCTTCCAGGTCTTGGCGAGGCGCTAGGCCTTCTTTGACGTAGCCTTATTGGATCATCAACCTTTTCCTTGACAAAGCCTTTTAATGAAATTTCATTTTCAAAATTACTTTTTGAAAAATTCTGGTCTAACTAGTTTGGGTCTTGGATCGGTAGCTTCGGCTAGATTCCCCAGTCTAAAGAGACTAAGTAGAGTATACTTGACCTTATTAGAATTGGCTTCCCTAACGTACTATCATCTCACCACCACCCAATACTAGGTTGATCAAGTTTCAATTATTCTTTTTCCTATAGCCATTCTAATATATGCATAAAATTTAAATATGAATGACATGTCATATATTTAAAAGAAGTAGCAAATGCATGGCATGACAATTATGCATGAGTCAAACAATTCAAATCATTTTATTTAAGTTTCTAAAAATGTATCAAATTCCCGATTTGATACATGTCGTGTGAACCCGCGAATATGCCAACCCACTTTAACATATTTAATGTTATTAATTTTAATTGTTATAGTTTGGGTAAAGTTTTATTGCAGTTTGAGTTTAGGTTATTTAAGATTTTAGTTGGATTCAGGTTAATTAAGAATTAATTGAAGTTGAATTAATTGATGTTGAATTAATTTAAGTTTGAATTGATTAAGATTTAAATTGAATTTAATTGATTCAATTAAGATTTAATTGAGTTTAATTGATTTGAATTTAATTTAATTTAATTTTAACTTAATTTGAATTTAATTTGAATTAAGATTTAATTTGAATTTAATTTAAGATTTAATTCGAATTTAATTTTAATTCGAATTTAGTTAAGATTTAATTCGAATTTAGTTAAGATTTAATTTGAATTTAATTAAATTTGAATTTAATTTGAATTTAATTTAATTTAATTTGAATTTAATTTAATTTGAATTTAATTTAATTTAGATTTAATTTAATTTGAATTTAATTTAATTTAGATTTAATTTAATTTGAATTTAATTTAATTTGAATTGAATTTAATTTGAATTTAATTTAATTTGAATTTAATTTAATTTAGATTTAATTTAATTTGAATTTAATTCGAATTTAATTTAATTTAGATTTAATTTGATTAAGATTTAATTCAAATTTAATTAAGATTTAATTAATTTGAATTGATAAGGTTATAATGATTAATTAATAGTTGTGGATTTAAATTCATCATTTTCATTATTTCGAAAATTTCTTCTTCATCTTTATCTATCTTTTCAAAATTTTCTAATAATTCGGATTTATTTGAACCTTTGTAATTTTTATTAATTATGGTCTTGATCTTAGATAGTTCCATATCCTCCTTATCCTCAAAATTATATCTTTTGGTATCCTCAAAGTAGGAGGAGTAATTTGGGTCACTAGTTAAGGTTTTGTAATAACTTTCAAGATTATCTATAGTTAAGTTATTATCTAGGAGAATTTCATCTTCAAGATTATCCTCAGAATTATCCTCAGACACATCTTCAATATTTTCAAGAAATTCAAAATTAATCTCTAGATTATCCTTAAGATTTTGAGAATTAACTTCTGGATTATCCTTAAGATTTTCTGAATTAATTTCTGGATTATCCTTAAGATTTTCAGAATTAATTTCTGGATTATCCTTAAGATTTTCTGAATTCATTTCTGGATTATCCTTAAGATTTTCTGAATTAATTTCTGGATTATGCTTAAGATTTTCAGAATTAATTTCTGGATTAAATTTATTTGAATTAAAATTATCAGAATTATCATTATCAGAATTTATTTTAGAAATCACTGAATTGATGTTCTGGATTAAATAGTTAATTTCGGATATTTCAGTCATATCTGTATTTTCTAATTTGACATGCAAAAAATTAATTTTATTATGCAGTAAATCTAATTTATCAGAAAAATTAACTAAATTATCACAAGGCAGTGCAGGAATTTGTAACATCTTTGGAACATAAATCTTGCGTACCTTCGCCGGACACTTGTTCTTGTAGTGTCCGTATTTTCCGCACTTGAAGCATTGTACGTGATCCTTGTTTTTCTGGACTCCTGGCGCTGGTACCCCCTTTGCCACTGGTGGTGTAGATCGAGTCTTACGAGTAGGGCACTGATTTTTATAGTGCCCTCTCTCCCTGCATGTGAAGCACGTGATATGAAATTTAAAAACAGACATTTAAATAAAATATACCTGATTCACCCCTGAGCTCCCCCTCAACTCCTGGCGTTGTTGCTCCGTCGGCGGTTAGTCCGGTGAAGAGCGGCTCAGCTCTGATACCAATTATAGGATCGGTGCCATCGATAGAGGGGGGTGACTATCGATCGTGAAAATCTTGTAGTTAAAACTTCGTAAAACGTTCAATCTACTCAGAGCGTTAGTGCAGCGGAACAATAATAAAAATAAAAACAAGACAGAGACACAGCGGGATTTATTTACTTGGTTCCCAACCCCCCAGGGTCAGTACGTCTAAGGCCTATGTACTCGGCGTGAGTCCACTATAGGTCTCCTTTCCGGAATTTCCGGAGGTGGAGAAAACTCGTCTTACAGTGTACAATTACAAGCACAAGTACGGAAAAGTAAGTATGAAATAATAGACGCAAACTGAACAAAACAAAGTTGAAGCTCGGCCGATCTGGACCTCCGAAGTGCCGCGCACTTCCTCTTGGAGCCTCCCGGTCGTAGAGCCTCGTCTTTAGAGCGTTGTCGTCGGTCAGAGTGATCAGAATGGTATTTAGCAGTTGTTCAGAAGCCTTGGGGGTCGAGGGCTTTATATAGTAGGTCTGGGGGCGCCCGGGACGTTGGGGGCACCTGGGACGTTGGGGGTGCCCTCTACATGGCCTTTGATCCGCAACAGTCTCGGTCAGCGTTTTATCCCTCCAAAATAGGGATCGAACCTTGACGGGGGCGCCCGGGAAGCAGGGGGCACCCTGGTTGACCGTTTCGGAGGGCTTCTCGGCTGGATAGAGTTTATCCACTTCGCTGGCTCATGCACGGGGCGCCCTGGGCACTGGGGGCGCCCGGGACGCTGGGGGCTCCCGGGAGCATAGGGGTGCCCTGCCCAGTGAGCTACCGAAGCACTTCTTTGCTTCACTTATTTTGTATTGGCCTTGGGGGCGCCAGGGACTCTGGGGGCGCCCTGCTCAGCTGCAGACACACGTTCCTTCGGTCCTGCATCCAGGGTTAGTCCAAAACAATATGAAGCAATAAGGTATTAGTTTTATACAACCTTAGCTGTCTTGGTTCTAACTTTGGGTCTCCGAAATGGAGCCCTAGGTCGAATCGACACCTACTATTCCCTCGACGGGGAACGCGTCCTCACCTACTCCTCTCAGGAGAATTTACCTTTTGCCAACCGGTTCCTTCGGTTGGACTTTTGCCCAGCAGTCCTTCGCCAGGTGCCTAGCTGTCCTTCGCCAGGTCTTCAACTCCTAGCATCCCATCGCTAGGTGACCGGCTGTCCTTCGCCAGGTCTTCGGTTTCAGGCAGTCCTTCGCTAGGTCTTCGACTCCTAGCAGCCCTTCGCTAGGTGCCTAGCAGCCCTTCGCTAGGTCTTCGATGCCTAGCAACCCTTCGCTAGGTGCCCAACAGCCCTTCGCCAGGTCTTAGGGTTTCAATGCCTAGCAGCCCTTCGCTAGGTGCCCAGCAACCCTTCGCTAGGTCTTAGTGCCCAGCTTCACTCACCAGGTCTTAGTGCCTAGGTTAACTAGGTCTTTTCTTCAACTTAATTTACTTCTTCTTTACTCCCCTTTGTCTGTTCATTGTATCACTGACTTAAGTGTATTGTCAAATATTAAAACACTTAAAGAAGAACATCATTGATGCAACTTGCACCAACACAAGTCTTGGTACATTTGTGTTATTTCTCTTGTGTATGAGGTTTAAACTAAATGACCAACCAAGAATGGAACAGTGTCCGTCCACCGCTCTTCTCTGGCGAAAATTTCAATTCCTGGAGAAGTCTAATGAAATCCCACTTGAAGGCCAATTTGGATTTATGGTTGATAATCCAAACGGGGTTCACATTCCCCATAGAAGATGGAACAGCGATCACCTAGGACAAATTGGACGAACCAACTCTAAGGACGATCGAGACTGATGCTAAGACAACAGTAATCTTACAATGTGGCCTGACCAAAGAAGAATTGGAGCGGGTCGGATCCTTCTCCTGTGCCAAGGAGATGTGGGAAAAGCTAATCAATCTACACGAAGAGAGCTCCGATATTGAGATCTTAGAAGAGTCAGCACCCGACTTCAAAGTTGACTCCGGATCAGAAGATGAGATAGAATCCATACTTGACTGCGCATTCGAGCCAGAGTCAGAAGACAAAGTGACTGGACAAAAATGGTAACCAATTTTGAACTTGTTCCATAATTATAATTAAATAATCAGACTGATACTATAATGGTCGAGGAAGGTATAATGTCAAGTGCAGGGAAAACTCCAAAGAAGAAGCTTCAACCTGTACCCGAGTCTGATTCAGACTCAGAATCAGAAGACAATGAGGGAGATCGACCCAATCTGGTCCGATTAGCTCGTGATCATTACAAGAGTACTGGAGAAACGATCGGGAAAGGTAAGATTTCAATATTTGAAAATCTAATATTTACCTCAAAGAACGTAATTAATTCATATAAATTAGTTAAGGTTAATATGTTAGAAACCTAATTCACAACCTTGCTGATTTTAAAAAACCAGAGTTTTATTTCAATTATGATATAACTTATATCATTTTTGACATGTTTAATTATTTTTTCTTAGAATTAGGATTGATTAGTTTAAGGACTAAAGAGTTACTTAAAACTTGAAAACCTAGTATTGGGAGGAGGTGAGATGATAGTACGTTAGGGAAGCCTTTTCTAATAAGGTCAAGTATACACTACTTGGTCTCTTTAGACTGGTGAAACTAGCCGAAGCTACCGATCCAAGACCCAAACTAGTTAGACCAAAATCTTTCAAGAAGTAACTTGAAGATAAATTTTCTATAAAAGGCTTTGTCAAGGAAAGGGTTGATGATCTAATAAGGCTACATCCAAAGAAGGCCTAGTGCCTCGCCAAGACCTAGAAGCCAATTATAGAAAATCAAATTCACTTTACTATTGTCAGATTAGAATCTAACACAAATTTTAAGTAAATCTTAGATTCATAACAAATGTTTTCAAAATTAATAAACCTAACCATTTTTTTAAAATTAAAATGGTTATCTCACAAAACCCATAAGGTTAACATGTTTGATCACGTAGAACTGGGTGAGATATCTAGGACCTAAGAATATATGTCACTATCCTTTTAAATAAAACTCAAAGTGCTTTCAAAAGTTATTCAAAATTATCTCTATTTTTTTCAAACTAATTTAGTTTACTACACCCCACTTTTCATCTCTAACATTTTTTTAAAAATATTGAATTTCATGTTAAATATCACAATAGACTCGTTTTAGATAGAATTTAGGGTTTGTTTGATTTAGTTATTTGATTGGTCAAACATAGTCAACTAAGTCAACCCTAGTCAACACAGTCAACCCTAGTCAACATAGTCAAACATGGATAACATTGAAGTCCCCTAAGACATTAGATTGAGTTAAACGGTACAGGGGGAGTGGTTTATTCCTTTTAATTTTCTTTCAAAATATCTTTGGAAAATTATTATCATTTCAAAATGGTTTTCAAAAACTGTGCTATCATACCAAATTGTGTTTTCAAAAATCTATCTCCTTGAAAATTATCATACTCAAAAGGCATGTTCAAAATTGTTCCATTAATTTTGACAAACCCTAAGACTAAGAGGAGGATTAACTTGTGGTCAATAAGCCTCCTAGGACTATGTCAGATTTAGGGAGAGTTCAAATTAAAAGAAAAAGTTTAAAAATACTATGCCTTCAAATAATCACTATATTTTCAAAAAATTGTGCTTTACAAAAATCATTATCATTTCAAAATGTTTTTCGAAAACGGGGCTTATGCTTTAAAATTATCTTCATTTCAAATTGAATTTTCTAAAATTATATTACCATACTATTATTCAAAACTATTCTTTTGATGTTAATAAACCCTAAAGACACAGAGGAAGGTCCACTTCATGATCTATAAGGACTCCTAGGATGTGTCAAATTTAGGGGAAGTCTAAATCAAAAGAAGATTTTCTAACAAGTTTTTTTTTCAATTATTTGTTTTGAATTATTAAATAATTCCTGTGGTTTGAACCAACCCTAAAGACTCAGAGGAAGAGTACTTGTGGTCGACAAGCTTCCTAGGACTGGGTCAAGTTTAGGGGGAGGTCAAACTGAATGATTTGCTAATTTCAAAATAACATGTTTTCATGTACTGCATTATTTAAATCTGTCTAAAAACATAAGGGAGTTTGTTTGAATACTTCCATTTTTTTTAAAATACTTATGGAAAATGATATTTACTTGAGTTTGAAGAATTTCCAGGACACTTAGGAAAATATCCTTGTAGTCAACAAGGTTTCCTAGGATTGTGTTAGATTGGAAAAAAAACCAAGTCAAGTAAAATATTATCTTTTAAAATAAGATTTTTCAAAAGTACTTATACCTCTCAAAATTTTTAATATTTTTTCAAAAGTACTTATACCTCTCAAATTCATAAAAATTTTCAAAGTACTTATGTTTTAAAGACAATTGTTCAAAAGTACTTGTTTTTTTATTTTTTTGCATTTTTCAAAATATTCAAAACAAGTAAACTTATTTTCTTTGATTATCATGCATGGACTCAATAAAATTATACACTTGACTCCAGTTCTATTTTTGAGCATCAATTCTTTATTATTTCAAAATTGTGTAACTTAGAAATTATCATAATTTTTGACATTATTCACTCACTCAAATATTTATGTTTTTAAAACCCATAAGCTCTAATACACAAAATTTAAATGTCTTTCAAAATATATTTCTCAAGAGTTCTTTATTAATATATGGCCAAGGGGGAGATTAGAAAAAGTGAAAATTAAATTTTTTTTCTTAAACTTTTTCCCCTTTTTAAAGAAAGTTCATCTTAGAAATAGTCTAAAACATAAGGAGAAGAATTTCACATTAAGGGGGAGAGAAAGGAAAGAGAGTAAGGAATTTTTTTTAAAAAATTTTTATCTCTTTTTCAAAAAGTGCTTCAAAAATTTCTAAGTATTTCAAAAATTTTTAAGTGCAATGTTTTTTCCTAAGTAAAATTTTTCTAAGTAAATAAAATTTGTCTGAGCAAAAACTTTTTAAAAATTTTGGTAAATGTTTCTAAGAAAAGTCTTCTTGTGAAAAACTTGTCGAGAAATTTCTTAAAGATTTTTGTTTTTCAAAATGCACAAAGTGTTTCCAAGCAAATTTTTCTAAGTGTGCAAATTTTTTTGGTAAAATTTTTTTTCCCAATTCTCAAAGTTGAATTTTTTAAAGGGAAATGTGACTTCAAAATCTTGGCTAAGTAAATTTTGTTGTTGAATTCTTCTTGTAAAGCCTTGTAAGTAAAAGTTTTTTAAACAAAATTTAGACTTGCAATGGAAAGGCTTTTACTCTATTTTTTTTGAAAAACACTTTGTCAAAATCTTAGAAGTTTTACAAAAACTTAAATTTATTTTAGTAAAACTCACTCTCTAGAAACCTTATTCGCCCATTATGTTTTTGATATATGTCAAAGGGAGAGGAAAAGTCAAAGTTAAGTGTTTTATAACACAAGTATTCAGGATTTTAGGGGGAGTATCAGAAATAAATGTTTTTTTTTCAAATCTACATTTATTCTGTTCATAAATTGCTATACTTGATTGATTGTTACTGTTATAAGTTTTTTCTTAACTTTGAATTGTATTGCCATAAATAAAAAATGGGGAGATTGTTGGTGCAGGAAGCACCATATCGAACCTTGTTTTGATATTGGCAAAGGATTCAAAGTTAAGTTTATTTGTGATCTAATAAAGTTACTTGAGTGTGCAGAAAGAAGTCATGGCGAAGGACTGCCAGGCACCTAGCGAAGGGCTGCTAGGCATTGAAACCCGAAGTCCTGGCAAAGGGCTGCTAGGCACCTAGCGAAGGAATGCTGGGCATCGAAACCCTAAGACCTGGCGAAGGACTGCTAGGCACCTAGCGAAGGGCTGCTAGGAGTTGAAGATCTGGTGAAGGACTGCTGGGCACCTGGCGAAGGGCTGCTGGGAATCGAAGACCTGGCGAAGGACTGCTAGGCACCTAGCGAAGGGATGCTAGGAGTCAAAGACCTGGCGAAGGACTGCTTGGTACAGAAGCCCTAGCGAAGGACTGCTATGCACCGGGCAAAGGACTGCTTGGTACCCAAGACCTAGCGAAGGGCTGCCAGGCACCTGCGAAGGACTGCTGGGCAAAAGTCCAACCGGAGGAGCTGGTTGGCAAAAGGTAAACTCTCCTGAGAGGAGTAGGTGAGGATGCGTTCCCCGAGCAGGGAACAGTAGGCGTTGGTTCGACCTAGGGTTCCATTTGGGAGACCCAAAGTCAGAACCAAGATAGCTACGACTGTAAGAATTATCTAATACTCTTGCTGTTGTATTGTTTTGGAACTAACCCTAGATGCAGGACCGAAGGAACGAGTTTCTGCAGCTCAGAACACCCCAAAGGAGAGGGGCAGCAGCTGGGCAAGGCGCCTCGGAGGTCCCGGGCGCCCCCAAGGTGAAGGCAAAACAAGACTAGCAAGAACTGCTTCGGAAGCTCACTGGGCTAGGCGCCCTCAAGCTCCGGGGCGCCCCTAGTTTCCCGGGCACCCTGGATGCCTCGGGCGCCCTGGGCCCAAGCCAACGAAGCAGATAGAATTCAAGTCAGCCGAAAAGCCAGTAGACCAAGTCAACCCGAGCGCCCCTTGTGTCCCAGGCGCCCCCGTCAGCTCCGAGCCTGATTCTGGAGGGATAAGCCTTGACCGAGATTCGAATGAGGGTTCTCGATCCGAAGGCACGTGCTAGGCACCCCAGCGTCCCGGGCGCCCCCAGGAGTACTATAAAAGGGGTTCGACCCCCAAGGCTTCGAAATCAATTCTTCCAACGCATCTACGCTCTTCGACTCAAGCGCTCTACTCCAGAAACCTCCGATCTCGAGATTCACGCGCCGACGACGACCCTCCGCACCAAAGAATGATCTACACCGGGCGTCGGTAACAAAGAGCATAATTGTACTTTTTACTGCACTATTACTGTACAAATTTTTGTAATAACTTTCGCGATTATAGAATTGTCCGCAGTAAACGGTCAAGGACCGTGGGCCTTGGAGTAGGAGCCAACTACGACTCCGAACCAAGTAAAAAAACTTGTGTTCGCGTTTGTTTTTTTTTATTTCCGCTGCGTAATTTCTCTCAATCTAATCCGAAACGGTTTTACAATATGCACCCCCCCCCTCTATTGTATTCTCTTGATCCAACATCATTTAGAAATCTTTTAGGTACCCATGCCTTTTTTGTGGTTCCCTTAACCCCTAGTCTCCTAGATGCACCAATCCTACCGGTAGGTGAGACAAAGGCTACCTCCTTTGTCTTAGGCCTATAACCCAACCCGACCTTGTTATTCACAGCCCTTTGACTGTTGATGATCATATCTAGGTTACTAGATCCTACTTGGAATTTTCTAAGGGCCTTTGTAAGGTCATCTTCCTTTTTCCTTAATTCCTTATTTTCAATTTCAAGATGTGAAGTATGAGAAGTAGTAGAACTAGCATGCAATTCTTCAAGTTTGGTAGATTCTACTCTAAGCATGGCAATTTCTTCTTTTAGGTCCTTAATTTTACTTCTAGCCTTAGCTAAGTCCATGTTGGTGTTAGAAATGATCTTTACTAATGTAGAAGAGGGTAAGTGGTATACCTCACTTACCGAAGCTTCTAACTCTGATGATGAGGTGGAGGAGCTCTCATCTTCACTACTTGAGCTTCATTCATCATCTGATGAGTCTGAGTGATCTTGTGCCATAAGAGCAAAGTGGGAGACTTGCTCTTCTTCTTCCTCTGAGGATGATGGATCATCCCAAGTTGCCTTTAGGATGGTGGCACCCTTCTCCTTTCCCTTTGACTTCTTCTTGTCACTCTTCTTCTTCTCCTCCTTCTTGTCATCTCTTTTCTTCAATTGGGGGCACTCGTTCTTCATGTGTCCCTCTTGGTGGAAGTTGTAGCATATGATGTCCTTGGCCTTACCCTTACCTTTGGACCCTTTCCTAGCATAGGACTTGTTAGACAAACTTTTAAAAGCTCTACGAAATTTTTTTACCATGAACGCCTCTTGATCGCTATCCAAGGAGGCGCTGGATTCCTCTGAGTCTGATGAGGAAGAGTAAACCACCTTCTTCTTCTCCTTCCTTTTCTTCTTCTCCTTTTCTGCAACAAAGGCAATACCCTTCTCTTTGGCCGAGACATTAGCTTGCTCGTGTAGCTCAAATTCACAGAAAAGGTCATCTAGTTTAACAATTGACAAATCCCTTGATACCTTGTAAGCATCAACCATGGATGCCCACAAGGTGGTTCTCGGGATGGCTTGTAGAACATACCTGACGATGTCCCGGTTCTCGATCTTCTCTCCAATCACATGGAGCTCATTGATCACTTCCTTTACCCTTCCATGCAGATGGCTGACGGTCTCGTTTCTCTTCATGGATAGGGATTGTAGTTGGGCCACTAGCAAGTCCTTCTTGGCTCTTCTGGACTCGTTTAACCCCTCGTTCAATTCCACCAACTTGTCCCACAGTTCCTTGGTGCTCTTGAACGGTCCCACCTTGTTCAGTTGCTCCTTCGAGAGCCCGCACTGTAGTGTAGTGGTGGCCTTGGCATTGGATTGCACCCTCTTCATTACCTCCTTTGACCAGGATCTCATTGGTGTTGATTCTCCTCATTCATCGACGGGTGCCTCGAAGCCATCTACAACACTAATCCAGTTTTCAATATCGTTCATAAGGTAGTATTGCATCCTACCTTTCCAGTAAGCGAAGTCGTTCCCGTCGAAGAAGGGTGGTCGTGCGGTGGAGTATCCCTCTTGAAACGCCATTAAATTTGCTCCGGTTGACGGTTAGTTCTTCCGAAATGAACTGGCTCTGATACCAACTGATGGATCGTTTCAGGCATGCTAGAGGGGGGGTGAATAGCACTTCTTGATTGTTTTGATTTCTACAAATTCGTTAGCGCAGCGGAAATTATATGCAATTGAATAAAACAATGCTAACAATAAAATTTTACTTGGTATCCACCCAGATGGGTGACTAATCCAAGGATCCACGCCGCGAGCACCACTTTCACTATGGAAAACTCTCCTTCAGGTGGAGAAACCTTTACAACAGGATCTTCCTCTTTACAGAATGAAGTAGAACGTGAGAGGAAGTATGAATCACTCTTCAGACTAGCAGCACTTCGACACTGTACGGAATTGTGTCGTACACATGCAAAAAGGTGCTTATTTTATAGGTGAACAGGACAAACTCGCAGTCTGTCCAGCCCCGCACCAGTCGACTGCCCCTGGGGCAGTCGACTGGCCTAGCATTAATTGCTAGCCAACGACTAGTTTTCGGGGTATACCAGTCGACTGCCTTGGGGCCAGTCGACTGGTCTGAGGCCGAAAACTTTCTGTGAGTTTTGGCAGTCGACTGGCCTGGGCCAGTCGGCTGCCCTGCCTCTCAGCGTAGTTCCATCCACTCCAGACCTTCTCCTTCACGTGTGCCTTCAAGTCTGCTACCTTAGCTTGCCTCTTGAAGTCCTCTTCCTTTGGCTATCGTCCCTCGGATGCGCACGCAAGCCTTCCCTTGGCTTGCCTCCATGCCACCCTTCACGTGTGCCCTTGAAGTCCACTTCCCGGCTTCCCTTGGAGCTCTCCTCCCTCAGCTCTCGTCCCTCGGATATGTCCACCATGTGTGATTCTCCAAGTCCTGCAAACTCAATCACATATATCAAATACAACATAATACTCTAACCTTAAACATATTCACACACACACACACATCAAAACCATGATCTTCCAATCATTTAAGGGCCGATTGCCTCAACAGTATGGAGATAAGAAGAAAGGTAGGCAGCCGGTTCACGATTCAGAAGTGACGCAGAAACAGCAGAACATCTGAAAGAAGCACAGTAGTAGGAGTCAGAGTACGCAGGAGAGTTTGGGCCTTAGCTTCGACCCCAAAAGTCTAGAGAATTTTCAGCAAGATCATCCTAGGGTTTCCAGCAGACCTGGAAGTCTACCACCGGTGGGGCTCATTATTTTCAATGTAGTTCTAGAGACCACAGTAGACCAAATTATCCTCTAGAGCACCTCAAATGTTATTATTGTAAGCATCCAGGTCATGAGAGCTGAGGGTGTGTTTTGAAGGCTCAGCATAAATCAGCTGCAATTACTCCCCAAGGAGGTCGATTGGGATAGCAGAGGCCACAGAGAAGCGACCAACAGACTTAGATGTCGTCCCGACAGCAGTAGACAGTTCAGCGGCAGGCAGTGCCTTCACCAGTCTAGATCTACTGTATGCCTGGGCATGAGTACGCCTCCACACCAGCGGCGTCTCAGTATTCTATGGCAGGGTCTCACTATCAGCTTCTATACCCAGCATACTAGCCTACAGTTTATCAGCCTCAGCAGTTAGTTGGAGCTTCAGTTTATCAACCTCAGCAGTCGGTTGGGCCTTCTGTATATCAACCCCAGCAGACTGTCGAACCTTCAACATCTCAGCCTCAGCAGATTTTGGCGTTGCCACCTCTAGCTCCTGAGATAAGTCGAGTTTATGCTGTCACCAGAGAGGAGGCACAGCAGGCCGAGGGATCGATCTTTCGTGCTATGATTTCAATTTATACTTTTCCTGCTGAATTGCTTGTTGATACCGGTGGTTCCATTTCTTTCATATCTCGGTTGTTCGTGGGAAAAATTAGTAGGTTGCCTATGGTTCCAGTTCTTTCGTATCTCGGTTGTTCATGGGAAAAATTAGTAGGTTGCCTACCCTTAGATCACAACGTTTGTCAATGTCTCTACTATTCGGTGAGATATTGGATATCACGCAGGAGGTCAAGGGATGCCCATTAGATTTCGGTTATTATACCCTCACCATGGATCTGTCGGTTCTCAAGATGGTAGAGTTTGACATTATTCTAGGCATGCACTCATTGGCGGCATATCATGCCATAGTTGATTGCCAAGCGAGGGTGGTCACGTTTCGGCCACCGGATCAACCCTCGTGGGAATTCATTGGCACCAGAGATGATGGGATTTTGATTATCTGTGCGCTTCAAGCCCAGAAGCTTATGTCGAACAGATGTCAGAGTTTTCTATTGTCACTGATTAGCACTGATGACAGCAGTAGCCCTCAGCTCTCGGATGTTCTAGTGGTCCGAGAATTTCTGGACGTATTTCCAGATGTGCTTTCTGGTTTGCCTCCAGAAGGCAAGTAGAGTTCACCATTAAGTTGATTCTGTGGGATTGGTGGCGTCGATGGAGGAGGGGGAGGGGGGGGGGTAAATATTGACTTGTAACTTTTTGGCGTCTGTAAGTCGTTCATTCGGTCAACTTCGTAACAGAGTCATTAGTAGCACAACGAAATAATAGATAAATCGAAAACACACAACATAAACAAGCGAGATTTTTACTTGGTTCCCAACCCCCCAGGGTCAGTACGTCCAAGGCCTAATTATGGGTAGCACCCGTCCACTAGTGGTCTCCTTTCCGAAAGTTTTCTGGAGGCAGAGAAACCCGTCTTACAGTTTTTGGTACCAACACAAATAATATAAAGAATACAAATTGTAAGTAAATGCAAACCAACAAAAATGACGATCCCGACCAATCCAGAAGTCTAAAGCATCGTGCACTTTCTCCTGGAGCCTCCTTGGTCGCAAAGCTTTGTCTTAGCACTTTTTCTTCGCATGGAATGAGTAATCGGATAGGAAGATTGATGATCTGAAAGCATGGCTCGAATCCCCTTATATATTGTGCATCCAGGTGCCCGAGAGCCTATAGGGGTGCCCCCAATGTGGTCCAATCTGATCCGCATTGGCGAACACTGCTCGAGGATAAAAAAAAGTCTCTTGGGCGCCTCATGCCCATAGGGGTGCCTCACCATGAGGGCGTCCCCAAGCACCTTGAGGGCGGCTATGATGGGGGCACCCCAACCCTTGAGGGCGCTCGAGATCTCCTTTTCCAGGCCTTTTTTGTTTGCGTTTGCTCTCCTATCTTGTCTCCAGTTCCAGGTTCTTGCAAGATAAACAAACACAAGATAAATAAATAATCATAAGCCTAAATGATTGACAGCTAGAGCTATCTAGTTCTAACTTTGGATTTCAAATAAAATCCTAGGTCGAACCGACGCCTACTGTTCCCTTTTCTGGAGAACGCGTCCTCACCTACACCACTCTGAAGAAGTTACCTTTTGCCAATTGGGACCTCCGGTTGAACTTTTCTTGACCTCCGAGACTCCCGGATCTCGAGACGTTCGATCCTCAACCCGTCTCTACTTCTGTCCGCAGTTCTCGCTCGACTAAGTCTTCTACCTGATCATTCGGATCAAGTCTTCATGCCCAGTCCCCGACCAGGACTTCGTGCCTGACCCTCGTCCAGGACTTTGTGCCCAATTCTGCAAACAGGACTTCATGCCCAAACCTCGACCAAATCTTCATGCCCAATTTCCCGAACTAGGACTTCGTGCCCAACCCTCGGTCTAGTCTTCGTGCCCAACTTCACTCACCAAGACTTCGTTCACCTAGCTTCACTCACTAGGACCCAACTTCACTCACCAGGATTTCGTAACTCGTTAAGGACTTCTTTGCTAGTCATCTTAATCCTGACTAGACTTCATTCTGCCAAACATCAATTCTTGTTTGGCTCAATCTGGATAAGTTTAATCACTCAGCTAAACATTAATACCTGTTTGGCATATCCCTTAGTCAATCTAACCAACCCTGGGTTCTCTGCCAAACATCAGATCCAGTTTGGCTAACCCTTTGGTCAAACTGATCAAACTTGGGTTTACCCTACCAAACAACGGGTCTTGTTTAGCATAACCCTTGATCACTTTGACTAGACCTTGGTATATTGTCAAACATCGAAACACTAGAGGTTGGTTGTTCATGTCTGATACTTTTTGCACCAACAATCTCTCTCATTTTGATGTTTGGCAATAATCTTAAGTTAGATTTTGGTCTAAGGGTTTTAGGTTAATACTTGAGAGAAATCGAAAAAATTTAACTTAAGGTACTCTCTCCCCCTTTGACAGACATCAAAAAGAAATATAAGGTGATAACAAAGATTTTAAGTTAAAAATTTGCACCAACAATATAATTTTCAAAAATCTTTTTTTTTATTATAAAAAACTAAGTACCTTTTTTCAGAAAATATTTTAAGGAACGCTAAGTACTTGAGTAAAATTTGAAAAGATAAGTACTTGTTGACCACAAGAAAATTCCTATATGTCTTAGAGATTTTCTAATCAAGATAAAGTATTTTCAATATATGTATTTAATTTTTGAAAAATAATAAATTTCTTGGTTTAAATTCCTCCCCAATCTGACACTATCTTAGGAAACCTTGTTAACTATAAGAAAAACTTTCCTATGTGTCTTGGCGATTTTGTCAAACTCAAGTAATTTTTCAAAGATTTTCAGAATGTTCAAAAGATGAAAAGCTTTTGAAAAAAATATTTTAGAAAATGAGGATATTGTATTTAAAAAAATAAAGTATTTTTGAAAAGATAGTATTTTTTGAAAATATAGTATTTTTGAAACTTTTAATAGTTCCTATTAATTTGAACTCCCCCTAAACTTGACACAATTCTAGGAAAATTGTTGACCACAAGTTGATCATTCTCTGAGTCTTAGAGTTTTATTCAAACAAAAGGAGTTACATAATATTAATTTAAGGTAATCAAAAGGCGAATTGTTCTCTTGATTGAGACTCCCCCTATGTCTGATACAATCATAGAAATCCTTTTAGATCATAAGGGAAACTTCCTATGTGTATTTAGAGTTTATCCAAATCATAAGAGCAATTAAAATATTTTTTAGAAGAAAATAATTTTTGAAGAAGTATTTTTTCGAAAAACATTTTGAAAGACATGATAAATTTTTGAAAGAATATTTTTCAAAAAGCATTTTGAAAGACATAAATTTTTGAAGTAATATTTTAAAAAATTTTCTAGTAAAATCATTTTGAAAGAGATAATAATTTTTGGAAAGAATAGTTTTTCAAAAATAATTTATCAACATAAATGTTTGAAAACACAATAAAAACTGACTTCCCCTGAACCTGACACTCTCTAGCTACCCTTGTTAACTAAAAGGTACTCTACCTAAGTGTCTTAAGGGAATTTAGTATTAACCTAGAAGGTTTGTGTCTAAGTATAGGTCAAATATGTTGGACCTTGGATGGCTAGAGGGGGGGTGAATATAGCCAGACACCGAAACATAGCGATTTTCAAATTTCTGCACTCAAATGTTTAGTAGCACAACGGAAGCAATAAAAACAGAGCATGCAGAAAATTAAAACCCTAAGCTAAGCACAAATGCAAAACGCTAACAAGAGGGTTTACAAGGTTCGGGGATAACTTGCCCCTACTCCTTGGCGTGCCCTTAAGGTGGGTGATCCCTTGATCGTCGGCAGATCAAGCCCCGGATAAATCAGATAAAATGCAACCTCCTTCTCGGTGGAGTAACCTCTCCACAGCGTTTCAACAGAGATATAGTATTAAGCACAATGAAACACAAGAAAGATCTTACTTAGCACTTAGCACAGGCAAGAACACAAGCAGCGCTTCACTAGAGCTCCACCCAACGACGATCTCACGTAAGAACTCCCTTCTTCGTGTCTTCTCGCTGATGGACTCACCAAGCCTCTTGTTTCTTCCTCCAAGTGCTCAAGTAAGGGATGGTTGCTTCAAAGATCACAATAGCTTGCTCAAGAGAGGATGGAACAACAGAGAACACAAGCACGCAGCAAGAAGTCGCAGCAAAAACAAGCCAGCCAAAGCTCTCCTCCACCACGCTGCTTATCTCCTCTCCACTACCGCCAGGTCACCATCTCACTGCAGCCTCCAGCTGCTCTCCAGCAACCACCAGCCACTACTGAGCTCCTCTAGACTCCCTGAGTTTCCCTCAGACCAGCCCCAGTCAGCAGCTCCAGCCAGCGCCAGCATCCGTTGCAACCTGAGATGGAAAAGGGACAAACCTGCTCCAAGGAAAGGCCTCCATTGACTCTAATTGAGTGTTTAAATCCTTCCCTGTCACCTGCAGCTTAATCAGAGCATTAGCACAGCATATCAACTAGAAAATCAAGTATCAAAGATCAAACGCAGAGAATCGGATACGGTCAGATGCGATCAGAGCGTCTGACAGTGCATTTTGAATTAAAGTGATCGGTCACCGGACCGATCCAGGGCTCGTGGGTCGGTCACCAGACTGATCCACCGCTTTGCTGGGACTCCCAGCTTTTGCGGCGACACAGGCCTGATCGGTCACCAGACCGATCAGAGTGAATCATGATCGGTCACCAGATCGTTCAGGATAGCCACTGTCCGATCAGGCTCAAGCCTGATCGGTCCACTTCTGAGTGAATAGTAATCGCGGATATCAAATCCTAGGTCGTGGATCGGTCACCAGACCATTCAGTAGCTGATCAGTGGGGGAACTCAACTCACTGTGTGCTCCCTGATCGGTCACCAGACCGATCAGGAGCAAAGCAGTGAGTGAACTGCCTCCTCCCTGATCGGTCACCAGACCGATCAGGAGCAAGGCAGTGAGTGAACTGCCTGCTCCCTGATCGATCACCAGACCGATCAGAAGTCAATCAGTGAGGCAACTGCCTGCTCCCTGATTGATGAACAGACCGATCAGGAGCCACACAGTAGGTTCCCAACCTCACTGTGCTCTCCCTGATCAGTCACCAGACCGATCAGTCATCGCTGGATCGGTCACTGGACCGATCCACGAAGGAGCAGCGTGCCAGCTTCCCTGATCAGTCACCAGACCGATCCAGGGACTCAAACCTAGCCCTCCAAGCTAGGATTTCATCCAACCTAGCGCTCCAAGCTAGGACCTGACCCTCAAAGCCAGGATTTTTCACCTAACCCTCCAGTTGGGACTTTTCACCTAACCCTCCATGTTAGGACTTTTCACCTAGCCCTCCAAGCTAGGACTTTTCACCCAACCTTCCGAGTTAGGATTTTTTCACACCTAACCCTCCAAGCTAGGATTTTTCACACCTAACCCTCCAAGTTGGGACTTTTCACCTAACCCTCCAAGTTAGGACTTTTCACCTAGCCCTCCAAGCTAGGACTTTTCACCCAACCTTCCGAGTTAGGACTTTTCCACACCTAGCCCTCCAAGCTAGGATTTTTTCACACCATGCCTAATCCCCGATCAAGACTTAATCATAATCATAATCAACTTAAACTAAAATCGATGTCAACACCAAAACAACAATTAGGGCCAGACTGCATTAACAATCTCCCCCTTTTTGTTGTTTGACAATCCGATTTTAAGTTTAGGGATTCTCAAACAATTTTCTTAAATTTCAGAATCATAGGGGAATCAGGATCCTCCCCCTACAAACATGATCATCCCAAACTTAACCAACCACACTCTCCCCCTTTGTCGAACACCGAAAAGGGTTTAGACGGGTTGTTAAGATTAAACATACTCCCCCTCAACCCTAGGGGTATCCCAAAACAACAAAGATATGATTGATTTATTTTGATAAACATATGAACACATATGACAAAGATAAAGAATGGTAAAACATGCATATGTATCATATGGAACTGGAGCATAATCATAATCATGCATAATAAGGCATACACGCAGATAGTAATCATGTGAATACACACATAAGCCAATAATCAAAACATGGTAAGGCAAATGTGAAATACATGCAAAATATCAGATGCATCATCAAGCATCAAATTCAAGGCAAATACAGCTCAGTCAAATATCGGACAAAGCACAGATAATAACAGTCAATCAGCCGCGGTGTCATCGTCTGAAGAATCAGCAATATATATGACATCCCCTAGTGGAGAGCTGCTGGAGGTCGCAGCACCAGGAAACGTATGACGGTACCACTCCTCATTCCACGTGACTTGTAGTGAGCTGATCCCAGAAACATCGGATGCAAGAGCATCCAGTCGGCGATCGAAGGACCGAAACTCTGAGCTGACCTCCTGTCGCCAGAGCTTGGAAATATGTAGCTCGCGCTGCACCGTCCGCTCTAGCTCTGTAACCTGCCAGCGTAGGTCAGGAGCCCACGCATCATAATCCTCAGCACCAGCAGACGGCTCCTGATCAGGGGCTACTCCCAGTAACTCCCCCACATATCGTCGAACCTTCCACCTCAGCCCCTGTGATCCGACAACAATGCCAGACTGGGCCATCATGCGGCGATCAATACGACAGTCCTGTCAAACCATGGGTATAATGTAGCCCTGTGAAATGTCAATGCCAACCAACTCCAGCCAGGCAGTGATGATGTGGCCAAACGACATGTAAACTGTCTGGTCGTACATTTGACTGTGGACAATGATGGAGAAATAGACTGAAGCCACTAGGTCAAAGTCTAACTGCTGATGTATCCCGAGAGCATCAAGCAGTGGAACGGGTGAATCTCATCTAAGTGTTTCGAAGTAGTCGGGAGGAGACAATTCGTGATGATCTTAAACAAAACATACTCAATGGGGGAAAGGCGTAGAGCAGGAAATGTGGGAAAATCACGGGTGCGCTCACCGGAACCCCTTGGCCTGGGATGGCCTAGAAAATACTCGTAGATGGAATCAGGAGTAGCTCCATCAATGGGAACCGGAAGAGGATCAGGAAGATAAGGGTAGAGAGAAAAATCATTAGCTGACCGACGACAACCAAGAAAGTCAGTGAAAATAGATCGATTAAAATTAAGGTCGATACTGGCGACACAAGTCCTCCACCCCGTGCCCTCCCCACTGACCATGTTGTTATAGAATTCAGAGACCAAATCAAAGTTGATTGGCCTCTCAAGGAAAAGAAGGGATTGAAGTTCATAATGTTCAATGATTTGATGTACTATCGGACAATGTTCGTAAATAAAAGTTTGGTCTATAGTTCGACATGGCATAATTTTGAACGTATGCCATAGAAAGTTTAGAGCATAATGAATATTTTGAAATTGGGTATGTGGAGGTGGTGGAGATCTTGAAGCGGGGGTAGATACTGAAGGGCCTTTGCCCTTTGAGCTTCCCTCCATGGGTTCTTTTCTCTTAGATGATTTTCTAAAGGATTTAAAGAATTGATCATCCACATAGTTTAAGCCAATTGGACAAGGTTGAATTGATCATAGAATTGATCACACAAGTTTGATCACGTAATCAAAGACACATATTTGAATAATGATAAGATTACGATTAAATGATCACACGGTCAAGGTATTGATCAAAGGTGATTAGATTTAATCAGTAGGGTCAGATTAAAGTCACGACACCAAGTTGATACAAATCAAAGGATCACAAAGGTAAGAGTTGATCAAAAATCAAATAACATCGAGATGTGATAAAGTTTAGGTCATGGCATAAGCAGAGTCACGCCAAACAACACAAGATAAAAACCTTGATTAGCACAAACACATGACTGATGAAGTAATCTGTAAGATAAAATGAAACACAAACTTACTTAGGTGCCATTGATGTTGATTGACTTCGGAAACTTGCTCACAAGAAAACCGCAGAAGCTTAACAGGAAGCTTCGCGCAGGAAAGAGGAAAAACGCAGGAAGAGAACTCACGCACAACAAGTCGCACGCGCACAAGAAGGAGAGACACTCACGAGGAAGATCGCACGGGCACGTCGGGAGTGTTTCGGTGCTAGGGTTTGGGAAGAAAAGGTTTTCACGAAGTTATTAGGTTGCTGGATCGGTCCACCAACCAAAATTTAATATGATTGAACGGATCACCATTCGATCTGAGAGCGCCCAGACCGATCAGACTCAGGCCTGATCGGACTGGCCTGATCCTGATCGGTCGGGTGACCGATCAGGCAGGCTCCTGATCGATCGGTTGATCGATCAAGAGGTGATCAGTAGGATTTCGGAGAGTGTTCTGTGAGCCCCCTGATCGGTCTGTGAATCGATCACCGCAGGGTGCCAGATCGGTCCGGGGACCAATCCAGGCTAGCACAGAAGGTTTGGACGAAATTTCGCAAAGTCTCTGTGACCCCTCTGATCGGTCTGTGGACCGATTACCATAGGAGGGAGCCAGATCAGTCCGGGGACCGATCAACCCTACTCCTGATCGGTCCAGTGACCGATCAGGGTTCCTGAAACTCCCTGATACGATCTGAAACTCTCAGTTTCAGACTTCCACACGATTTGGGATAAGATCTGATACAGATTATCGATCTCTGAGATGATCCCTTGACTAAAATTGGTCCCTAAACAAGGATCAAAAGTCCTTATGGGTGTAACAATCACTTTGCTCCACTCAAGTGGAGTCAAACTCAATCAACAAACATCCACTCAATTTCAAACAAGTTTGTATCAAATTCAAGTCTCTAATCAAGTTTCCTTGATTAGAATGTCCAAGTATGATCATGGAGCCAAATACACATGTGTTATGCATTGATTTTCCTCACACTTGGTCACCGAAGTGATTTTTATCTCGTCAACTTAATTTCTCAAGGGATGCATTGACATTTTGAGAAATTGAGTTGATCCTAACATCTCACCCTATTTCTAGCAAACAAAAACGTTTTGTTGAACCTTATAGTTTGTGTGAGATGTCCCTAAAGTTACCCAATTGTTTCCCCAACATTTAGAACTAATCATGAAGAGTTTTGAATGCATTTTGAAACCTATGACGCACGACACATTCCCAACTCCCTTCTTAAAAAGCTAAACTCATTATCGAGGAGTGGTTTAGTGAAAATGTCAGCTAAATACGATTTGGACTCTACATATGAGAGTACAACATCTCCTTTAGCAACATGATCTCTAATGAAGTGGTGACACACTTCAATATGCTTAGTCCTAGAATAATGGACTGGATTCTTGGTTAGGTTAATTGTACTAATGTTGTCACACAACACTTGCACACCTTTGTAGCATAATCCATAGTCGTCTAGAGTATGAATCATCCACAACAATTGCGATATGCTTTCTCCCATAGCAATATATTCTACCTCGGTCGTGGAGAGAGCAACACAATGTTGCTTCCGACTCGACCAACTAACTAGAGATGATCCTAGGAATTGGCAACCCCCACTCGTGCTTTTCCGATCCAACTTACATCCAGCGTAGTCGGAATCGGTATAGCCAATTAGGCCAAATGATTCGGTATGGGGGTACCAAAGACCAACTCCAATTGTGCCTTTAAGATATCTCAAAATTCTCTTGACAGCAATCAAGTGAGATTCCTTGGCACAAACTTGATATCTAGCACACATACCCATAGCAAAGAGTATATCAGGTCGACTAGCTGTGAGATATAGCAGACTACCTATCATGCTTCTATATTGAGTCAAATCAACAGGTTTACCACTCTCATCATTGTCTAATCTTGTGTTTGTAGCCATGGGAGTGGTTACCTCTTTCGAATCACTCATGCTGAATTTTCGAAGCATCTCTTGAGTATACTTTGATTGGTGCACATGGATTCCATCACAAGTTTGCTTGATTTCAAGTCCAAGGAAGAAAGTCAACTCTCCCACTAGACTCATTTCAAATTCACTCTCCATGTGTCCAATGAATTCATTTAAATAACCCTTGTTGTTTGAGCCACAAATTATGTCATCGACATATACTTGGGCTACAAAAATATTATCACCATCTCTCCGTAGAAATAGTGTATGGTCTATTTGGCTTCTAACAAAGCTTTTTTCAATTAAAAACGTCGACAATCGCTCATACCAAGCTCGGGGTGCTTGTTTAAGACCATAAAGTGCCTTTTTGAGCTTGAACACGTGGTTTGGAAATTCGGTACTCTCAAACCCCGGAGGTTATTCGACATAGACTTCTTCTCTAATTAAACCATTTAGAAAGGCCGATTTGACATCCATTTGATATAACTTGAAACCTCGATGTGCTGCAAATGCAAGTATCAATTGGATGGACTCTAATCGTGCCACGGGAACATAGGTCTCATCATAATCAAGGCCTTCAACTTGACTATAGCCCTTGGCTACTAAGCGTGCCTTGTTTCTTATGATTTCTCCCTTATGATTCAATTTATTTTTGAAGACCCATTTGGTTCCAATGATGGTGGTCTTCTTAGGTCTAGGGACTAAGTCCCAAACTTGACTTCTTTCAAATTGACCTAGTTCATCTTACATTGCAATGATCCAATCGGGATCATTTAATGCTTCATCAATTTTCCTAGATTCAATTTCAAAATTAGGGCAACTTCATTAGCCTCATTCCTAAAGAATGATCTAGTCCTAACCCCATGATGGATGTCTCCAACAATTTGGTCTTGGGGATGACTAGAGGCTAATCTAGTTTGCCTAGGTGTTGGTGGTGCTTCTTGAATGGTTTCACTAGACCCAAGCTCAGCCTCAAGATCCGGCTGATCTATGGGTTGCCTAGGCTCACCGTCATCAGATTCATCACCATCAACAACATTTGGACTCTCATTCAAACTTAGTCTCCTAAGTTCGAATTGGACTACATCTTCTGGTTGTTCATTGACTTTCAGAATTTCTTCAAAGACAACATCAGAAGACTCTTCAACCAATCTAGATTTCTTATTGTAGACTTGATAGGCTTTGCTAACTAGGGAGTACCTGAATAGTATCCCTTCATCAGCCTTCACCGTGAACTTTCCAAGGTGTTCCTTGGTGTTTAGAATAAACACCTTACAACCAAACACCCTAAGGTGTTTAACCGTAGGTGGTTTCCCAAACCAAAGTTCATGAGGAGTCTTACCTAAGAATCTATGGATTAGGACTCGATTTTGCACGTAGCAAGCTGTGTTCACAGCTTCGGCCCACAAGTAACTCGGTAGTGAGTACTCATTGAGCATGCTTCGTGCAGTTTCTTGTAGAACACGGTTCTTCCGCTCTACAACACCATTTTGTTGTGGTGTTCTAGGAGTGGAGAACTCATGTCTATACCCTCTATCTTGACAAAATTCTAAAACCTTTGATTTTGAAATTCGCCTCCATGATCACTTCTAATTGTCTTAATGGTTGATGTTTTTCATTTTCAACTCTTCTGCAAAAAGAAATGAAAACATCTAAGGTTTGGTCCTTAAATTTTAGAAAATATGTTCATGTATATCTAGTAAAATCATCAATGATAACAAAGCAATATCTACTTCTATTCAATGATATGATAGTGCTACAATCAAATAGATCCATGTGAAGTAAATCTAAAGTGATAGATGTACTTACAGCGCTTTTACCTTTATGTGCAGATTTTGTTTGCTTACCCATTTGACATGCATCATAAATCTTTTCTTTCTCATACTTGATGCTTGGTAAGCCATGAACTAATCCCTTGTTGGCCAAGTTTCGGATATTCTTCATGTTCACATGTGCTAGCCTCCGGTGCCAAAGGGTAGACTCCTCTTCTTTTGACATGAAACACTTAGCAAAAGCATTAGTAGCACTTTTAAATGAAACTTGATAAATATTGTCTACTCTAGTTCCTACTAGTACTGTGTCCAAGGTGTCATGTTGTCCAACTAGATATTAACTTGGGTGAAAATCAATTGTGTAACCCGTGTCACATAATTGACTGACACTTAAGAGATTAAATGTCATCCCCTTGACTAGAAGGACATTTGAAATTCTAAGACATTCGGATATTTAAATGTCTCCTATTCCTATAACCTTAAGACTACCATTGATACCAAATGAAACATTATCTCTACTTTTCTTTTGAAGTGTGGTAAATAATGATCTATCCCCGGTCATGTGTTTGGAGCACCCACTATTAACGAACCAAGTTGATAGATGCTCCCCCTCAATCATAACCTACACAATTCGAAAAATGGAAGATTTAGGTACCACACCTTGGGACCTAAAGCATCTACTAAACAAGACTTAGGCACCCATGCCTTGACAACTTTCTTTTGAGCCCTAAGTGTCTTAGATAGTCTCATATCAGTCATAGACATCAAAGACACAAATGTTGGTTCTTTGGGTCGGTAACCAATACCAGCCCTATTGTAGACCGCCCTTTGGGTATTCAAAATCATGTCTAGGTTCTTTGAGCTTGTTGAGAACTTCTCAAGAATATTCATGAGTCTCTCAACTTCACTCTTCAATGATTTATTTTCTTCCTCTAACAATTCATCATGCAAATCATCTAGATCCTCAATCCTAGAGGATTTCAAATGATCAACCTCAATTTTCAAAGATTTAATTTCATCTTCTAACATTTCAACATGCAAGTCATCTATGTTCTCATCCCTAGATGATTTCAATTGTTCAATTTCTAATTGCAATGATTTTACCTTATTTTTTGACTTCTTCAACATATTGGTTAAACATGCAATTGCTCTATAACATTTTTCAAGTTCGGGAGTGGTTTCCTCTTCATCATCCGAAGATGATGAAGCCGCATTTGAGGAGTCGGAGGATTCATCACTGCTTTCTTCTCCAAGAGCCATGAGTGCCACATGCCTTGTGCTCTTCTCCTCCTTTTCTTCATCGGATGAACTTGAGGAGGATTCATCCCAAGTGGCCTTCTTCTTCTTCTTCTTTGATTTCTCCTCTTTCTTCTTGGATTTCTCCTCCTTCTTTTTTTGCTTTGGCCATTCACTCTTGAAGTGCCCTTTCCTACCACACTCATAACAAGAAACATTAGTCTTATCAACATTAGCTTCACTAGGGTTACCTTTACCCTTGAAGCGTCGACCCTTTCTCATCATCCTTCTCACAAAATTTGCCATCTCGGAGGAAGAAGAGCCACTGTCATCTTCCTCGGAATCGGACTCGGATTCAGAAGAGGATGAAGATGAAGAGACTTCCTTCTCCTTCTTCTTCTTGTTGGATCGTTCCCCTGCAACTAAGGCAATCCCCTTTTCCTTGGGGCCTTTGTTAGCCATTTCATGCAATTCCATTTCACAAAACAAATCATCTAGTTTAACAATTGATAGGTCCTTAGAAACTTTGTAGGCATCCACCATGGATGACCACAAAGCATTCCTTGGAAATGCTTTTAACACATACCTCACAAGGTTGCGGTTCTCGACCTTTTCATCAATGGAATGAAGACCATTGAGGACTTCCTTGAATCGGCTATGTAACTCACTTACGGTTTCATTCTCCTTCATGGAGAGATTTTGAAGTTGGTTGAGGAACAAGTCCCTCTTAGCGATTCTTGAATCTCGGGTGCCCTCGTGGAGTTCAATGAGCTAGTTCCACAAGTCTTTTGCACTTGTGAATGGACCAACCTTGATGAGTTAGTCTTTGTTCATGCCACATTGTAGGGTGACCACTGCCTTCGCGTAGGCTTCACTCTTTCGAGTTTGTTCAGCCGTCCACCGCCAAGACTCAAGTTCTTTGCCTTCATCATCCTTTGGAGGGGTGAAACCCTCCTTCACCGCGAACCAAGTGTTGATATCCATCTTTAAGTAATACTCCATCTTCGATCTCCAATATTGGAAATCTGCGCCATCGAAGAAGGGAGGTCGGGTGGTGCTAAAACCTTCTCTCAACGCCATGGATGATAGCTCTCGGTTGTTAATCCGCTAGAACAGAGCCCCAAGCTCTGATACCACTTGTTAGACCTTGGATGGTTAGAGAGGGGGGGTGAATATAGCCAGACACCGAAACTTAGCGCTTTTCAAATTTCTGCACTCAAATGTTTAGTAGCACAGCGGAAGCAATAAAAATAGAGTATGCAGAAAATTAAAACCCTAAGCTAAGCACAAATGCAAAACGCTAACAAGAGGGTTTACAAGGTTCGGGGATAACTTACCCCTACTCCTTGGCGTGCCCTTAAGGTGGGCGATCCCTTGATCGTCGGCAGATCAAGCCCCGGATAAACCGGATAAAATGCAACCTCCTTCTCGGTGGAGTAACCTCTCCACAGCGTTTCAACAGAGATATTGTTTTAAGCACAATGAAACACAAGAAAGATCTTACTTAGCACTTAGCACAGGCAAGAACACAAGCAGCGCTTCACTAGAGCTCCACCCAACGACGATCTCACGCAAGAACTCCCTTCTTCGTATCTTCTCGCTGATGGACTCACCAAGCCTCTTGTTTCTTCCTCCAAGTGCTCAAGTAAGGGATGGTTGCTTCAAAGATCACAATAGCTTGCTCAAGAGAGGATGGAACAACAGAGAACACAAGCACGCAGCAAGAAGTCGCAGCAAAAACAAGCCAGCCAAAGCTCTCCTCCACCACACTGCTTATCTCCTCTCCACTACCGCCAGGTCACCATCTCACTGCAGCCTCCAGCTGCTCTCCTGCAACCACCAGCCACTACTGAGCTCCTCTGGACTCCCTAAGCCTCCCTCAGACCAGCCCCAGTCAGCAGCTCCAGCCAGCGCCAGCGTCCGTTGCAACCTGAGATGGAAAAGGGACAAACCTGCTCCAAGGAAAGGCCTCCATTGACTCTCATTGAGTGTTTGAATCTTTTCCTGTCACCTGCAGCTTAATCAAAGAATTAGCACAACATATCAACCAGAAAATCAAGTACCAGAGATTAAACGTAGAGAATCAGATACGGTCAGACGCGATCAGAGCGTCTGACAGTGCATTTTGAATTAAAGTGATCGGTCATCAGACCGATCCAGGGCTCGTGGGTCTGTCACCAGACCGATCCACCGCTTTGCTGGGACTCCCAGCTTTTGCGACGACATAGGCCTGATCGGTCACCAGACCGATCAGAGTGAATCCTAATCGATCACCAGACCATTCAGGATAGCCACTGTCCGATCAGGCTCAAGCCTGATCGGTCCACTTCTGAGTGAACAGTAATCGCGGATATCAAATCCTAGGTCATGGATCGGTCACCAGACCGTTCAGTAGCTGATCAGTGGGGGAACTCAACTCACTGTGTGCTCCCTGATCGGTCACCAGACCGATCAGGAGCAAAGCAGTGAGTGAACTGCCTCCTCCCTGATCGGTCACCAGACCGATCAGGAGCAAGGCAGTGAGTGAACTGCCTGCTCCCTGATCGATCACCAGACCGATCAGAAGCCAATCAGTGAGGCAACTGCCTGCTCCCTGATTGATCAACAGACCGATCAGGAGCCGCACAGTAGGTTCCCAACCCCACTGTGCTCTCCCTGATCGGTCACCAGACCGATCAGTCATCGCTGGATCGGTCACTGGACCGATCCATGAAGGAGCAGCGTGCCAGCTTCCCTGATCGGTCACCAGACCGATCCAGGGACTCAAACCTAGCCCTCCAAGCTAGGATTTCATCCAACCTAGCGCTCCAAGCTAGGACCTGACCCTCTAAGCCAGGATTTTTCACCTAACCCTCCAGTTGGGACTTTTCACCTAACCCTCCATGTTAGGACTTTTCACCTAGCCCTCCAAGTTAGGACTTTTCACCCAACCTTCCGAGTTAGGACTTTTTCACACCTAGCCCTCCAAGCTAGGATTTTTCATACCTAACCCTCCAAGTTGGGACTTTTCACCTAACCCTCCAAGTTAGGACTTTTCACCTAGCCCTCCAAGCTAGGACTTTTCACCCAACCTTCCGAGTTAGGACGTTTCCACACCTAGCCCTCCAAGCTAGGATTTTTTCACACCATGCCTAATCCCCGATCAAGACTTAATCATAATCATAATCAACCTAAACTAAAATCGATGTCAACACCAAAACAACAATCAGGGTCAGACTGCATCAACAAAATAATCTTTGAAAAGATTTATAATTTTTGAAATCTATTTATAAGTACACACAATCATGCATGAAATTCATTAAAATATTATTATATTTAATTACAATTTTGAAAATAGGTTTTTAAAAAAATATTCTAAGAATATTTGAAAACATTTTGAAAATATTTATCAATTGATTTGTCCTTATCATCTCACCCATTTTAACTGTCGCAGTACAAATAAGCATGGTAGCCTTATGAGTGTTTGTGAGATGCTTAATTAATTTTTCTTAATTTAATTTTATAGATTGTTTGACCTTTAGTTAGATTCAAGTTTAATAAGTAGTAATTTAAAAGTAAATTTCAATAATTGACTTCTAAGTCTTGGCGAGGCATAGGGGTCTTCTTGGATATCGGAACAACGACCCTTTCCTTAGACAAAGCCTTTTAAAAAAATGATACTTTTAATTTACTTTTTGAGAAACTCTTATCTAACTAGTCTAAGATGTGGCGAGATAGCTTCGGTTAGTTTCACTTAGCTAGGATGACCAAGTTGGGTACTCCTTACCCTTCCTGACTTCCTAGACTATGCTTCCTTAATGTACTATCATCTCACTCCGCCCTGGTACTATGCTAGGCAAGTATCAAACAACCTTTTTCCTATCTAGCCATTCTAGATTAAGTAGGAAATAAACTAGCATGAATGACATGGTAGATATATGTGAAGAAACATAAATAGATATATGAGCATGACAGTTATGCATGTGTCAATCAAGTCAAAATATTTTAATTTAATTTCTAATGTAGTATCAAATTCTCGATTTGATACAAATCGTGTAAACTCGCGAATATGTCAATCCACTTTAACATATTTATTATTATTAAGTTAATTGTTCTACTTTGATAGAATTTTATTGGTTTCATAATTGAAGGTAATTAATTTGAATTTAGTTCGTGGATTTTATATTAGTAAATTTTCAATTTTCAATTAAAGTTTACATTGAATTTCTAATTAAAGTTGAATTAAAATTTAAGATTTACTCAATTAGCTTTAAATATTTTAAGAATTAATTTATTATTAGAATTTGAGATTAAATAAGATTTAAATTATTATTAGAATTTTAGATTTACATTATTAATTAAGATTTAAATTTTTAAGAATTAAATTAGAATTTAAGATTAAGATTTACATTTTTAAGAATTAAATTAGAATTTATGATTAAGATTTATGTTTTTAAGAGTTAAATTTGAATTTAAGATTTGTGATCATTAATTAGGATTTAAGTTTTTAAGAATTAAATAATAATTTTGGGTCTAATTGCATCATTTTCATTAATTCAAAAAATTCTGATTCATCAATTATATCTTGTGATTTTATGTTTTCAATTTTATTTAATATTTCTATTTTATTTGAATTCTTATAAGCACTTTTAATTATAGCTTCAATTTTGATAAATTCATTTTCATCTTCACAATCATATTTTTCTTCATCTTCAGAGTTATATTTAGAATTAATAAAAGTTGTATCATTATCTTCAAAATAAGTAGAATAATTTTAAGAATTACTAATTAATGTTATATCATTATCTTCAAAATTTGTAGAATAATTAATTAAGGTTTCATAATTATCTTCAAAATTAGTAGAATAATTAATTAACGTTTCATAATTATCGTCAAAGTTATTAAAATTATCTTGAGAATTATTAATTAAATTTCATTATTATCTTTAGAATTATTTGAATTATAATTAATTAAAGTTTGATTTTTATCTAAATTATTAATTACAACTCCATAATTATCTTTAAAATTATTTGAATTACCTTGAAAATTATTAATTAACATTTCATAATTATCTTCGAAATTATTTGAATTATTATTAATTAAAAGTTGAACATTATCTTCAGAAATATAATAAAAGATTGAGTATTATCTTCAAAATTATTAATTAAAGTATTATCTTGTAAATTATTAAGATTATCTTCGGGATTATCAGGATTATCTGAAAATTTATTAATTAATGATTGAGTATTATCTAAAGACTTATGTGATAAAATTTTAGAATTAATTTTTTATTTTGTAGCATTAATTGTAAAAATTTCAGAATTGATATTCATGATTTTGATATTATTTAGATCATTATTATTTACGCTATCATGTAATATTTCTAATTTCTCATGCAGAAAATCTAATTTGACAAAAAAATCATCATTATTATCATACATATTTTCTAAATTACCAAAAAAATTATGTGACTTTACAGAAATTTAAAAAATATTTTTGCAGAAATTAAATTTTTGTACCTCTTTTACCTTTGTACCATTTCCTGGCATTGTGGGCCGACGTGGCAGGTCCAATCAGCGACCGCCAACTTAGCTTCACCAATAGCTGAGAAAAACCCCTCTGGGGTGCCTGGGATCTCGGGTGCCTAAGCCCTCTCATGCGCCCCTGATCGCAGTAGCTGATCCCTTAAGCCTACAATCAAGGTTAGTCCAAGAACAATAATAATATAGTAAATGCATGCATGAATGACAGCTATAGCTATCTGGTTCCGGCTTTGAATTTTAAATGAAATCCTAGGTCGAACTGACGCCTACTATTCTCTCTTCCGGGGAACGCGTCCTCACCTACTCCACTATGGAGAAGTTACCTTTTGCCAACCGGCTCCTTCGGTTGGACTTTTGCTCGACCTCCGAAACTCCTAGATCTTGAGATGTCTGTACTTTGACCTGTCTCTACATCTGCCCGTAGTCTTCGCTCGTCTAAGTCTTTTGCTTGATCTTCTGGATCAGGTCTTTGGTGCCCAGTCCCCAACCAGGACTTCGTGCCCAATTCCTTGAAACAGGTCTTCGTGCCTAACCCTTGGTCAAGTCTTCGGTACCCAACCCTTGGCCAGCACTTCATGCCCAATCCTCAACCAAGTCTTCGTGCTCAACCCTGCAAGTCAAGACTTCGTGCCTAGCTAAACTAGGATATTCCTGCACACTTAATAAATCTATTAGATCACAACAAAAACTTAAATTTGAACCCTTTTCCATTATCAAAACTAGGTTCTATCTGGTGCTTCCGGCACCAACAGATTCTGGGGAAAGCACCGGCATCAAAGGCCTCGTATCGTTTAGCGTCTAAGGAGTTGGACGAGCTAAAGTTCCAACATGATGAGTTGCTTGATAGAGGATTTATTCATCCTAGTGTTTCACCATGGGGATCTCTAATGTTAATTGTGAAGAAGAAGGATGGATATATGAGATTGTGTATCAACTACATAGAGCTAAATGTAGTAACAATCAAGAACAAGTATCCGTTGACGCGCATTGAGAATTTTTTTGATCAGTTGAAGGATACATCTGTGTATTCCAAATTAATTTGTGCTAGGATATCATCAGTTGAGGGTCCTAGACTCAGATATTTAGAAGATAGCGTTCCGCACCCGATATAGACACTATGAGATTTTGGTGATGCCATTTGGGCTTACCAATGCTCCAACAGTGTTTATGGACCTGATGAGCAGGATATTTTTGGAGTATCTAGATTAGTTCGTCATAGTCTTTATTAACGAGATCTTGGTTTACTCCCGTTCTAAGGAGGAACGTGCGTGCCATCTTTGCATCGTCCTGGAGATGCTCCGACGAGAGCAGTTGTACGCAAAGTTCAACAAATATGCTTTCTGGTCATCTTGTGTGGACTTTCTTCCACATGTGGTTTCATGTAGAGGTATCTCTGTAGATCCCCAGAAGATCGATGATGTCACAAGTTGGGAGCAATCGAAATCAGTTTATAAGGTGCGTATTTTTCTGGGATTGGATGCTTATTATCGACGATTCGTTGAGGGGTTTCCTGTAAGTACCCCAGGTTGGTTTTGATGTGATCAATCGATTTAAGATAGGCCCTGGTGTTTTAATACCTATGTCTAAGTGTACAGGAACTTAGGAGCGCAGGAAGTCGAGCGGAAGACGTAACGGTCGAGAAGAATGGCATGGAAAGGGAGCCGACAGGCTTGGTCCATCCGAGGGACGCAGAGCTCTACGGAAGAGAACGCCGGTGGAGTGAGAAGGATGCGTGTGGCGTTCGAGGGACCAGAAGCCGGGAGGAAGGATGCTCGAGGGGCGAAATGACAGAGTCAGGTTCGGGTAACCTAACTCCGGTTAGCTAAAAATCACTCAAGAAGACCAGAAGACAGGCTGGATAATGGTCAGCGGTTGTTGACCAAAACAACCATTGTCGGACGCCCATGAGTATACGGGCGCCTAGGCTATCGGGCGCATGAGCACTAGGCGCTCGAGCACTCGGGCGCTCCTGTGCTATCAGACACCCGAGAGGCTAATTCTAGTCGTTTGTGAATGCTGCACTCTGGATAAACATCAGGCCACGTGTCAGGTGCCCAAGAGCTCTCAGGGGCCCTATAAGTGCCACGTCAACAGACGGATAATTCTGACTGGGGCTATAAATAGACTCCTGGAGCTCAGTTTCATTCATTCAATTTATTCCAAGCTTTAGCAAACAAGATTTGTATAATCTTTCTTTCTTTCTATGAGCTTTCCAAGTGTAAGAGGCTTCTTCGCCCGAAGAAGTTTTATTCAGGAGAATCGAGTCATATTCAGCCTTGGATTAGCAACCTCCCTGGTTACAAACCAAGTAAATCTGGTTGCCTCTTAATTTACTTATTACTTCATTTATTTATGTTATTTTTTTATCTAAACTAGCATCTTTGTCAAAGATAGACAAAAGATAGTAATTTTCTTTTTCAGGGGTAATTCACCCCCTCTTGCTGACCTTCGATCACCCTCAATTAGTATCAGAGCAAGGACGCTCTAGAAGGACTAACCGTTGTTTGAAGCAACTATAAAATGGTTGGACTAGTCATCTACCTGACAAAGTTCGAGGGGGAATTCACGAGTTGGAAGCGCAAAATGCAAGGTTTTTTCAAAACTGATTTCGATTTGATTTTAATAATGAAAAACGGTTTTGTAGCTCTAAAGGACACCAACAACAAACCCAAAGACGAAAGCCAGTGGACTAAGAAGGAACAGGCTAACTTTGTGGCGAACGAAAAAGCAGAATACCATCTACTGACCGTACTCCCTGCATAAGAAGTCAACCAAATCGGGAACTATGTATCGGCAAAGGAACTTTGGGAAATGTTATTTGAACTCCATGAAAGTACCTCCAAAGTCAAATTAGCAAAAAGAGATCTACTTCGGAATCAGCTCAGCAACCTTCAGCTGGAAGAAGGAGAGTCAGTGGCACAATTTCACGCTAAGCTTAAGGAGATGATGACAGAACTCAATAATCTCGGAGAATCGGTAAGCAATCGGGATGCACAAAGCTACGCATTTAACACCTTCCCGAGAACCCCTAACTAGATTTCAATAATCGACGCCTACAACATCTTTAAGGACCTTGAGGTAAGTACCTTAGAGGAACTTTTTTCCACTTTAGAACTTCACGAATCTAGATGTGCAAGAAAAAGGAAATCGGACAACATCGCTCTAGGCACGAGAAGGATCCAACATGAAGAGGATTCTTCAGAAAATGATGAGAACGCATCATATATGGTAAGGAAGTTGTCCAAATATTTTAAAACTAAAAATTTAATAAGGTGTAGGGTAAGAAGTAAAGGAAGATCTTACAACTGCATCGAAGGACACGTGAAGGAAAGCTGCCCCAAAGCGAAGAACAAAACAAAAGGGACATGACGGCCCCGAATCTACTAGATTAAATTGTCACGACAGTTGGGACCATCAGATTTAAATGTATATGAATGAAATGCTGGAAACCCTTTTACAATCAAAAATATGAAAATGTAATATAGGGGTCACAGGTTGTATTTTTCTCGGGGCTAGTTGAAGGTTTGTTTGATTTGTGCTTGAATTTATGTGTCGTTTGTGTTTTCGGGTTTCAAATAAATATTTGAGTTTTGGGTTCAATTAGAAATGGAAATACAATGAAGAGGAAGAACTTAACCAACCAAATTAAACCAAGCAATGGCAATCCATGGACTCAACCAATTTGGAACTTAAATGCAACTAAGCTCAATTTGGAAAACAAATCAATTATGGAATCAAACCAGTTTCGATTGATACTAATGCAAGGAATTGCTTATGAATTACCACTCCAAGACCAAACCAATACGAAACAATCCAATAATAAACTGATACAAAATCAGTGCCACAATTTCAGTTGACATCAAATGCAGAATTGCCATTTCTGACCCACTGCAGGAACGATTTCTGATCAAATCAGTTCGAAGGACACATCCATCAGAAAAGCTCCATGTATAAATGAATGAAGGAAAGCAGGGTTAAGTGAGAAATCAGACAACTTGGCACACAAACTGTAGAAATTGCAGTTTCTCATAATTAACTGCAGTTAACTTGCAGATAACTTGCAGAAACAAGCTGCAGATTTTTTGGAAGTGCTGGAAGGAAATTCGGCTGCAAGTTAGATGCAAAGTCTAGCAAGCTACTGATGTAAAGTAATTTAATATGAGCAAACAAATCGGATGTAGAATCAGGAGAAAATGAGTGCAGAACAATGAGAAATTCAGAAACCAATTGATGTGCCAAAACAGAAATATGATAAGTGCCAAAATAGAAATCTGATTCTGAGTAGCAAATCGATCACTGACAGCTGGAATTACACTAATTGGATCAGCTGGAAGGGTAGGATATCAGTGAGTAAGCTTGCAAGAATTAATGAAGAACATTCTCCCACAGCAATCGGCTCAATGAACTGCACACCATGTGCAGAAACGAGATGCAGAAAGACAGAGTTGTGTGCAGAATTGAATTTCAGAGATGCAGAAATTTATGCTCAGGTAACAAGAGTTAAATGCAGAGTTTCAGATATCACAATTTGAATGCAAAGACAACAGTTGCACGCTGAAACAACATTGCAGAAATAAAAATCTCAGAAAACTGGCACGCCAATGAAAGGGGCTGATCAAAACAAAAATCGACATAAACTACAGAAATGGAACAAAGGACTGAATGCAGGTTTCCTAAGCTACATAGAAACTCAGAAACAAAACTAAAAGTAAAACAAACTTAATTCAACTAAATTAACTCACTAAAAAGGAAACAAACTGAAAAATTCTGAAACTGAAATTCAGTTTCAGAAATGGAATGATACGCAAGCATACAAAATGGCACGCAAGGATTTGAAACTAAAATTAACTGAAATTAAATGCAATCTATCACTACACAAGTTCCTTAACTACTCAACTTGAAGATTGAAGCTAAATTACAGCTAAACAATTAAGAAAACGAGATTAACCAAATCTGAAACTAACATAAACGAAATTCCAGCAGTAATGAAATTACAGCTACAAAAACGAAATTAACCAAGGAAATCTAAACTCAATCCCTTCTTCAGCTCAGGTACTCCTTGTTCGTCACGCAAGGGTGAGCCTCGGACCCGCAAACTCAGCAAATCAGTGGGAAATTGTCTCAGCTACTAAATTTGAGCTCAACTCTGTCCAAATCTGAATTCCCATTCGAATCCATCGATTCAACTGCGTCCAAGTGATGATTATGATTTGTGGATGATCGGAGCAATCTAGGGAACCCCTCCAGATGGCTCCGGTGGATGGAAATGGTCCGCAACTGAGATAGATGACTCCAAACAGCAGAACCACGGAAACCTCTCAATGGCTCTGTTCTTGGGCAATAGCGAGCTGAAATCTTCACTGAGTTCTCTTCACCATGACCTAGCACTTGCTCTGAACCAGGAATCGAGTGGACGCGCCTCCTTTGATGAAGAGCTAGCTAAGGAATTGAAGAACGAAGCGAAGAAGATGAGCTAACGGAGGAGACGCGACAAAGGAGAAGGCTGCGTGTTTTTGATTAAATAGTAACAAATGGACGGCTCAGATTGATCGGAGGAGATCCAACGGTAGATCTTGGTCTGATTTGAGCCAAACTTTTATGATGATGATCTGGGGTCAGGATCTGCCTTGTGGTAGCTCGGATCCTCCAGATATGCAACGGATGGTCCAGATCAACTCTATCTGTGAATGGACGCTCTAGAGCCCTCCTTGCTTGATCCAACGGTTGATTTAGCTCTGATTGGGATGAAACCTTCAGATCTTGATCATAGAGCTTGATCAACCCTAATCCTAGCTCGGATTGCTTCAGATCGTCCCGGATGGCTCAGATCTAGCCGCTCTTGAATCGGACGGCCCGGATTAATCGTAGGCTTGATAATTCGATCCGGTTCACATCCGACTCAAGTTTGACCCAGTATGCCCTAGGTCCAGGATCCTTTCATGCCTACAAAAATATATCAGAAAATTAGTGGCCAAATAACCCAAAAAATGTGTAATTTTGCAATTAAGTCCAAAATAAGATAAAGTTCCAAAACCTAGGGTAAAATCATAATTAAGCAATAAAAACATGGGTCAAACATGGATTTTAGCAATTAAAATAATCAATAAAATGGTGCTTATCAGGACACAAAAGATAAAAGCACACAATCTAAAGGCGACATGAGATGAGTCTTCATCGGAAGACTCAGATCTCGAGGAACACGCTGGACTAGCTTTGATGGCTTCATACCAAGAAGATGAGAACATCGATGATGGGGGAGCAACCTCAGATGACTGCAGCGACGAAGGGGGAACTTCGGACATCAAAAGTGATATGGTAAGTGATATGTTTTTTACCTCCTGATCAACTTTACTCAGGAATAAAAGCCATGTTAAAATCGATTTGTAAAATAAAAAATAAAAATATAGAACTAAAAAAATAATTATCATCTTCTTGCCCTCCAGAAATGTATGACAAGTTAAAATTTGAAAATGAAAATTTAAAAATTCAAATTAAAAAATTAAAAAATAACTATTCATGTTCAAGAAATTCAAATTTTAAATATCATTAAAAAACTTAATTGGTATTATAGATTTCACATGGGGCAAATTGTAAAAATTTTCAAATCAGATGTACCATTTAAGTTTTTAATAAACCCTATTGGTAAAAATTTATTTTGGGTTCCTAAATATATTTTAAACTGTTGATTTTTTTTTGAGTAAATTTTGGCAATTAATGCTTTATCTTGTTAATTTTTTTTGGATAACTACTTGTAAGAAAATTAGTGTAAAGTTTTTTTAAGCAATGTTCTATCTACAAAAAAATTTTAAAATTTTTGAATAATCGAATTTATTATGATTTTTTGTTTGAAATACTTTAAAATTAATTTAATCGAATTCTAATTTTTTTTTGGATCTGTTCTAAAATCTTAAAAACAATTCGAAATAAATTTCCAAAAATGTTAGAAATCGTTTACAATTTTTTTAAAGATAATTCTTTAAAAATTCTAAATTCTGGAAACTATTTATAATGTTCAGCATATTTTCCCTTAACTTTTTAAGTTTTTTATGTGATCAAAGGGGGAGAAGTAGTCTTAAGTTAAGGGGTAGACTCTAATTTTATTTTTTTTAACGCTTACACTGTTATAGACTTATTTATGTTTTTTTTATTATTTGTTTACCCTAACATAACTCGGGTTGATGCACATCAAAAAGGGAGAGATTGTAAGTACCCCAGGTTTATTTTGATGTGATCAACCGATTTAAGTTAGGTCCTGGTATTTTTAATCCCTATGTCTAAGTGTATAGGAACTTAGGAGTGCAGAAAGTCGAGCGGAAGACGCAGCGGTCGAGAAGGATGGCATGAAAAGGGAGCCGACGGGCTCGGTCCATCCGAGGGACGTGGAGCTCTACGAAAGAGTACGCCGGTGGAACGAGAAGAGCGCGTGCGACGTTCGAGGGACGAGAAGACGGGATGAAGGACGCTCGAGGGGTGAATGACCGGAGTTGGGTTAGGGTGAGCCTAACTCCGGTTGGCTGAAAATCACCCAAGAAGATTGGAAGACAGGCTGGAGAATGGTTACCGGTTGCTATCATAAACAACCACTTTTGGGCGCTTGTGGGCATACGGGCACCTGGGCTGTCGGACGCCCGAGCACTCGGGCGCCCTTGTGCTATCAGGCGCCCGAGAGGCTAATTCTAGCCGTTTGCGAATGTTGCTTTCTGGATAAGCATCAGGTCACGTGTCAAGTGCCCAAGAGCTCTCGGGCATCCTATAACTGCCACGTCAGCAAATGGATAATTTTGACCGGGGTTATAAATAGACTTTAGGAGCTCAGTTTCATTCATTCAATACATTCCAAGCTTTAGCAAACAAGTTTTCTATAATCTTTCTTTCTTTCTCTGAGCTTTCCAAGTGTAAGAAGCTTCTCTACTCGAAGGAGTTTTATTCAGGAGAATCAAGCTATATTCGGCCATGGATTAGCAACCTCCCTGGTTGCAAACCAAGTAAATCCGGTTGCCTCTTTAGTTACTATTTGCTTCATTTGTTTATGTTATTTTTGATCTAAACTAACATCTTTGTCAAAGATAGACAAAAGATAGTAATTTTCTTTTTCAGGGGCAATTCACCCCCTCTTGTTGACCTTCGATCACCCTCAATTTCAAGCATTGCTACCCCGTTGACACGTCAGACCAGAAAGGGCGTGAAACTTGTTTGGACAGAGACGTGCGAGACTAGTTTTCAAGAGTTGAAGTGGCAATTGATATATGCGCCTGTTTTGGTGTTACCTTCGAGAGAGGATGGTTTTGTCCTACACACTGACGCATCACATCAGGTTTTGGGCGCAGTTTTGATGCAGCATGGACGGGTAGTCTCTTATGCTTCTTGTTAGTTGAAGGAACGTACGAAGGACTATCCAGTCCATGACTTAGAGCTTACAACCATTATTTTTGCCCTGAAGATATGGAGACACCATCTGTACGACATCATGTTTGAGATTTTCACGGATCACAAGAGCCTCATGTATCTATTCACTCAGAAAGAGTTGAACCTTTTTCAGAGGAGATGAATGGAGTTCCTAAAGGATTATGATTGTACCATTAGCTATCATCTAAGGAAAGATAATATGGTGGCAGATGCACTGAGCAAGAAATCCCGGAGTGTTCTCACTTGTCACCGAGTTATGGTCACAGACATAGTTCAGAGTTTCTTAGAGTTGGGATTGGAAGAGCAGGGTCCGACAGAGAAAGGGTTATTAATGACTATGGTTGCTTAACCTTCGATTAGGATGAGGATCAGAGAGGCTCAGGTTAGTGATCAACATCTGTAATTTCTAGGTAGCTGGATAGCCTCAAAACAGCAGACTGACATAACACGATATGACGAGGGTAGTCTATATTTCCAAGGGAGTTGTGCGTACCTAAGTCACATCTGGTCTTGGAGGAGTTGTTGGTTTCCCGTTCGGATGCGATTCTCTCTATATCCTCGGATTAAAATTTTCTATTAATTACAAACAATCCAGATGGAGAGAACCTTTCCGAATAACCTTTTCATCATTGTACTATTCGATTGAGTGATCGCTTGAACAAACTTGTTGTTCAAGCAATTTAACTCCTTTTGTCGAATAGCCGTGGAATATATGACGATTGGATCGTCGGTTCTTGTGTTTATCTTCGGGGTCCATGATATACAAATACAATAATTAAACAAGAACAAGAAAATAAGTTATACCTCTTGTTTTACCTCTTTCTCTTCTACTGTATTCCTGTCCTCTTCTTGGACGTCATGTGGGTGACCATCTTCTAAGAAATGAAGCCACCAAGACCCTTTCCTTCCTCCTTACTTGCGCCGGCCAAGAGGAGATGACTCTCCTTCTTTGCGTAAACCAAACCACACCCAAGCTCTCTCTTGTGCTTGCACTGGCATCCCTCTTTGTCTCTAGGTCACACACGCCCAAGGAGAAAAGAGAAGGACAAGAGGAGAAGAGAAGAAGAGAGAACTAATCTTTCTTCTTCCTTCCTTGAACCCTTGCGCCACCTTCTCCTTGCTTCTAGTTGGTGCTGCAAGCCACCAAAGAGAGCCCCTCTTCATGTTGTTGATGTCGAACGCCACTAGGGAAGAAGAGAAGAAGAAGATGAAGAGAAGAAGAAGGATCTTCCTCCCTTCTTCTTGTATAGCTGACCACCTCCTTCCCTTAGTTACCGGCGTCGCCCAATCCTAGGAGAGAGAGAGAGGGAGGATGATTAGAGGCTTAGGTTAATTGTTATATCTTGGTTTCATGACTCATGAGGTATTTATAGGCTACAATAGGGACTATGAGGAGGAGTTGGTTTTGGTCTCCTAATGCATCCTAAACCTGACCCATTAATGATAAATCCGCTCCCCTAATGGGTTATCATTGAACTACTGCACCAACCTCATAATTAAATATAGGCTCCACCATATTATGTGTATATAATCTCTCCGTGTTTAAGATCTTGCATGTCAATTAATTAATTAAATTACAAAAATTTAATTAATTAATATCTAACTTCATGAGTAGTACCACTCAACCTTATCATCATGTCGGACCAAGTCCACCTACATGATTTACATGATGAACATTATGAGCTCCTCAAGGGGACATCATCATCCTAATGCATTAGGACACGGTTTCCTTCTATAATCAACGGTACACCATGTAAATAATATTATTTTCTAATTTACCAAGTCTATTGATTTAACAAATAAATCTCGCCCATTGGTAAATCAAAGAAATAAATATTAAGTACATGTGCCCGTTATTATATCGGGATTAAGAGCATGTACATCATAATATCTGAGGTCATATTCGAGTATATAGTTAGTATAAATTGAATCACTTCTAATCGGTCCTGCTCAAACACACAAAGTGTACTGGTGTAATTCTATAGTCAAGATAGACTAATACCAAATTACACTACAACATTCCAATGGTTTGTCCAAATCCATCTCGGTTGTGAGCCACTACTTATACTTTACAAGGAACTGATAACATGATCTTCTATATGGTAGCACACATCATATTATCTACAATGTAAAGTATTGGGCTATTGCACACATATATCAAATATAAAATTCAAACAATGATCATGTTATTCTTATTCCAAAATTAGATGCTCATACAAAAGCTAGGCTTATAGTATACATCCTAATAATCTCCCACTTATAGTAAAAGACTATGTTGCCATCAAACTGCTATACATCTGATTCTCATCCCCTCCACATGCCTATCATAAGCTCTCGCTGGAAGGGCCTTAGTGAAAGAATATGACAGGTTATCCTCTGATGCAATTTTGGCGACAACAACTTCTCCTCGCTTTACGATCTCTCGTATCAGGTGGTACTTGCACTCTATGTGTTTACTTGCCTTATGGGCTCATGGTTCTTTTGAGTTTGCTACTGCACCACTGTTATCACAATAAATTATGATAGCTTTGGGCAAACCAGGAATCACATCTAAGTCCATTAAGATGTTCCTGAGCCATACAACTTTTTTGGCTGCCTCAGAGGCTGCCACATACTTAGCATCCATGGTGGAGTCCGCTACGCATTTCTGCTTAATACTTTTCCATACTATGGCTCCACTGTTGGGACCGGGTGCATGTTGACATGGATACGGGTTCGTAATTTTAAAAATTTAATTACGTGCAGCGGAAGGTTTAGCATAAATAATTTCTTAAATTATTTTAACCACGTATCTAGCATGCAACCTAAAGTTGTGGAGACATGATCATACATTTAAAATTTTGCAGAAAGTAAACTAATTTACTTAATACCTCGCGTAACTTGTAGAAAGGGACGAGATCCAACCGTAGCGTCCCTTGGAAGCTCCGCCTCTATTCACGTCCACGCCAAGTTCTCTTCGGGATGGTTTCGCAAAGCCACGAGTTTCGTGCCGACAAGAACTACTAGATTCTCCAAAGGCACGACAAGAATATCAAGAGAGAGAGATGGAAACTAACCACCAAAAGAAAAACGGAATCAAGATTCCGGGAGGAAGGAAGGAGTCGCGCCCCGCTTCTTCTTCTTCTTCGGCCTCTTCTTGGTGGTGGCTCACGGCAAGGGAAGGGAGGGCAACCGGCCCTAGGAGAGGGAGAGGGTAGCCGGCCCTCGAGGGAGAGGGAGAAAAGGAGAGGAAGAGAGGCGAGGCAAGAATCCTTGATCTCTTCAATTAAATTCCAAGCCTTGCCTTGGTGCCTTTATATAGTAGCCTCTTTATCGCCAAGTCTCCTTTTAACGGAGTTAGTTTTCATAAGAAATTTATCTTATAAATTTTCTATGAATTATTCCGTTATGCCAAGTTTTTATTATAACTTAATTTATAATAAAAACAACCATGTCTCCCCTATTATTATGGAATAAATTTACACAAGAAATTTATTATATAAATTTTTCTTATCATGGAAAAATCAATTCATAATTGATTTTATAAAATAAAATAAACCAATCCAAGGTTTATTTTAATTTCCATGAAAATAAATCTCTTTATATAAATTTCTGTATATAAATTTCTATATATAAATTTCTTTATATAAATTTTTTTATCCATAATTTTATAAAACAAATCACGCTTGATTTATTTTATAATTTAAACCAAACAATTTGGTTTCCCTTTTTATTTTGGCTGGCCAAACCAAAGAGGGTGGGGACCCTCTTTGGTCGGCCAAATCCATGTCGTTACATTACGAATTAAACTCATTTAATTCGTCTAATAAGCATTCAAAAGACTTAGTCATTTTACGCTTCCGTTGCGTCTCTGATAAATTCAGATTCGACTTATTTCTCTTGATCGGAAAATCCAATTTTCAACTCGTTTTAAATCCCTCGGATTACTCGTAGTGCATGTGACTAAATAGGCTTTCGATTTATGTTGGTCGTCTATAATTAACCAATTATAGAACGATCATGAGTGGCACCTAGTAGTACATCATGATCCCCAATTAATCGAAAGATCAACGGTTGACCTCAGAAATAATTCTGAAACCTTTCAGCAGCTATAATGAGTTGTGCCTCATTCCCTTCACCATCTTATACCCACTTGGTTCAGGACACGGTCTATGTGTGTCAGTCCCCACTAGGCTGACTACGTCACACCTAGCCCAAGTAATGTCTTTCTCGTCCAACGGATTCTAATTACTCTCATGTTTCCTAGAGATTCATACTCGGAACATGTTATGCTCTGGCCAGAGGCTTCGAGTAACAATCCGACGATAGGCCTTGGGTATACATCTCCTCGCAAGGAGTGGTGAATCCTTTGTAGGCTGTTCAAACTTCTTCGGGCACTTCGGCTTATACCCAACCATCCTGGGTCCACACCTCCTTAGAGATGCTTGCTTAAGATGTCAAAATATAAGTCTCTGTGACCAAGATGACTTGAACACCGCAAGTCAAAGGAACATCGCACTTAAGCTGCAGTAAGAACTTTCATTGACATATCTATATGTAGATTACCATATGAAGTTTTATAGCTAGTCACTCCAATGAACTAGTTCCCTTAACTAACATCCATGTTTATCTCCGGACATCCCAATGTCACCAGCCAGTGAGAATCAGCTGATTAGAGAATAACCCATGCTAGTCTCAACAGAATTGACAGTGTCCATATTTATCAATTCATCGACTAGGGACAATTTCAATAATTCACAATTGCACATGTAGAGATAATCACTAGTTGTGAATTTATCACAAATTCTCTCATGCTGTGAATTGTATTGCGGACATTCAGTAAATGAGTTTAAGATCTCAATCAAATACATGAACATGTATACTCAAATAGTGAATATTCATTTATTAAAGTAAATGATTACCATCATAAGGCGATTGCCTTAGGACACTTCTCTCATAATACTAACATCCACCTCCTAAAGTAAACACATATCCCGAGGTAGACTTACTGTTATCCCTATCTAATTGGAAATCAGAATCCGTGTAACCCACAGTGAGCAATTGATCTGCCTGGTAAACTAGCATATAATTCTAATTCTTTTCAGATACTTTAATATATGCTTTACCGCAGTCTAATGTCCTTGTCCTGGATTACTTTGATATCTGCTAACCATGCCCACGACAAAATAGATATCCGGTCTCGTACACAACATAGCATACATGAGGCTTCCTACAGCCAAAGCATAAGGAACCACCTTCATCTCCTCTATCTCCTTTGATGTTTTAAGGACACATCTCTTTGGATAAAGGTACTCCATGCCGAAAATGTAGAAAACCTTTCTTGGAGTTTTACATGCTAAAACGAGCTAGGATAGTGTCAATGTATGAAGCTTGAGGTAAGCACAACATCCTTTTCTTGCGATCCCTTATAAATTTTATCCCAAGGATGTGTCCAGCTTCTCCAAAGTCCTTCATATTTGTCACCCCCCCCCCGAGGAGTCGCCCGTCCGATAATGACCAGACTGCCCCTCCCTTGACCCGGCGGATAATTCAAAAACCTAACCTCTATGACTACCTCAACCGATTGTACCACAGCCTATAGGGCTGGAACAACCGTCTGAAATACACAGAAAATGAAAGCAACATCAAAAGCTGCGTACCGGTACGACTTACGACAAAACAAAATGAAACAAGGCCTCCATGGCATACAAAAAGTACAACTATATTGCCATGCAAACAACCCAACAAAACACTAACACCACAGCGGAAACAAAAAGACAAAATGTACAGGAAGAGGGTACCAACATGCACCCCGTCAAAATACCAAGATAAACCCAGAGAATCATCTTAAAAATACACGAGCTGGGACAGGCTGCCGGGCACTCCAGTCGATCATCCTGAAATAAAAATAAGGAGCTAACAGGGTGAGTCACAATACTAAGCGGATATCTCCTCATATATGCAGGATAGTCTAAGCCAGCAGCAGTGTAACAGAGTATCGAAATAACACATGTACATGCAGTGATAAGAACAACTGAAAGAGGGAATAGAAAATACCATACCAATGTAGTAGTAGCCGAAAATCAGACATAAGGGTCTCCTGTACGTGCATGTCCATCATATGCAACATCCAAGTAAAGCAAGCACAAGCAAACACAAAATATGCGTATGCACAAGGTGCAATGACATGGTCACCCCTGCCGTCGGTCAAACATCGTCACCTATGTACGGGAGGAATCTGAGCGGAGGCCACCCTCTGACGTAGGGTTGTGACTGCCGTCCGTACTCTACCATCACTACTCCTGAGCGATCGAATAGACGGAATGCTGTCGGTGTAACACTCCTACTCCATGACCTATCCTAGCGATATCTCGATCAGCCCCAGGTCATCTCTGGAGGACATCTCTGTCTGAGTGTTACCCCTACCCCATGTATATAAATGGGGGAGAGACCTCTCCCTCTCATCTCCTGGTATATGGACTACTTAAGGAGGGACCTCTGCCTGCTACCACGCTCCGATTCACTAACCCATGAGTGCATGGCGGAGCAGCACAGAGCACACTACCCAATACTCCGTCAACCACTAACCCATGAGTGGTCGTATGGGTAGGTCAATATGACTGTCGACCTGACTCACCCACAAAGGGGGCCCCTAATCGACAGTGATGCACAGTGCACGATGATGCATGACACTGGTTAAACAGTATCCACTATCTAGTCCACCTATATCAACATGATATGCAAGGATCGTAGATAATGCACCATAACCTAAGTCCTAAAGGTATATGTATCACATGCCAGGTATAACATAAACAGTATCAGCAAGACAAATAGAAGAGTTATACCACAATCTATTACACTATTGCTAAACAAAGCATATCAAGCATATATCTGTGACTAATCTAAAAGAAGAGTCAGAGATACCCGCCTCCAAATGCGAAGTTCGTGTCCACAAGCACCTCGGGTCCACCCGTCCGTACCAAAACAACGTCCTATATATTAAACACAATTTTTAGCTACTAATATATACACAAAATAGCTAATCAAATTCCAGCTCCAGTTTAGGCCGGATAACGAACTCAATCTCAACTAGATCCAAAACTCAATACAGTCCAGGGGTTATTTCCAAGAGTCATAACTCATGACAAAATCCACACTCATCAGAAGGACAGAACCTAATCGAATAAGTCCGAGTAGTGGGGGACTCTGCAAAGCAAGTACAAGGATCTAAATGAGAAGAATTCAAAACAAAGCAACCTTCCTACATAGCTAATCAACCTTCATCTAACATGAATCAAAACAACTCAAAACCATCAGAACCATACTCACGACAGCCTCATCACAGAAACCCAATTGGTCATAGCAACACTCAACACCAAAACATACTCCAATCCACATCCATCCACAAGAGCAACTCTTTAGCATAAAGCTCTCAGTTAGAGCATTTCAAACCCAACAGAACTGTCCCAATTCACCCTAATAACCAGGATTTCAAACAAATCCCAATCGAATCCTCATCACCAGAACTCATGGCAACTCAAGATCTCAAGAATAGAATAAAAGGAGCTAAACACAGATCAATAATCTGATTAAAACAATCCAAGAACAAAGTCCATCTCTAATTACCATCACTACACCGAACCCATAATTCCAAAATCTAGTTGGCATCAACCACCAAATCGATTCAAACCTTCACAAACCGATCACACACACAACACAAGCCCATTCAATCCAGAAACCAGAATTGAATTCATAGGTAGAGATCCAAAATAGAATTCCCAAACCCTAACTTCTCAAATCAATGAATGAATAAAAACATAACTGTGACTCACGCTCAAGACTCCCCCATCCCAGATATGCCAAGATCGGAGTCCTCAACAATCCACCCAGCATCCTTCCGATGTGGCCACGGGCTCAACAGCTGAGGCCAACCCCTGGTGAAAGATCGGCTAACGATAAAACCCCAGCTCCAATATCAGACCATGGAAGGCTGATAGCCTGTCAAACCACTATGCCCCTCTTCAATCCTCAGCTCAGATCCCTCCCTCGCCGAGGATAAACGGGAAGAGACGCTAGATCTCGCTGGACCTGCGATGGCCGATCACAAGGGAAACCAAGGGTCGGCGATCTCGTAGTGGGATTAGCTCTCGCTCTCCCTCGATCGACTAAGGAGAGGTGAGGATGGTCAGCGGGAATAGCTCGGCGTTGTGGATCACATGGAGGAGATGAAGTGGTGGCGATCGCGTGGACGGGAAGATAAGGAATCAAGAAGTGGGGTGGAGGAGTCGATGGAGAAAAGGGTTTTCGGCCGAACGAGAAAAGAAAAAGAAATTTATAAGTGAGGTAACATTTGCAATTAAGCCCAAGGAGTTTAGTTAATTACAATGTCATCCTTAATTTTTAGTCTTTGCCATCTTTTCCCCATGAAATTTCAAGATATTAACCAAATAGCCCTTCGAGTTTCCATATTTTAACAATATCAAACTGTTTGGACAACCATACCCTTACATCTGACAACACTTTGACATTGTTGCCAATGACTAAAATGTCTTCTACGTATAGTACAAGTAATATGTACTATACGTAGCAACCTTGAGATGAGACTTGCTTAGTGTTAATTCCGCAAAGATTACAAGATTGAGTTATCTTATGGCTTACTACTTTAGATGGTTTATGATCCAGTCCAAGTATTTTGATTATGAGTTCTATAATCATAGTTAGTAGTAAAGATATTATACATGATCTCCTTTATATGTTTCTCAGTTCTTGAAATAAGTTTCCAGAAGCATTAGTTGACTGCTTAAGGTAGCAGTCGACTGCTTAAGGTAGCAGTCGACTACTTAAGGTAGCAGTCGACTGCTTAAGGTAGCAGTCGACTGCCCTCAGTGAATTCGAGGGAATAGAAAGATTGGTCGAGTGAAATCTAGGTGGAGTCGACTGCACCAGTCGACTGGTAATTCCACCAGTCGACTGGTCCAGGGCCAACTTTCGAACAAAAAGATTGGGGGAGTGATTTGGCCTAGGAGTCAGCTGGCACCAGTCGACTGCACCTATCATCAGTCGACTGGGAGCCATGTGAAAGAAAAGAAAAAAAAAGAAATGGAAGAAAGAATTGTGACCTCCCTCTAAGGTTTAAGGTTAAGAAGAGAGGGTCATTATAGGTTTGGTATTAGAGCAAGTTTCTGCCCTTTCGTCACACTGACATCAAGCATCAGTCCTGTCGCCTACCAAGTAAGAAAGTGCATATGCATAGTTTTATATACTTGTCTTCATTTGGCAATTAGTATCAATATATGCTATTATGTGCATTAGTATCAGTCTATACTATGATGTGCATTAGGATCAGTATATTCTATTATGTGCATGAAGTTGGTGAAGCAATAATGCCTTAATTCTCTTTATAATATAGAGTAAGAGAATGCCAAGAGGACATGACAGGAAGGCCCAAAACGAGGAGTGAGCTCCTAGAGGGCAAGAGGCAACAGAATCAGTACCACCACCAAATCTTTTAGAGATGGTGGCTCAGTTACAAAGACAGTTAGCAGAACAGCAGCAAGTGATTGCCACCCTGATGGATAATCAGCAACCCACCCCTATTACCCTGCCGGTGGTGAATGTAGTGGCACCAGTGGTGACCGAGCTCCCATCGGTTACATCTGTAGTCCTGGCAAGGGGGTAAGGCAAGATGCATACCTCATCCGTGTGGTAGAAACTGAGGCTAGAGAACTTCTCAGGCACAAGCGAACCATGGGATGCTCAAGCATGGTTCAAAACTCTGGAGAGCATAGTAGAGCTACTGGATTGGCTTGAGATAGAGAAGATAAAGTGTGTCTCCTTCTGTCTTACCAGAGATGCTAGAATGTGGTGGGAGAGAGTCAAGGCCATGAGAAATGTCAGTCAGATGACATGGGCCGACTTCGAGACCGAGTTCTTCGAAGAATACTTCCACATGCGAGTAACCAACAAGCATTATGATGAGTTCATGGAATTCAAACAAGGAGAACTATCCGTGGATGACGCAGTGAAGAACTTCAACCGGCTAGCTCGTCTGTGCCTAGTGTAACGGTCTGACCCCTCGGCACCTTTAGCGACCAAATCCCATTTGGCGGCCCCTTTTATGACCCTTATGCCGTCGACCGTCGACCGTGTCGTTACTCACTAGGACTTTCCACCCCTGTCCAGCGGATTTTTGCCTTCCCCAGGATTCGAACTCTAGACCTCCAAGCTTAAATACTAGAGTTTATGAATCCTGATAACCAATTGAGCCTGGGATAGAGTTCGAATCCTGGGGAAGGCAAAAATCCACTGGCCAGGGGTGGAAAGTCCTCGTGAGTAACGGCACGGTCGACGACATAAGGGTCGTAAAAGGGGCCACCAAATGGGATTTGGCTACTAAAGGGGCCGAGGGGCCGGGTCGTTACACCCAGAGCTAGTTGGCACTGAAAGAGAAAAAGTCAGGCTAATGCTCAAGATGTTAAGGCCTAAGATAGCTTTAAATGTGGCCAGCGGTGTTAATAGGTCGCAGACCTCAGACGAACTGATAAGTAGTGCTTTAATCACTAAGCATTACTTAAACAGTATAAAGGTCACCAGTATGCAACACAAGCAAGTACCAGTCCAGAAATCCCAGGGTAACCCGCATAACTGGAAAGAGAACCAAAATAAAAGGAAGCAGTGGGATCAAAAGACTTCTGGGAGCAACTCAAATGGAGGCTCATAAAGCAAGTACCCCAAATATCCTCCTTGCCCAGTGTGGGAGGATGTACCTAGGAGTATGTCGCCAAGGCATGAGCGGGTGCTATATCTGTGGAGTAGAAGGGCATATGGCCAAGGCTTGCCCTACCAAAGCAAATCCGCCTCCACCACAGCTTATTCAGTATGGGGGAAGTCCGCACAGTTACACCAGATGCAGCCAGCACTGGAAGGACCCTACATCAGTCAAGGGAGAATGGAAGCCCCACCAGTCACGACCAACGCCAAAATTTTCGCCATCACCAAAGAAGAGGTGGCAAATTCTCCTACCTTGGTCACAGGTCGAATACTCATCTTAAACCATTTTGCTATTGTGTTATTCGATACTGGGGAAACACATTCTTTTGTGTCTATGTCATTCTCCAAGAAGTTAGGGATTCCACTGGAAATGCTTAAGGATAAGTTCTTAACAACATTTCCTTCGGGAGATGTCATGGCATCTACTCAGTGGCTAAGAGTTGTGCCAATTCGGATTTCCAACCGAGAACTCTATGGTGATTTAGTAGTCCTTGATATGAAGGATTACGATATCATTTAAGGGATGGATTTCTTGAGCAAGTATAGTGCCTCTATTTAATGCCGCAAAAGAAGAGTAAGTTCACACCAGAAGCAGAACTTCCGTTTGAATTTGTTGGAGACTCAAAGAGAAAGACAAAAAGATTTCTATCTACCTTACAAGCTCAGAGGATGTTAGATAATGGATGTTCTGGTTATTTAGCACATATAGTAGATGCAAGACAAAGAGAAGGACTAAAGAAAGAAGAAGTGCGGGTAGTATGTGACTATCCGGAGGTGTTTCCTGATGAATTACCAAGACTCCCTCCTAATCGAAAAATTGAGTTTGAAATTGAGTTGACTCTAGGTACCAACCCGATTTCAGAGGCACCTTATCGTATGGCGCCAACAGAACTGAAGGAACTGCAAGAACAATTACAAGAGTTACTAGACAAGGGTTTCATCCGCCCTAGTCATTCTCCCTGGGGAGCTCCCGTGTTGTTGGTCAAGAAGAAAGATGGATCTATGCGAATGTGCATAGATTATCGAGTTCTAAATAAGGTGACTATCAAGAATAGATATCCTTTGCCAAGGATAGATGATTTGTTTGATCAGTTGAAAGGGGCAACAGTGTTTTCCAAAAAAGATCTGCGGTCAGGTTACCATCAACTCAAAGTCAAGGAGAGTGATGTGTTGAGAACTGCTTTCCGAACATAGTATGGACACTACGAGTTTGTAGTCATGCCCTTCGAAGTGACAAACGCCCCTGCAACATTCATGGATTTAATGAATCATGTATTCAAGGAGTTTCTTGATAAGTTCGTCATAGTCTTCATTGATAATATCCTAATTTATTCAAAGTCTCAGGAAGAACATGATGAACATCTGAGGGTAGTGTTGAAGACCCTACAGCAGAAGAAGTTGTACACCAAATTTTCAAAGTGTGAATTCTGGCTTGACCAAGTGGCTTTCCTAGGCCACATTATTTCCAAGGAAGGTATTATGGTAGACCCAGCAAAGATTGAAGCAGTTAGTAATTGGGGTCGACCAATGAATGCCAGTGAGATCAGAAGCTTTCTAGGTTTAGCAGGGTATCACAGAAGATTCGTGGAGGTCTTTTCAAAGATAGCTTCTCCACTAACAGCCCTTACCAGAAAGAATAAGAAATATGAGTGGACTGAAGATTGTAAGCAGAGTTTTACTGAGCTAAAGAAAAGATTGACAAGTGCTCTCATTCTTACAGTTCCCGAAAGTGACAGAAGCTTCGATATATACAGTGATACATCAAAGCTGGGACTTGGAGCTGTACTCATGCAAGAAGGCAAAGTCATTACTTATGCTTCCAAGCAACCCAAGGATTATGAAAAGAACTACCCTACTCATGATCTTGAGTTAGTAGCAGTAGTCTTCGCTCTCAAAATGTGGAGACATTATTTATACGGAGTCCAGTGCAAGATTTACATAGATCACCAGTGTCTGAGATATTTCTTCATTCAGAATGACCTAAATATGAGACAGCGAAGGTGGCTGGAGTTAGTCAAAGATTATGACTGTGAAATCCTCTACCACCCTAGTAAAGCGAATAAAGTGGCTGATGCGTTAAGTAGAAAGACTTGCGCAACATTGATGTCCCTGTCATCACTGTCACCACCACTGCAGAAAGAGATAGTAAATTATGGAGTTGAGATCATAGATGGGCAACTCTTAGTAATACAATAACAAATAACATTAAAAGCAAAACAATACTAAAAAGAAAGAGGCAGCTGGATTTTACTTTGTTTGCAACTGGGGAGGTTGCTAATCCAAGGCAGAATATAACTCGATTCTCCTGAATAAACTCCTTCGAGCGGATAAGCCTCTAACACGTGGAATAGCTTATAAAAATAATAAAAAAAGAATGAAAATTGTTTACAGTTGATGAGTGATTTGGAACTGAGCTATGTGGCCCATTTATAGCCCCAGTCAATTCTATCTAAATGCTGACATGGCACTATAGGGCGCCTGACACGTGGCTTGAAGGTTATCCAAAGCGCAACATTCGCAAATGACTAATTGGTGGATGATTAGTAGCTGTCGGGCGCCTATATGCACAGTGGCGCCCGAGTGATCCGGTGCCTCTATGAATACGAGCGCTCGAGTGACTTTTGGTCAATAACTTGCTGACCAGTCTCCAACGGGTCTTAATGGATGATTTCGGGCCTTCCAGAGTTGGGCTCACCCAAACCCTCCTCCGGCCTTCTCCTTGAGCGGGCTTCCTCCCGACTTCTTGTCCCTCGAATGTCACGCGTGACTTTCTCGCTCCACCAGCGTACTCTTCCGCAGACCTCCACGTCCCTCAGATACACCAGGCCTGTTGGCTCCCTTCCTGTGCCATCCTTCACCACCGCTGCGTCTTCTGCTCGCCTTCCTGTGCTCCTAAGTTCATGCACACTTAGATACAGGGATTAAAATCAACAGGATGAAACTTGACTCAGTTGACCATATCAAAACAAACATGGGGTACTTACAGTACCGCATGTAAGCGAGTACTTAAGATTAATAATTAAACATAACTAGGGTTTGGTTAACATTAGATATACCCTACCTAGTGTTGGTTATGGCTTGGCGGGTTTCCCTAGCGAATACTTGGTCGTCCTTGAGAGACCTCTCTATGTCTACGGATTAAAAATTAATCCGAATAGAGACTCGTCTAACAACGACCATCTCGTCATCATATCATTCGGTACGAATTACAACTTGGCCAATTACAAAGATCGCGCCTTGTAATTCTTCTAACCGAACGATCGCGGAAGAGACGACGAGTGGATCGCCGGTTCTTGTGTTTATGGTCGGAGTCCAATTAATTAATTATTAGCTTCCCTTTACCTTGTAGTCTTCTACCTTATGTCCCTTCCCTCCCGGACGTCATGTGGGCGACAAGCTACCGAGAACCGAGATCACCAAGGCCTCCAAACACCTTCTTCTTCTTGCCCTAGCCGAAACCCTAATCTAGGGTTTCACCGTCGGCTTCTTCTTCTTTCACCCGTGCGTCGCCGACCCTCCAAGTGCTCCCGAGGTCGCCGACCACCAGTCCCCAATCAGCAAAGGTTGTGGAAGGTGATGAAGTATAAGAAGATGGAAGAAGAAGTCTCTTCTTCTTCCCTATACCCACCCCCAACCCTCCACTTGCTTCCCTTGCCGCCGGCACCTTTGTGCCTTCCCTCCTCACCTCAGGCCCTCTTCCCAACTTCCTCTTGGTGGCTCTGGGCACAAGATGGTAAGGGAGAAGCTTCTCCCTCCCTTGCAACCCTCACCGAGAGAAGAGAAGAAGATAATAAGAAGAGGAAAAGAAATCCTCTTCTTTGTGGTGCCCCAGCGCCCTAGGAGAGAGAAGGAGAGGGAGAGGAAAAGAGAGAGGCTAAGGGTTTGATGAATTGGATTATTCTCCTTGGTTTCATGATCTCATGGGGTTTATATAGGGCTAAGGTAGGGACCAAGAGGAGGAGTTGAATCTTGGCCCGCTAATGGATCTAAAACCAATCCATTAATTAAGATCCATTCCACTAAAAAATCTTAATTGAACTTCCTCACCAACCCCCATATTTTCATATGGGCTCCAATTATCATGAGTCATCCATCTCCCGTGTTTAAGATATCAATTGCCCGTCAATTAATTTAAATTACTGATAAATCAAATTAATTAACTTCTGGATCCTCGATTAGTATCACTCAACCTTATCATCAAATTGGATCAAATCCACCTGTAGGAATTAACATGATGAACCTTTTGAGGTCATCACGGGGGCATCATCATCCCGACTCACCAGGACACAAATTCCGTCAATTATCAACGACACACCATATAATTAATATTATTTTCTAACTTACCGGGCCTATCGATCTAACATAATAGTTCTCGCCCATTGGTAAATCAAAGAAATAATAATTAATCATATGTGTCCGTTATTATATCGGGATTTAGGGATCATACTCCATAATAAAATCTGAGATCCAATCCAATTATCAAGTCAGTACAAATTGGATGATCTCTGATTTTGGTCCTGCTCAATGCACACAAAGTACATTAGTGTAATTCTATGGTCAAGACCAACCACACCTAATTACAATACAACCATCCCGATGATTTATCCAATTCCATCTCGGCTGTGAGCCTCTACTTATACTAGGCAAGGGACTGATAACATGATCTTCCATGTGCCAATACACACCATGTTATCTACAATGCAAAGTAAAGGACTTTTATGCATGTACTAAAATAAACAAGCATCTAGTGTTGTTGTGATTCTCTTTTCAAAATGAAGATGGTCATATGTATAAATGATGCATGTCTTTTAGTATACACATCTAACAATCTCCGACTTATACTCAAAGACTCTGCTGTTCTCTCACTGCCATACATCTGACTCTCATATCCTCCACTTGCCGATCAAAAGCTCTAGCTGGAAGAGCTTTAGTGAAAGGATCCGCCAGGTTGTCCTTCGATGCAATCTTGACGACAGATACTTCTCCTCTCTTTACGATTTCTCGTATCAGGTGGTACTTGCGCTCTATGTGTTTACTCGCCTTATGGGCTCGTGGTTCCTTCGAGTTTGCAACTGCACCACTGTTATCACAAAAGATTGTCATAGATCTGGGCAAACCAGGAATCACATCTAAGTCCATGATGAAGTTCCTGAGCCATATAGCTTCTTTGGCTGCCTCTAAGGCTGCCACATACTCAACTTCCATGGTGGAGTCTACCACATATTTCTGCTTGACACTCCTCCAAACAATGGCTCCACCTCCTAAAGTAAACACAAACCCCGAGGTAAACTTACTCTTGCCCTGTCTGACTAGAAATCTGAATTCGTATAACCCACAGGGACTAATTAGTCTGCCCGGTAAACCAGCATATAATCCCTAGTCCATCTCAGGTATTTCAATATATGCTTTACCACAGTCCAATGTCCCTGTCCAAGGTTACTCTGATATCTGCTGACCATGCCCACGGCAAAATAGATATCTGGTCGTGCACAACATAGCATACATGAGGCTTTCTACTACCGATGCATAAGGAACCGCCTTCATTTCCTCTATCTCCTTTGATGTTTTCGGAGACATCTCCTTGGATAAATGAACTCCATGCCTGAAGGGTAGAAACCCCTTCTCGGAGTTTTCCATGCTAAAACGAGCCAGGATAGTGTCAATGTATGAAGCTTGGGATAAGCACAACTTCCTTTTCTGGCGATCCGTTATGACCTTGATCCCAAGGATGTGTCCCGCTTCTCCCAAGTCCTTCGTATCAAACTGTTTTGACAACCAAACCCTTACGTCTGATAACACTTTGACATTGCTGTCAATTAACAAAATGTCATCTACGTAGAGTACAAGAAACACCACTACGTTTCTATCATATCTGTTGTATACACATGACTCATCCGGGCTTTGAATAAATCCGTATGACTGGATTACCGCATCAAAGCGGGTGTTCCAAGATCGCGAAGCTTGCTTCAATCCATAAATGGATTGATTAAGCTTGCATACTAGATGTTCTTTGCCCTTTGAAATGAACCCTTCTGGTTGCTTCATGTAGATGGTCTCCTTAAGATTTCCATTAAGGAAAGCTGTCTTGACATCCATCTGTCATACCTCATAGTCCATATGAGCTGCAATAGATAAGAGAATCCAGATAGACTTAAGTGATAGATCGAAGAGCGTTGCTAGAGGGGGTGAATAACAATTTGTCGAATTTCTCTACAAAATTGTTAGCGCAGCGGAAATACAAATAAAATAAAACTAACAATAATAGACAATGCTAACAAACCGATTTACTTGGTATCCACCCCAGACGGGTGACTAATCTAAGAATTCGTCGGTGGATCACTCCCCGGATAACCTCCAGCTAACTCTGTCGCTCCTTGTGGGTGGAGAAAGCTCACCATAACACTTTTTGACAAACTGAGCACAAAAGACTACTAACTCACTTTACCCAAGCGAGTTTCATCAAGAAATGAAGGTATGAAACGAGCCCCTTTAAATAGGGCTCGAATCTGAAACAACTGCTACCAGTCGACTGCCCTTGGGGCAGTCGACTGGTCCCACTCAGATTCGACCGTTGTCGTACAACGTTCGAATCTGCCAGCCTATTCCAGTCGACACCAGTCGACTGCCCATGAGCCAGTATACTGGTACACACCTAATCCTAGGGTTTCACTCCCGAGTGTTGAGGCAATCGACCCTTAAATGATTGGAAGATCATGGTTTTGATGTATGTGGTTGAATATGTTTAAAGTTAGAGTGTTATGTTGTATTTGATGTGTGTGATTGAGTTTGCAGGACTTGGAGAATCACACTTGGTGGACATATTCGAGGGACGAGAGCCGAGGGAGGAGAGCTCCAAGGGCAAGCCGAGAAGTGGACTTCAAGGGCACACGTGAAGGGTGGCATGGAGGCAAGCCAAGGGAAGACTTGTGTGCGTATCCGAGGGACGATAGCCAGAGGAAGAGGACTTCAAGGGGCGAGCCAAGGGAGCAGACCTGAAGGCACACGCGAAGGAGAAGGTCCGGAGTGGCTGGAGCTGAGCTGTGAGGCAGGGCAGTCGACTGGCCTTGGGGCAGTCGACTGCCAAAACCCACAGAGAGTTTGCAGCATCGGACCAGTCGACTGCCCCAGGGCCAGTCGACTGGTATACCCCAAAACTAACCGTTGGCTAGCTGTTGGCTAGCCATTGGCCAACAATTAATGCTGGGTCAGTCGACTGCCCTTGGGGCAGTCGACTGGTACGGGGCTGGACAGACTGCGAGTCTGTCCTTTTCACCTATAAAAGGAGCACCTTTTTGCACGTGTACGGTACGGTTCCGTACAGTAATGAGGTGCTGCCCAACTGAAAAGTATTCTTGCTTCCTCTCACTCATTCTACTTCATTCTGTAAAGAGGAAGATCGCCGTTGTAAAGGTTTCTCCACCTGAAGGAGGTTTTCATAGTGAAAGTGGTGCTCGCGGCGTGGATCCTTGGATTAGTCACTCATCTGGGTGGATACCAAGTAAAATACTTTTGTTAGCATTGTTTTAAATTTCCTTTGCATATTATTTCCGCTGCGCTAACAATTCTGTAGAGATCTAAACGATCAAAAAAGTGCATTCACCCCCCCTCTGCACGCCTTAGACGATCCTTCAGTTGGTATCAAAGCCGGTGCATTTTGGAAGGTCTAACAGTCAACCGGAACAATTGGATGGCGTTTCAAGAGGGATACTCCACCGCACGACCTCCGTTCTTCGACGGGAATGACTTCGCCTATTGGAAAGGTAGGATTCAATACTACCTCATGAATGACATTGAAAATTGGATAAGTATTGTAGATGGCTTCGAGGCGCCCGTCGATGAAAGAGGAGACCCAACACCTATGAGATCATGGTCGAAGGAGGTGATGAAGAGGGCGCAATCAAATGCCAAGGCCACCACCACATTGCAATGCGGGCTCTCGAAGGAGCAACTGAACAAGGTGGGGTCGTTCAAGAGCGCCAAGGAACTATGGGACAAGTTGGTGGAGTTGAACGAGGGGTCAAACGAGTCCAGAAGAGCCAAGAAGGACTTGTTAGTGGCCCAACTACAATCCCTTTCCATGAAGAGCAACGAGACCGTCAGCCAGCTACATGGAAGGATAAAGGAAGTGATAAATGAGCTCCATGTGATTGGAGAGAAGATTGAGAACCGGGACATCGTCAGGTATGTATTACAAGCCTTCCCGAGAACCACCTTGTGGGCATCCATGGTTGATGCATACAAGGTATCGAGGGATTTGTCAATTGTTAAGTTAGACGATCTTTTCTGTGAATTTGAACTACACGAGCAAGCTAATGTCTCAGCAAAAGAGAATGGTGTTGCTTTTGTTGCAGAAAAGAAGAAGAGGAAGGAAAAGAAGAAGGTGGTCTACTTATCTTCATCAAACTCAGAGGGGTCAAGTACCTCTATGGACAATGACCAAGAGGCCTTCATGGTAAGAAAATTTCGTAGAGCCTTTAAAAGTTTATCTAACAAATCCTATGCTAGGAAAGGGGCCAAAGGTAAGGGTAAGGCCAAGGACATAATTTGATACAACTGCCACCAAGAGGGACATATGAAAAACGAGTGTCCCCAATTGAAGAAAAGGGATGACAAGAAGGAAGAGAAGAAGAGTGACAAGAAGAAATCAAAGGGAAAGGAGAAGAGTGCCACCAACCTCAAGGCAACTTGGGATGATCCCTCATCCTCAGAGGAAGAAGAAGAGCAAGTCTCCCACTTTGCTCTTATGGCACAAGATCACTCAGACTCATCAGACGATGAACGAAGCTCAAGTAGTGAAGATGAGAGCTCCTCCACTTCGTCATCAGAGTCAGAAGCTTCGGTAAGTGAGGTATACCACTTACCCTCCTCTACTTTAGTGAAAATAATTTCTAGCACAAACATGGACTTAGCTAAGGGTAGAAGTAAAGTTAAGGATCTAAAAGAACAAATTGTCATGCTTAGAGTAGAAGCTACTAAACTTAAAGATGTGCATGCTGTAGGACCGGTGCCGTCGATAGAGGGGGGGTGAATATCGATCGTTAAAACTTCGCAAAAACTTCGTAACTTTCGTTCTAGACTTAGAGTGTTAGCGCAGCGGAAAATAAATAGAACGAATAAAAACACAGCAAAGGACACGCGGATTTTACTTGGTTCCCGACCCCCCAGGGTCAATACATCCAAGGCCTATGCACGGGAACGCCCGTCCACTATTGGTCTCCTTCCCGGACATTCCGGAGGCAGAGAAACCCGACTTACAGTGCAATATTACAAGCAATAATATAGAAATTTAAGTACAGTAATTAAAAAGCAAACCAACGAGACAAAGTCAGAAGCTCGGCCGATCTGGACCTCCGAAGTGCCGCGCACCTCCTCCTGGAGCCTCCCGGTCGTAGAGCCTCGTCTCTAGCGTGTTGTCGTCGGACAGAAGGCTTGGGATCACTCTTGGAAGTTGTGTCTAAAGCAGAGGGGTCGAAGCCCCTTATATAGGCCTCCTAGGGGCGCCCTGGACGCTGGGGGCGCCCCGGAAGACTCGGTCAACTCTTATCCTTGCGCCTACTTCGTTGCAGGTGATAAGACCTTTGACCAGGGCACCCCGGATGCCCCGGGCGCCCCCGTGAGGACTTATCCTGTGTTCTGGCTTCGAAACAGCAAAACAGCTACGAATCCGGGCGCCCCGGACGCTCCGGGCGCCCCGGACGCTCCGGGCGCCCCGGACGCTCCGGGCGCCCCGGTTGACACCTGTTTTGACTGCATCACGAAACTGCCACTTTAGTACTGCCTGGGGGCACCCCCCTTGCTGGGGGCGCCCTGGCTGCATGGGGGCGCCCCCAACACTGGGGGCGCCCTGGTTAGGGCCTCCAGCAAGCTATTATATCTTCCGATCTTGGTACCTGCAAGATATACAACCACAAAGCATAGATACATATATTAGTGGTCTTAAGGACTTGGTTCGGACTTCAGATTCGCACGAAACCCTAGGTCGAACCAGCACGAGTTCCTATCCCCGAGAACTCGCCCTTCACCTACTCCTTTCAGGAGATGGTTGCCAACCAGTCCTTCGGATGGACTTTTGCTTAGCCTCCGATTACTCCGGATCTCGAGACGCCCGAACCCCGACCCGTCTCTACTCCTGTCCTTAGTCATCGCTCAGCTAAGTTGCTCAGTCCCTTGGACCAAGACTTCATTACCTAGCAATCCTTCGCTAGGTGCCTAGCAGTCCTTCGCCAAGTCTTCATTCCCTAGCAGCCCTTCGCCAGGTGCCTAGCAGCCCTTCGCTAGGTCTTTGTTACCAAGCGGTCCTTCGCCTGGTGCCTAGCAATCCTTCGCTAGGTCTTCTATGCCTAGCAGCCCTTCGCTAGGTCTTCTATGCCTAGTATTCATTCGCTAGGTGCCTAGCAGCCCTTCGCTAGATCTTCTATGCCTAGTAGTCCTTCACTAGGTGCCTAGCAGCCCTTCGCTAGGTCTTAGGGTTACGATACCTAGCAGCCCTTCGCTAGGTGCCTAGCATCCCTTCGCTAGGACTTGGGGTTTTGATACCTAGCAGCCCTTCGCTAGGCGCCCAGCAGCCCTTCGCTGGGACTTAGGGTTTCGATGCCTAGATTAACTAGGACTTTTCTTCAGCTTAGTTTCCTTCTCTCTTACTCCCCTTTGTCTGTTCAATGTATCACTGACTTAAGTGTATTGTCAAACATTAAAACACTTAAAGAAGAATATCATTGATGCAACTTGCACCAACAATCTCCCCCTTTTTGATGTTTGACAATAACTTAAGTTAGATTGGTTTAAAGGGGCTAGATCACTATCCTTGGAAAAAAATGAAAAAAGTTTTGAAACTACATTTTTGATCTTTGGGAGAAAATTATTCTAACTTAAGCACACCTCTCCCCCTTTGTCATACATCAAAAATAATACTTGCACCAATAATGAGAGTATTTTTGAAGATACTTAGTATAAAATTTTGAAAGCATAGCACAAAACTAATACTTAAGTATTTTGAACTTAGACAATGTTTTTGAGAAAATGTCAAATATTTTGAAAGATGATCTTTGAGGCATGCAACTACTTTTGAAAAATAATAGAGTCAGCAGTTTTTGAGAAATGATATTTTGAAAAATAATAAGTAATTTTTGAAAAATATAAGTATCTTTGAAAAATGTAATTTTTGAAGAGAGTAGGTACTTTTGAAAAATATATTTTTTTTATTTTTTTTAAAAATTAAGTACTTTTGAAAGAATATTAGGCTTTGAAAGACATAAGTACTTTTGAAAACATAATATTTGACTTCACTTGGATTATTTTTCAGTCTGACACCATCCTGGGAAACCTTGTTGACTACAAGGACATTTCCTAAGTGTCCTGGAAGTTTTCCAACCCAAGTAAATATTATTTCAAAATTTTCATAAGTCACAGAATGTAAGTTAATTTTGAAAAGTAAAAGAATTTTAAAGTTATAATACTTGATTCGTTTTATCTTCCAGTCTGACACAATCATAGGAAACCTTGTTGACTACAAGGACATTTTCCTAAGTGTCCTGGAGGATTTTTCAAACTCAAGATATTATATCAAATTGATCAAAATCAGATGAATTTTTGAAAAAATTTTATAAAAATTTGATAGCATTTTATAATAATACTTATGTTTTCAATAGGATTTGAAAATATCGCGCATGAAAACATTTGAATTATTCAATAATTCTTTTAATTTGACCTCCCCCTAAATTTGACTCAGTCCTGGGAAGCTTGTTGACCACAAGTACTCTTCCTATGAGTCTTAAGGTTTGATTCAGATCAAAAGAATATTCTAATAATTTTTAAAATAAATAATTTAATACTTGTCAGAATATTGACTCAGACTCCCCTAAAACTGACACGTCCTAGGAGTCCTTTTAGATCATGAAGTAGACCTTCCTCTGTGTCTTTAGGGTTTATCAAAATCAAACACGACAGATAAATTTTACAGCATAAACCTTTTTCGAAAAACACAAGTGATAACAATTTAAAGATCAGTTTTTGAAAAGTATTTTCAAATAATAGTAATTTTTACAGTGCAAATTTTAAAAAAAAGTGAAAAGTACTCCCCCTGTACCCGATACCGTTTGACTCTATCTAAGTGCCCTAAGGAACTTTAGTGTTGTCCTAAGAGGCTTGTGTCTAATAGAGTGAGTCAAGCAAATTTTTGAAAAGATATATTTTTGGAAAATGTATAATATATATAATCAAACAGACAAGCATGAATTCCATAAAAACATTATTATATTGAAGCACTATTTTGAAAATATATTTTTATGAAAATATTCTAACAATTTTGAAAAACAATTTTGAAAAATATTTTTCAATTCATTAGTCCTTAACATCTCACCCATTTTAGATGTATCAATACAACAAGCATAGTTGCCTTATAGGTGTATTGTGAGATGCTTAAATCATTTTTCTTAATTTATTATTAATTCTAAGATTTAACTGAAGCTTGTGTTAGATTCAAATCTGACAAGAGTAAAATGAATTTGATTTTCAGTAATTGGCTCCCAGGTCTTGGCGAGGCACTAGGCCTTCTTTGGCCGTAGCCTTATTAGATCATCAACCCTTTCCTTGACAAAGCCTTTTATAGAAAATTCATTTTCAAGTTATTCTTGAAAGATTTTGGTCTAACTAGTTTGAGTCTTGGATCGGTAGCTTCGGCTAGTTCCGCCAAGATGGCTTCCCTAACGTACTATCATCTCACCTCCACCCAATACTAGGTTGATCAAGTTTCAATTATTCTTTTTCCTATAGCTGTTCTAAATTATGCATAAAATTTAAATATGAATGACATGTCATATATTTAAAAAATAGCAAATGCATGTCATGGTAGCTATGCATGAGTCAAACAAGTCAAATAATTTTACTTAAGTTTCTAAAATGTATCAAATTCCCGATTTGATACATGTCGAGTGAACCCGCGAATATGTCAACCCACTTTGACATATTTAATGTTATTAATTTTAATTGTTACACTTTGGGTAAAATTTTATTTTAGTTTGAGTTTAAGTTATTTAAGATTTTAGTTAGATTCAGGTTAATTACAAATTAATTGAGATTGAATTAATTAGAAATTAATTGATTAGGATTAAACTTAAATTAAGTGAAGTTTTAATTTGCATTCAACTTAATTTTACTTTCAATTTAATTTGAATTAAATTGATTTAATTAAGATTTAATTTAGGTTTAATTTGAATTTAATTGAATTATTTGAATTAATTCGAATTTAATTGAATTTAATTGAATTATTTGAATTAATTTGAATTTAATTGAATTATTTGAATTAATTCAAATTTAATTGAATTATTTGAATTAATTCGAATTTAATTGAATTATTTGAATTAATTAATTCGAAATTAATTAAGATTTAGTTTAAAATTAATTAGGATTTAATTAAGATTTAATTTGAATTTAATTAAGATTTAATTTGAATTTAATTAAGATTTAATTTGAATTTAATTAATATTTAATTTGAATTTAATTAATATTTAATTTGAATTTAATTAAGATTTAATTTGAATTTAATTAATATTTAATTTGAATTTAATTAATATTTAATTTTTATTTAATTAAGATTTAATTTGAATTTAATTAAGATTTAATTTGAATTTAATTAATATTTAATTTCAATTTAATTAATATTTAATTTGAATTTGATTAATATTTAATTTGAATTTGATTAATATTTAATTTGAATTTAATTAATATTTAATTTGAATTTGATTAAGGTTATAATGATTAATTAATAGTTGTGGGTTTAAATTCATCATTTTCATTATTTCAAAATTTTCTTCTTCATTTTTATCTTTCTTTTCAAGTTTTTCTAATAATTTTGATTTATTTGAATTTTTGTAATTTTTATTAACTATGGCCTTTATCTTAGATAGTTCTATATCCTCCTCAAGATTAGATTTTTCAATATTCTCACAGTAGGTGGAGTAAAAGGGGCCACTAGTTAAATTTTTGTAATGACTTTCAAGATTTTCTATAATTAAGTTATCATCTAGGAGAATTTTATCTGTATTATCCTCATGAATATTTTCAACAGAATCATCTTTATCCTTAAAATTTTCAATAATTTCAGGGATATCACTAGAATTATCCTTAAGGTTTTCAAATTCGAATTCGGAATTATCCTTAGGATTTTCGAATTTGAATTCGGAATTATCCTTAAGATTTTTGATTTTGAATTCAAATATATCCTTAGGTTTAATTTTATCTGATTTAAAATTATCAGTATTAATTTTATCAGGATAATTATCAGAATTAATTTCATCAGAATAATTGTCAGAATTAATTTCATCAGAATTAATTTTATCAGAATTAATTTTATCAGAATTAATTTCATCAGAATAATTATCAGAATTAATTTCATCAGAATAATTATCAGAATTAATTTCATCAGAATAATTATCAGAATTGATTTTATTAATTTCTGAATTGATATTCTGAATTAAACAATTAATTTCAGATATTTTAGTCATATCTGCATTTTCTAATTTGACATGCAAGATATTAACTCTATTGTGCAGGTAATCTAATTTATCAGGAAAATTAACTAAGTTATCATAAGATAGTGCAGGAATTTGTAAAGTTCTTGGAACATAAATTTTTCGTACCTTTGCCGGACATTTATTTTTGTAATGCCCGTATTTTTCGCACTTGAAGCATCTGATATGGCTTTTGTCCCTCAGGTTTCCTGACGCTGGTGCCTCCTTCGCCGCCGGTGATGAACGATTTTTATGAGTAGGGCACTGATTTTTATAGTGCCCTCTCTCCCTGCATGTGAAACAAATAATATGCGATTTAAAATTAGACATTAAAAAAATTGTACCTGATTCACCCCTGGGCTCCCCCTCAACTCCTGGCGTCGTTGCTCCGTCGGCGGTTAGTCCGGTGAAGAGCGGCTCGGCTCTGATACCAATTGTAGGACCGGTGCCGTCGATAGAGGGGGTGAATATCGATCGTTAAAACTTAGCAGAAACTTCGTAACTTTCGTTCTAGACTTAGAGTGTTAGCGCAGCGGAAAATAAATAGAACGAATAAAAACACAGCAAAGGACACGCGGATTTTACTTGGTTCCCGACCCCCCAGGGTCAGTACATCCAAGGCCTATGCACGGGAACGCCCGTCCACTATTGGTCTCCTTCCCGAACTTTCCGGAGGCAGAGAAACCCGACTTACAGTGCAATATTACAAGCAATAATATAGAAATTTAAGTACAGTAATTAAAAAGCAAACCAACGAGACAAAGTCAGAAGCTCGGCCGATCTGGACCTCCGAAGTGCCGCGCACCTCCTCCTGGAGCCTCCCGGTCGTAGAGTCTCGTCTCTAGCGTGTTGTCGTCGGTCAGTAGGTTTGGGATCGCTCTTGGAAGTTGTGTCTGAAGCAGAGGGGTCGAAGCCCCTTATATAGGCCTCCTGGGGGCGCCCTGGACGCTGGGGGCGCCCCGGAAGACTCGGTCAACTCTTATCCTTGCGCCTACTTCGTTGCAGGTGATAAGACCTTTGACCAGGGCGCCCCCGTGAGGACTTATCCTGTGTTCTGGCTTCAAAACAGCAAAACAGCTACGAATCCGGGCGCCCCGGACGCTCCGGGCGCCCCGGACGCTCCGGGCGCCCCGGACGCTCCGGGCGCCCCGGTTGACACCTGTTTTGACTGCATCACGAAACTGCCACTTTAGTACTGCCTGGGGGCGCCCTGGCTGCATGGGGCGCCCCCAACACTGGGGGCGCCCTGGTTAGGGCCTCCAGCAAGCTATTATATCTTCCGATCTTGGTACCTGCAAGATATACAACCACAAAGCATAGATACATATATTAGTGGTCTTAAGGACTTGGTTCGGACTTCGGATTCACACGAAACCCTAGGTCGAACCAGCACGAGTTCCTATCCCCGAGAACTCGCCCTTCACCTACTCCTTTCAGGAGATGGTTGCCACCCAGTCCTTCGGATGGACTTTTGCTTAGCCTCCGATTACTCCGGATCTCGAGACGCCCGAACCCCGACCCGTCTCTACTCCTGTCCTTAGTCATCGCTCAGCTAAGTTGCTCAGTCCCTTGGACCAAGACTTCATTACCTAGCAATCCTTCGCTAGGTGCCTAGCAGTCCTTCGCCAGGTCTTCATTCCCTAGCAGCCCTTCGCCAGGTGCCTAGCAGCCCTTCGCTAGGTCTTTGTTACCAAGCGGTCCTTCGCCTGGTGCCTAGCAATCCTTCGCTAGGTCTTCTATGCCTAGCAGCCCTTCGCTAGGTGCCTAGCAGCCCTTCGCTAGGTCTTCTATGCCTAGTAGTCCTTCGCTAGGTGCCTAGCAGCCCTTCGCTAGGTCTTCTATGCCTAGTAGTCCTTCACTAGGTGCCTAGCAGCCCTTCGCTAGGTCTTAGGGTTACGATACCTAGCAGCCCTTCGCTAGATGTCTAGCGTCCCTTCGCTAGGACTTGGGGTTTTGATACCTAGCAGCCCTTCGCTAGGTGCCCAGCAGCCCTTCGCTGGGACTTAGGGTTTCGATGCCTAGATTAACTAGGACTTTTCTTCAGCTTAGTTTCCTTCTCTCTTACTCCCCTTTGTCTGTTCAATGTATCACTGACTTAAGTGTATTGTCAAACATTAAAACACTTAAAGAGGAATATCATTGATGCAACTTGCACCAACAATCTCCCCCTTTTTGATGTTTGACAATAACTTAAGTTAGATTGGTTTAAAGGGGCTAGATCACTATCCTTGGAAAAAAATGAAAAAAGTTTTGAAACTACATTTTTGATCTTTGGGAGAAAATTTTTCTAACTTAAGCACACCTCTCCCCCTTTGTCATACATCAAAAATAATACTTGCACCAATAATGAGAGTATTTTTGAAGATACTTAGTATAAAATTTTGAAAGCATAGCATAAAACTAATACTTAAGTATTTTGAACTTAGACAATGTTTTTGAGAAAATGTCAAATATTTTGAAAGATGATCTTTGAGGCATGCAACTACTTTTGAAAAATAATAGAGTCAGCAATTTTTGAGAAATGATATTTTGAAAAATAATAAGTAATTTTTGAAAAATATAAGTATCTTTGAAAAATGTAATTTTTGAAGAGAGTAGGTACTTTTGAAAAATATATTTTTTTTTATTTTTTTTTTAAATTAAGTACTTTTGAAAGAATATTAGGCTTTGAAAGACATAAGTACTTTTGAAAACATAATATTTGACTTCACTTGGATTATTTTTCAGTCTGACACCATCCTGGGAAACCTTGTTGACTACAAGAACATTTCCTAAGTGTCCTGGAAGTTTTCCAACCCAAGTAAACATTATTTCAAAATTTTCATAAGTCACAGAATGTAAGTTAATTTTGAAAAGTAAAAGAATTTTAAAGTTATAATACTTGATTCGTTTTATCTTCCAGTCTGACACAATCATAGGAAACCTTGTTGACTACAAGGACATTTTCCTAAGTGTCCTGGAGGATTTTTCAAACTCAAGATATTATATCAAATTGATCAAAATCAGATGAATTTTTGAAAAAATTTATAAAAATTTGATAGCATTTTATAATAATACTTATGTTTTCAATAGGATTTGAAAATATCGCGCATGAAAACATTTGAATTATTCAATAATTCTTTTAATTTGACCTCCCCCTAAATTTGACTCAGTCCTGGGAAGCTTGTTGACCACAAGTACTCTTCCTATGAGTCTTAAGGTTTGATTCAGATCAAAAGAATATTCTAATAATTTTTAAAATAAATAATTTAATATTTGTCAGAATATTGACTCAGACTCCCCCTAAAACTGACACGTCCTAGGAGTCCTTTTAGATCATGAAGTAGACCTTCCTCTGTGTCTTTAGGGTTTATCAAAATCAAACACGACAGATAAATTTTACAACATAAACCTTTTTCGAAAAACACAAGTGATAACAATTTAAAGATCAGTTTTTGAAAAGTATTTTCAAATAATAGTATTTTTTACAGTGCAAATTTTAAAAAAAAGTGAAAAGTACTCCCCCTGTACCCGATACCGTTTGACTCTATCTAAGTGCCCTAAGGAACTTTAGTGTTGTCCTAAGAGGCTTGTGTCTAATAGAGTGAGTCAAGCAAATTTTTGAAAAGATATATTTTTGGAAAATGTATAATATATATAATCAAACAGACAAGCATGAATTTCATAAAAATATTATTATGTTGAAGCACTATTTTGAAAATATATTTTTATGAAAATATTCTAACAATTTTGAAAAACAATTTTGAAAAATATTTTTCTATTCATTAGTCCTTAACATCTCACCCATTTTAGATGTATCTATACAACAAGCATAGTTGCCTTATAGGTGTATTGTGAGATGCTTAAATCATTTTTCTTAATTTATTATTAATTCTAAGATTTAACTGAAGCTTGTGTTAGATTCAAATCTGACAAGAGTAAAATGAATTTGATTTTCAGTAATTGGCTCCCAGGTCTTGGCGAGGCACTAGGTCTTCTTTGGCCGTAGCCTTATTGGATCATCAACCCTTTCCTTGACAAAGCCTTTTATGTGATGTCGGTTTAATCTATTAAGTGTGAGTCAATTATGTGATGTTGGTTTTAAAGTTGAATTTCATGCTATGAAATGCATCATTAGACATAATGAGTCAAGTACTGTCATATTAGAAGGGTTTAGAGAGGCGAATTTATATTATCTTGATCTTACCTATGCTACTAACAATGTTGCTAAGTGTCTCATGTCCAAAGAAGAAGAAGGATGGTTGTGGCATCGGAGACTTGGACACGTCAACATGAGGAGCATTGCAATAGTGGCCAAGGAGGAGTTGGTGAAGGGGCTACCAATGATCAAGTACGAGAAGACCAAGTTGTGTGATGCTTGCCAAGAGGGTAAGCAAGCAAAAGCATCACACAAATGTAAAACCCTAACCACTACCTCTTTGCCTTTAGAACTTTTACACTAGACTTATTTGATTGCCATAGTACTCACTCACTTGTGGGGAGTAAATATTGCCTAGTCATAGTAGATGATTTCTCTAGATTTACATGGGTTTATTTCTTGAAACATAAGGATGATACCCTAGAGATCTTTATAGGATTTAGCAAAAGGGTAGAAAACGAAAAGAACATCAAAATAAACTGAATTAGGAGTGACCATGGTAGGGAGTTCTAAAATGCTAGCTTCACACAATTTTGTGTTGAAAATGGGTACAAGCATGAGTTTTCATGCCCAAGGACTCCTCAACAAAATGGGGTAGTTGAGAGAAAAAATCGAGCCCTACAAGAAGCTGCTAGGACTATGCTTAATGCATATTCTCTTCCTAGCTACTTTTGGCCGAAGCGGTTAACACCGCTTGCTATATCCAAAATCGGGTGTCGATACATAGATTTTTAGAAAAAACACCCTTTGAACTATGGAATGGAAGGGTACCACAAGTATATTATTTTAGAGTCTTTGGATGTAAAGTCTACATCTTAAATACCAAAAATGATATAAGGAAATTTGAGTCAAAAGCCGATGAAGGGATTTTAGTAGGGTACTCTTTAACTAGTAGGGGTTATAGAGTGTATAACAAGAGGACAAAGGTGATTGAGGAGTCCTCGAATGTAAAATTTGATGAAACAACTAATACCTACCCTAGGAAGGCCTCAATTGATAAAGACATGGAGGAGGTCCAACCCCTTGCCGAAAGAATCCAAGACCTACATTTGGAGGGCAATGATCAAGGGGGAGAAAGAAATACACTAGAGGATGAGGAAGAAGGTGTAAATGAACCTACAACCTCTAGACCCTTGAGACATCACCATGATCACCCCATTGATCAAATAGTAGGTGATGTAACTCAAGGAGTAAGGACTAGGTCCTATTTTAGGGATCAAACTAGTCAAATAGCTCTAATCTCCCAATTAGAACCCAAGTCCATTGATGAAGCATTGGGAGATGTTGATTGGGTCTTAGCTATGCAAGAAGAGCTAAATCAATTTGAGAGAAGTGAAGTTTGGGAGTTAGTTCCTAGGCCCAATGATTGCACTATTGTAACCACTAGATGGCTCTTTAGGAACAAACTAGATGACCAAGGTAAAATCACTAGTAACAAGGCTAGATTGGTAGCAAGGGGGTTTAACCAAGTTGAGGGACTAGATTATGATGAGACCTATGCCCCCGTGGCTAGGATAGAATCAATTAGAATTTTACTAGCCTATGCCGCTCACATGGGTTTCACACTCCACCAAATGGATGTGAAGTCGGCATTCCTCAATGGGATCATTAAGGAAGAGGTCTATATAGAACAACCCCTACATTATTCCTAAAATCTAAAGATAATGACATATTTGTTACCCAAGTCTATGTAGACGATATAATTTTTGGGTCAACAAATAATGACTTCCTGCAAGAATTCATCTATGGAAGATGAATTTTAGATGAGCCTTGTAGGAGAGTTAACCTTTTTCTTAGGCCTTCAAGTTAAACAAACTAATGAAGGTACACATGTCTTTCAAACCAAATATGCTAAGGAAATGTTAAAGAAATTTGGTTTAAAAAATGCTAAGGTAGCATCTACACCCATAGGAACCAATGCGAAAATGGATAGTGACCTTGAAGGCAAAATGGTAGACTCTAAATAATATAGGAGCATGATTGGTAGCCTCCTATACCTAACCGCTAGTAGACCCGACATACTTTTTACGGTAGATATGTGTGCAAGGTACCAATCATGTGCCAAAGAATCCATTTAGTTGTAGTCAAGAGGATCTTAAGGCATGTGAAAGGGACCCTCAATGTCAGACTTTGGTATCCTAGAACCCCTAGTATTGATCTAATTGGATACACCGACTTGGACTATGCGGGTTGTAAGCTAGATAGGAAGAGTACAAGTGGAGGGTGTCAATTTCTTGGGTCTTCCTTAGTTAGTTGGAGTAGTAGGAAACAACCATGCGTTGCCCTATCATCAACGGAGGCGGAATATGTGGCAATGGGTGGATGTGTTTCCCAACTACTTTGGATTATGCACACCTTAGAGGATTATGAGTTACATTACACCAAGGTCAAAGTCTTGTGTGATAATATAAGTACAATCAACTTAACCAAAAATCTGGTTCACCATTCTAGGACAAAACACATTGAAGTGAAACACCACTTCATTAGAGACCATGTGGCAAGGGGAGACATAGAACTACACTATGTTGAATCAAAGTCAAACCTAGCCGACATCTTTACCAAGCCTCTTCCCGAATCGGAGTTTACATCCTTAAGAAGAGGCCTTGGAATGTGTTTTGTGGGAGTATAGAATGAACTTGGAGTTATTAGGCTTGAAAAAGGGTGCTTGATCCACTAGGGTGATACATTTGGTTCACTTATGCTTGTGGCACATTGTTGAACCATTAAAAGTATCAAAATATCAAAACTAGACCAACTATGGGGAAGGCAAGTGTTTAATCAATGGACACTTTGCCCAAAGATCATAGTTGGACATTTTAAACTTTTGAAAACCATTTTATAACTTATATACTTTGCCATGCTTTTAAAAGTCATAGGATTACAAAATAAGATTCAAAGTTTGATACAAAATGTAGTGGTTTTCAAAGCTTTTGGATTTTTATCAAAAGTCATGCATGTTTAAAATTTTATATGGTTTAATATTTTTCCCTGATAGAGTATAACATTTCAAACATGTATGCAAAATTTTATACTTTTTGGAATTTTCTGGGCATTTCTGAAAATCGACAGAAAAACTGAAATGGGTTACTGATAGCGTATCAGTCGACTGCCTCATGGGCAGTCGACTGGCACGGCTGATTTCAGCTTATGTGAGAATTTTCAGAAATCGAAAATTCTCTCATTTGATGCCACGGGTTTTGGTTGCTTGAGGCAATCTCTTTGATGGTGTCAAAGGGGGAGAATGGGTGGTTTAAGTTAGAATTTTAACTTGGAATGGATGGTTTAAGGTTTTCTTTCTAACTTAGAACATGAATGTTTAAAAATGGAGAAGACATGGATTAAGGGGGAGGTACCTCTTAGGTTCTGATATGTCTTATATTTTTAACATATTGTTGTTGTTAAGTGGAAACATAACTTGGATTTAGATTAGAATTGAAAATGGGGAGAAGACATGGGTTAAGGGGGAGGTTACCTCTTAGGGTTACTATGTCTCATACTTTTTCAATTGCTATCTTTTGCTATTGTTATTGTGGCTGTTATGTATCTCTAACTTAAACATATTGCCACGTATCAAAAAGGGGGAGATTGTTGAGGCAATCGACTCTTAAATGATTGGAAGATCATGGTTTTGATGTGTGTGGTTGAATATGTTTAAAGTTAGAATGTTATGTTGTATTTGATGTGTGTGATTGAGTTTGCAGGACTTAGAGAATCACACTTGGTGGACATATCTAAGGGACGAGAGCCGAGGGAGGAGAGCTCCAAGGGCAAGCCGGTTAGTGGACTTCAAGGGCAGACGTGAAGGGTGGCATGGAGGCAAGACAAGAGAAGGCTTGCGTGCGCATCTGAGGGACGATAGCCAGAGGAAGAAGACTTCAAGGGGCGAGCCAAGGGAGCAGACCTGAAGGCACACACGAAGGAGAAGGTCCGGAGTGGCTGGAGCTAAGCTGTGAGGCAGGGCAGTCGACTGGCCTTGGGGCAGTCGACTGCCAAAACCCCCAGAGAGTTTGCAGCATCGGACCAGTCGACTGCCCGAGGGGCAGTCGACTGGTATACCCGGAAACTAGCCGTTGGCTAGCTGTTGGCTAGCCGTTGGCCAGCAATTAATGTTGGGCCAGTCGACTGCCCTTGGGGCAGTCGACTGGTACGAGGCTGGACAGACTGCGAGTCTGTCCTTTTCACCTATAAAAGGAGCACCTTTTTGCACGTGTACGGTACGGTTCCGTACAGTAACGAGGTGCTGCCCAACTGAAAAGTGTTCTTGCTTCCTCTCACTCATTCTACTTAATTCTGAAAAGAGGAAGATCGTCATTGTAAAGGTTTCTCCACCTGAAGGAGGTTTTCATAGTGAAAGTGGTGCTCGCGGCGTGGATCCTTGGATTAGTCACCCATCTAGGTGGATACCAAGTAAAATACTTTTGTTAGCATTGTTTTAAATTTCCTTTGCATATTATTTCCGCTACGCTAACAATTCTGTACAGATCTAAACGATCGAAAAAGTGCATTCACCCCCCCCCCCCCTCTGCACGCCTTAGACGATCCTTCACCGAGTACATGTCTCTCCGCACTCGAACCCTCCCGGCATAGCCCCTGAGTACAAACACTCATACTTAGACCCTCACAACCTGGTTGACTCTTCACCAGCAACCTTGATTATTGTCTTCACGCCCTCTTCATTTTTGGCCCTCGTTACTCAGATACGCACGTAAGCCTCCAGCTTGCCTCCATGCCACCCTTCACGTATGCCTCGAAGTCCGCATCCCTCGGCTCATCATTCTTGCTATCCAACGGTCCCTCGGATGTGCACGCAAGCCTCCAGCTCGCCTCCATGCCATCCTTCACCTGAAGACATCAACCAAGTCCATGTGTACCTGTACACCTCCACACTCATGTACATATATTAGCCCAACAACAAATCCTCACTTAACCATATTGCCCACACACATCAAACCCCCATGATCCTCCAGATCATCTCAGGGCCGATTGCCCCAACATTAAGCATGGCTGCCGGCGAAAAGGTCTCCTCATAATTGATACCCTCTTTCTGAGTGTACTATTTCGCTACAAGCCTAGCTTTGATACCTTCTTGTCTGATCCTCTCTTTCTCTTGTAGATCCACTTGTATCTAATGGCTTTTACACCATCAGGTGGTTCTACTAGCTCCCAGACATGATTAGAATCCATGGATTCTATCTCAGAGTTCGTTGCCCTTTGCCAAGAATCTGCATCCTTATCTTGGAGAGCCTCGTCATAGGTCCAGGGATCCGGTTTATGTTTACCAGAGACCAAGTCCGAAGACTCTCCCAAAAACATGAACCTCTCAGGTTGTCTAACAACCCTCCGACTACGATGAGGTACCACCTATGTATCTTCTGTGACACACGGTGCAGTGATTTGTGGTGTATCCTCTTGTACAATTGGTCCTAAGGTCGGAACGCCCTCTCTTAATTCTTCAAGCACTAGTTTACTATTGGGCTTGTGGCTCATCACATAGTCTTCTTCTAAGAATCTGGCATCATGCTAACGATTACCTTCTGATCCTTAGGACTATAGAACATACCACCTTTCGTTCCCCTAGGATAGCCTATGAATAGACGTACTTCCGTGCAAGATTGCAACTTATCAATATCTCCCTTCAGCACATGTGTTGGACTACCCCAAATCCGAACATGTCCTAGACTAGACTTTCGCCCAGTCCACAATTCTGTGGGAGTAAAAGGGACTAACTTAGATGGTACCAAGTTCAGAATGTATGCTGCCGTTTCCAAAGCATATCCCCAGAACGAATCAGGTAAATCAGAGTAGCTCATCATTGACCTAACTATTTCCATAAGAGTCCTATTCCTTCTTTCTGCCACCCCATTCTGTTGGGGTGTACCGGGTGCAATTAGCTGGGACTGAATCCCATCCTCTGAAAGAAAGGTCCTAAACTCTCCAAAGAGGTACTCGCCACCACGATCAGATCGTAGTGTCTTGATACTTTTACCTCGATGTTTCTCCACATCAGCCTTGAATTCTTTGAACTTATCAAAGCATTCAGACTTGCGGCGTATCAGGTAAATGTATCCATACCTTAAATAATCGTCAATAAAAGTGACGAAGCATTCAAAGCCACCTCTATCCTGGATGGACATAGGACCACACAAATCAGAATAAACCAATTCTAACACATCTTTGGCCCTATATCCCTTAGCCTTGAAAGGACTCTTGGTCTTCTTGCCTTCCAAGCAAGACTCACGGGTTGGGAAGTCTTCCACTACCAATGAACCCAAGGGCCCATCGGTTATCAACCTCTGAATCCTACTAAGATTAATATGACCAAGCCTAAGGTGCAAAAAATATGTCTGGTTCACTTAGAAGGTTCTTTCTCTTATTTAGATTAGATGATGAGCTATTGATTTCTGTTTGCATCGTGGGAGAGTTTGGTTCCAGAGTGTATAGATTGCCAACCATAGTATCCGAACAGATTATCTCTCTGTTTTTTTTATAACAACTCTGTTATTAAAAGCAATAGAATATACATCCTTTATTAACATAGAAACTGAAATTAAATTCTTTCTAAAAGAGGGTACATATAAGCAATCTCTCAAAACTAATACTTTATTTCTCTCAAAAAACAAATAAAAAACTCCCACTGCAACTGCTGCCACTTCCGTAGCATTACCCATGTAGACCATGATTTCCCCATCAACTAGCCGTAGGGTTTCCTGGAACCCCTACAGAGTATTGCAGACATGATCAGTGACTCCCATATCTACATACCAGGTACTGGTAGATAGCACCGCTAATCATGTTTCAACGACTAAACATGAAGAAATACCTTTGTCTTGATGACAGGGACAGTTCGCATTCCAGTGTCCAGTTTGCTTACACGTGAAGCACTTGCCTTTCGGCTTCTTCACGCCAGTTCGAGGTCCCTGCGATGCTGCCGCTGTTGCCTTCTTGAACCCACCTTGTTTCATCTTCTTCCTACCTTTTGGAACAGAAGTAGAAACCTTCTGAGTAACCAAGGCCTGCGAGCTCTGACGAAATAGGCCCTCTGCCGCCTGGAGTTCTCCTAGCAGTTCCCCCAACGTATACTCATGCTTGTTCATGTTATAGTTGAGCCGGAACTGCTCAAAACTCCTAGGCAGAGACTGGAGTATAATATCGACCTGGGTTTCCCCGTCGATTTGTGCTCCCAGTACCTTAATCTCATTGAGGTGAGCTATCATTTTCAGGACATGATCCCTAACGAGTGTCCCTTCGACCATAGTAGTCTTCATTAGGTTCTTCATCGCAACCTGCCTGGCGGCACGACCTTGGTGCCCGAAGAGCTCCTTGAGGTTTAGCATCATTGCATAAGCAGTGGGCATGACCTGATGCTGATGTTGCAAAACATTCAACATAAATGCCAGAATGTAGCACAGCGTCATCTCATCTGCCTTGACCCACTTCTTAAAGCACTCCCTCAGCTCTTCACTAGAGTTCTCGCTAGACCTTTCGGGTCTATCCTCAAAGAGCACATATTTGTACTCTTCAGCAGTGAGGACAATGCCCAGGTTTCTTTTGCAGTCTATATAGTTTGGGCCAGTAAGCTTATTTTCCTTAAGTATGGTCGCTAGTGGGTTAATGGTCATTTTGAAAAACCTGAGAATCACAACATACACTACTTTACAATTTGAAAACAAATTGATTCCTCAAAATAATAAATTTTCGAAATCAACCAACACCCCTATACACCGAGAAATTCACATGTCACGATAGTGTGGACGTATGCGAATTTCTACATTCGTCAGAGGAGGTTTTACCCATTAATCTTACTATCTTGTCAACCTAACTTTTTGACAAGTAGGATTAATAGTTGCTTCACTTCAGCCCTGCAAAATAATAGCAGTGACTCCGATGGGGAGGATACTATTATTCGCATCTAAGTGTTTACCATTACACGACACTAAGAAAATTATTTCCGATTATGTGTCTTCCGATGGGGAAGTACACACGCTCTTCAATAATTTTCTATAGTCTTTTCTGACCCAGTGATCCGCAGAACAAGTCCATCCGATGGGGAGGAAGGCACTCAGAGTCGACGCGCAGACTTGTTCGCATCACTTATCGGATTATAATGGAGGTCATGAGACCCTTAGGGTCCCTCTCCCACTTAGTAATTTAGTTCGAGGAATTTTAATAAGCACGTTCACACGACAAGCACATTCACACGACAAGCACATAACCAACATAATGAAAATAGAAAATCCTAGATTTTTCAACTTCTCATGGCCTTGGTCTCCAATGCGCCTCCAGTCGTGTCGTCACCTCGTCCGCTCCTCCCTACCTTATGCGCAAGCCACCTTGAGCGATCTCCGAGCCGAAATGACTAGCTAATTATTTACATCATCGATTCTATACTCCACAAAGGAGTGTACATGAAATCTAGATCGAAGGTAAAATAATAAGCTCGGCTAAACATGTGTCGTATTTAATTACAAAAATTAAATACTACCTAGACTCGTCAACCCCGAGGATTAATTAATTTACAACACATTGCGCAAACATTCACACATATCAATTATTTGGCCATGATAAGTTTGAATCCAGTGCCTGCAACACAAAGTTAGTCTACGCACATCCACATATCATCCAACAAAATAAAATATATGAAAATGCAAAAATTAACCAATCCTTAAACACACAAAACCGGAAACCTTGCTCTGATACCAATTGTTGGTTATGGCTTGGCAGGTTTCCCTAGCGAATACTTGGTCGTCCTTGAGGGACCTCTCCATGTCTATGGATTAAAAATTAATCCGAATGGAAACCCGTCTCCCAACGGTCATCTCGTCATCGTATCGTTCGGTACGAATTACAACTTGGCCAATCACAAAGATCGCGCCTTGTAATTCTTCTAACCGAATGACCGCGGAAGAGGCGACGAGTGGATCGCCGATTCTTGTGTTTATGGTCGAGGTCCAATTTATTAATTATTAGCTTCCTTTTACCTCGTAGTCTTCTACCTTATGTCCCTTCCCTCCCGGACGTCATGTGGGCGACGAGCTACCGAGAACCGAGATCACCAAGGCCTCCAAACACCTTCTTCTTTTTTTCCCTAGCCGAAACCCTAATCTAGGGTTTCACCGTCGACTTCTTCTTCTTCCACCCGTGGGTCGCCGGCCCTCAAAGTGCTCCTGAGGTCGTCGGCCACCAGTCCCCTGATCAGCAGAGGTTGTGGAAGGTGAAGAAGTATAAGAAGATGGAAGAAGAAGCCACTCTTCTTCCCTATACCCGCCGCCAACCCTCCACATGCTTCCCTCACCGCCAGCACCTTTGCGCCTTCCCTCCTCACCACCGACCCACTTCTCGACTTCCTCTTGGTGGCTCCGACCACAAGCTGGTAAGGGAGAAGCTTCTCCCTCCCTGCATCCCTCATCGAGAGAAGAGAAGAAGAGAACAAGAAGAGGAAAAGAAATCCTCTTCTTTGTGTTGCACCGGCGCCCTAAGAGAGAGAAGGAGAGGGAGAGGAAAAGAGAAAGGCCAAGGGTTTGATGATTGGATTATTCCTCCTTGGTTTCATGATCTCATAAGGTTTATATAGGGCTAAGGTAGGGACCAAGAGGAGGAGTTCGATCTTGGCCCGCTAATGGATCTAAAACCAATCCATTAATTATGATTCATTCTACTAAAGGATCTTAATTGAACTTCCTCACCAACCCCCATATTTTCATATGGGCTCCACTTATCATGAATCATCCATCCTTCCGTGTTTAAGATATCGAATGTCCGTTAATTAATTTAAATTACTAATAAATTAAATTAATTAACTTATGGATCCTTGATTAGTATCACTCAACCTTATCATCATGTTGGATCAAATCCACCTGCAGGGTTTAACATGATGAACCTTTTGAGCTCATCAAGGGGCATCATCATCCCAACTCACCAAGACACGGATTCTGTCAATAATCAATGGCATACCATATAATTAATATTATTTCCTAACTTACCGGGCCTATCGATCTAACAAAATAGATCTCGCCCATTGGTAAATCAAAGAAATAATAATTAGTCACATGTTCCCGTTATTATATCAGGATTTAGGGATCGTACTCCATAATAAAATCTAAGGTTCAATCCAATTATCAAGTCAGTACAAATTGGATGATCTCTGATTTTGGTCCTGCTCAATGCACACAAAGTACATTAGTGTAATTCTATGGTCAAGACCAACCATACCTAATTACACTACAACCATTCCGATGGTTTGTCCAATTCTATCTCGACTGTGAGCCTCTACTTATACTAGGCAAGGGACTGATAACATGATCTTCCATGTGCCACCACACACCATGTTATCTATAATGCAAAGTAAAGGACTTTTATGCATGTACTAATATAAACAAGCATCTAATGTTGTTGTGATTCTCTTTTCAAAATGAAGATGATCATATATATATAAGAAGCAAGTTTTTCAGTATACACATCTAACACCTAGTAGATTAGTTGTATGTTTACTAATTTTGGTATTTACTTTACATACCATTGCATAGTTATGATTTGGTTGTTTGTGCATTTAGTATCATGCACTATATCTGCATAGTTGCATGCTAACGAGCATCAACATCCATTTGGTTAAGCCTGTCGTCAGTCATTTAGCTGCTCTGTCCACTCAACCACTCATAGGTAGTGGTAATTGCTAGAGTTCGAGTAGCTTCCCTATTATGCTACACTCGACCACTCATGGGTAGTGGATGTCAAAGTTGTAGGCAAGCAGTTGACACCCTCACCGTTGTTTTCAAGGGAAACCAGAGCTGTTGATGTCTCACCCTTTATCCTTGGGGTTTTGGAGTAATTGGCTCCCAACATCCTATCCACTCAACCACTTATTGTAGAAGTATTTGTTGGAGTACGTACAATAGTCACAACCCTATCCACTCGGCCTCACAGATGTGATGTGATGGTGGCTTAACTGCGTCATGGTGACACATGTCATTGCATCATGTGCATTTATTGCATTTTATGTTTTCTTATGTTTGTTGCATTTATATGAGCTATGATTATTGCATTTGGTTGACATGCATGTATTATTTATGGTTGTACTTTCATTCCATTGTACATACTGGCATATGTGTTATCCTGTTCTAGAGATTGTATACTTTTGTTTCTGTTTACTTGTTAGACCTTTTATTATGCTATGCATTTATCTACTCTTATACCCGTAGAGTTCGCCCGGACTCACCACCCCCACCATCTAATTTTGTTTCAGGTAGCAGATAGATACATTACTTAGAGCCAGGAAAGGATCCAGTTATCAGTTCCATGGTGTCGAGTTTTTTTGATGTTTTTTAGTATTTATTTTATTTCTACATGTACTTTATTTCTGCACTCTCAATATTTTCGCTTTTATTTCATTAGACTGGTATTTATTTTCTCAGTAGACTTATGTATAGTCTGGTGTGTTGGTCTTTGGATTTAAATTTGAGTTTTATTTTGGATATGGTTTCTTTTTTATTTCTATCTTTCTTATCCATTATATCTTTTATAATGCGTCGTTGTGGAGCTTATTTTTACTATTATGATGTCAGCCGTATGAGACTGTGCTATATCTTGTAGAGAGTTATGTATAAAAGTCTTAGATTGTCCGCCGTACAGGGAGATGCTGTCCGATTTTCGAAGGAGCATGGGCCTCTACGGGCATGACATAAACCTCTATTCAAATAATTAAATATGAGTGGTTTGAAAACTTCTCCTAGAAGTTAGAGCCATAAAAACGGTTAGTAGCAGCGTTTAACCCAGAATTGCAACTTGAATTGAACCTCTTGCGGGAGGGAGCAATATCAGCAGTTTTAATATTGCTTCTAATAGTTGTATCATTAAGAGCAGTTTATAATAATGATTTTTTCAAACCGATGCTAAAGTTATTCAACAAGAGCGATTTCAAATTCTTCCTACAAGTCAGGCAATAGAAATGGTTGAGTTCAAACTGATTTAGTTGGTCGATTTTTAAGAGTGGTTTAACCACTCATAAACAACCGCTCCAATATGAATATTTTGTTTATAGTGTTAGGCTCGATTTAGCTTGACTTGATTATCCTATTAAATAAGTTTGAACAGTCAAAGTTTAGCTTGACTTGGCTTATTTAATTACAACCATAGACAATAGAATCACCCTTTGACGTGTCAAAAATACCGATTTTACCCTTTGTATGGTGAATAATAAAGTGTCATCGCATAATGGAAGCTATGTGAAATGAGATCGTTGGTGTGTTATAGCATTAAGTTGTCATCGTAACTGCCTCTCTAGAATGACTCAATACATTTTAGAAAGAATAAATTATAGAGATATTTTATTTTAATACAGTAATCCTTCATACGAGGGAAGATAGAAATCCTACGAAATTATTGGTGTTGTAGTGAGGTAGGCATAGTGTTCAATGAAGGCTTGAATATATGTTCCTGTATCTTATTTTATCTGAATTGCTAGATGATATAAACTAATCCAAATTAACACGTTGTTAACATGGAGAAAGAGTCAATAGCTTTAGACAAATCACTAAATTTGATTGGTACCTAAAGATGACAACTCACAATCAACATCACAAAACATTATTTTTATTAAAAAAAAGTGAGCCTATAAATATCAAGAGAAGGACAGCTAACAATCACAACTCACAATTAAGATGGAGAAGCAATCGCTAAATTTTGTTGGCGATGATGAAGTGATAATTCGTAAGTCTACACAATATCATCCAAGTGTTTGGGGTGATTTTTTCATCCGAAACTCCTTTCACTCACAAACACAGGTATTGATCTTCTCACACTTATTAAATATTGTTCCTTGAAAATTTCTTAAAATTTGATGTCTTATTTACAACATACAAATGACAATATGCGGCGATTAAATATCTATTGTTGGATGTATATCTAATAATTTTGATTATGCAGGAGTCCTTACAAAGGATGATAAATAGAGTGGAAGAATTGAAGATGCAAATAAAGACAATCTTCAAGGACACTAGTGACATACTGCAATTTATGAATTTGATTGATTCAATTCAACTTCTTAGATTGAACTATGGGCTTTATGAAACTTCTCTTAGATTTCGATTGCTTAGACAGCATGGATATAATGTTTCTACAGGTAACAATAGAAATGAGTTAAAATTATTAGGTTATATATACATATGTTCTTATACGTAAAACAAAATATATATAATAAAATTGAAATTTAAGATAAATATGCCTTTCTTTATATGGCAAGATAAGAAATAAGTAGTTTCATCATTTGTCAAAAAGTCCATTTTTAGTTTAATTATTCTAATCAAATTTAAACTATGAAAAATTAATATATGCCTAATTAAAAATTTTCATGTTTTCCCGACAAAACGATGTTAAAAGAAGAGGTGCCAACTTACAATATTGGTAAAAATCTAAATTATTGCCGAGGTTTAAGATTTACAATTTGTCATGTAAACTTGTTTTATTGTTATTATTAAAAAAGACCCAAAGAGAATAAAACTAGTTAAAGAGTTTGATATAAAATAATACTATTAACTAATTATTTTTTTGAACACCTACTATTGATTGTTTACTCATTCTTGTAGATATTTTTAACAAGTTCAAAGATGACAATGGAGGCTTTATATCTACCCTGAATGGAGATGCAAAGGGACTACTAAGCTTATATAATGCGTCTTATCTTGCAACAGATGGAGAGATTATGCTTGATGAAGCCAATTATTTTTCAAAATCTCAACTAGTATCCTTATTGAGTGAACTTGAACAACCTTTAGAGACACAAGTGTCTCTTTTCCTTGAGGTACCACTATGTCGAAGAATTAAAAGTCTCTTGGCAAGACTATATATACCTATTTATCAAAAGGATGCAATGCGAAATGATGTCATATTAGAACTTGCAAAATTGGATTTCAATCTATTACAATCTCTTCATCAAGAAGAATTGAAGAAAGTTTCAATGTAAGTAAATTTAAATCATCATTTTTTTTAAAAGAATATTTACTAATACATGTGAACACACACAAGCAACATAATCCTCACATTTAATATCAATTATATATAAATCTAATAAGACAATTGATAGGAATTTCAAAATTATTTCTTTATAGTTATAGAAATATCATAGCACTTAAAAATTATTTACATTAACTTTAGTGACTATAGTACTGCACGAGTTTGATTAATATTCGAAATCTCACCTGATTTTTATGCATTGCCTAATTGGTTAGATCTATTTTTCTAACTACAAGTAATTTATGTTTTACTTACATTTGGGATATAAACTGATTGTTTTGTTTCTCTTTGTATATTTTTGATGGATGACATATTTAAAGATGGTGGAATGATTTAGCACTTGCTAAATCACTAAAGTTTGCTCGTGATAGAATTGTGGAAAGTTATTATTGGGTTCTTGCTATGTATTATGAGCCTCAATATTCTCGTGCAAGAGTGATGTGCACCAAAACATTTTGTCTTCTATCAATTATGGATGATATCTATGATAACTATAGCACAATGGAAGAGCGTGAAATTTTAACCAAGGCAATACAGAGGTTTGTCTTTAATATATCTAAATGATAATAATTTTGTGTTTCCTTTTAAGATTGTTGTTGTATAGTCATACATGATAGGATTAAAATGTTGTAAAATAATTCAAGCTAAATGATAAATTATCATATTCATTCTTTTACCAATATCATGATCATTTATTTGCTCATATTTTCTTACATTTAGGTGGAATCATCAAGCTATTGATACTTTACCAGAATACACAAAGGATTTTTATCTCAAGCTATTAAACACTTTGGAAGAATTTGAAGCAAAGTTGGAACTTAATGAGAAGTATCGTGTTCAATATCTTCAAAATGAAGTATGTTAATAGGAAAGAGAATGTTACTAGGAAAGAGATCGATATTGGCTTCTGTTATCGTAAAAAATTATTAACTAATCTTTTTCTTGATTTACATAGTTTAAAGCTGTAGCTATAGCATATTTTGAACAATCTAAGTGGGGCGTGAAGCGATATGTGCCATCACTTGATGAACACTTGCGTGTTTCATTGATCTCCTCCGCATGTTCTTTTGTCATTTGTTCCATGTATTTGGGCATGGGAGAAGTGGCAACAAAAGAGGTATTCGAGTGGTATTCAAGTTTTCCCAAGCCTGTGGAAGCTTGTTGTGTAATTGGTAGGCTCCTCAATGATATAAGATCACATGAGGTAATAATTTTAATCATTTCCATTGGTACAATAGTTTAGCAACAATGTTTGACAATTTCAATTAAAAATTTGTAGACGGAGCAAGAGAGAGATCATTTTGCCTCTACGGTGGAAAGTTACATGAAAGAGCATGGCACAGATGTAAACGTTGCATGCAAGAAGCTACGAGAGATAATGGAGCAAGCATGGAAGGATTTAAATAAGGAACGTCTCAATCCAACACTAGTAGCTCGACCTATAATTGAAAGAACACTCAGCTTTTCAATATCAATGGAAGACGTATATAGGTACACTGATGAGTACACTCATTCTGATAATAAAATGAAAGATAATATCACTTTGGTGCTGGTTGAACCAGTTGATATATAAGAGTGTGATTTCTTCAATAAATAATAATGGGAAGAGCATGTTGAAAATCATTAGAGGCAACCATTACAGTGTGAGGATGCTCAATACCCTATCAATGTTTGAATAAAGGAAACTCATATTTGGATGTTTTATGGGAAAGTTATAATTGATATGTAGTGCGTGATATCTTATGTAACCTGCTTAATAAAATTTGCACTTTTGCTTGGAAGATATAACAAATTTATAACATTTAATTTTGTCACTATTTTTTCTTAATCCACAAGATTTGTAAAACAGTTTAATGAATTATTATATATTTTTAAACTCCTCTATCATCTACCTAAATGTTGTTGTTGACAATTTCAATTGTCACCGTACCTCTCATGCTCAATCTCTTCCACCATCGCCCCTGGGCTATGGTATAGCGGTAGGGCAACTAGTCTCTATCTCAGACATTCGTGATTCGATCCCTAGCTACGACATATTTTGCAAAAAAATTTCCTCCAAATGGAGCGCGAACCTGAGGCGCTGGGCTTTTAGACCGCCCATTACGAGTGCTTCCCGATTTATCCTAGTGACTGATGAAAAACTTCTATGGAACCGAATCGATTACCCTAAGTTCCTCTGCTACCTAGTTAATTTTTTTTTTCAATCGCTTCCACCATCACTGTCTTCTCCTTCACAGCCTCGCTCTTTCAACTGATCTAGGACCCCATAGTGCTGTAAATGAGTATAAAAAAATCTGAATATTTATTTTTAAATAAACCTATTGGATGCATTTCAATAGTTCATATGGAACATAAATTAAATTGTGCTCATATTGCCTTAGAGAATTTGATTGTCATCCACAAAACTTAAGGCACTTGCTAATCAACTATTAATAGAATGGGTTGTGCTGAAGGAGTTTTCATGCTTTTTTGAGCTATCAAATCTAGTAGAATTACTACTAACGAGAAGTTTATCATGTTAAAACTTCATTAAGAGAAAACATTCAATTGTGAATTGGGCACCTAATTCATGTTCAGAAACTTCTTAATTAATTTCCCTGACTATGGGTTACTTGGATAAAATTGTTGGTTGTCTCTTGTTAATAGGTATTTTGTAAGTTGAGTTTGGTCTAAGAAAACCTGTCGTCTCCTTTCTCCTCACTATACATCTGAGTGGCTAATCCCTTGCACTGTAACATGATCATCTTCTAAAGACATGCAAATAAATAGCAAATTGGTGGCTCATCAAGTTTGCCCTTTAGGCATTGTTATAATGAAATTGAATTGAATGATTATGCATAAGATATTTGTAGCTTCGATCACTTTGGAATTATAATCATATAGCCTTTTAGGTTAGAAATAATAGGGAAGTGATCACCCATGTCAACTATTTGAGACTTTGTTGATCATTGGCTCATCATTCAACATGTTTGTCTATGAAAAATACATTAATTCCTGAAAAATAGTTTCTATTAGGTTGTGACATTGAATGATCACATCTTCGACCCATCACTATTCATTATGGGTAGGCAACTCTAAAGGCTCAAGCTCAACTATCGTGTTAAGGCCATTAATGTAGGGAGAAATCAAAGATGACGAATACTACAAAAACAAATGTCCTTTTTCTTAAATAAAAACAAAAATACGTGCATGAAAAGAGAAAACAAACATACATAGAGTGTCAAATGTTGTAATTTATGTAGGATCGGTGTCGGTCGATATGGGGGGAGGGGGTGAATATCGACTTGAAATTTTGTCAGAACACTTCGTTGTTTGTTTATCTTTCTATCAGAGTTAGTACGCAGTGGAAATATAAAGAAAGACAAAAAATAACAATAGAAAGACTATCGGGATTTACTTGGTTCCCAATCCCCAGGGTTAGTACATCTAAGGCCTAATTAGTACTCAGCGTGAGTCCACTAGTGGTCTCCTTTCCGGACTTTACGGAGGCGGAGAAACTCGTCTTACAATTTGAATTATAAGCAAAGAAATAATAGTAAAACAAGTACAACTTTTTAATTTAAAAACAAATCAATAGAAAATTGAAGATTCAGCCAATTCGGAAGTCCAAAGTGCAGCACACTTCCTCCTGGAGCTTCCTTGGTCGCAGAGCTTCGACTTGAGCGTGTTTGCTTCACACAAACTGCTTTAACGGATGTGAAAGTTGATGTTCTGAGATAAGGGGTCGAACCCCTTTATATAGCCTATTCTGGGGCGCCTGCCACGTTGCAGTCAAACCTGATCCACAATTGCAAACTCGGCGCAGGGATAAACATCCCTTCCCAGGCACCTAACAACACTCAGGCACCTGCCACGTGGTCAAAACTTGACATGTTGCTGTGATCCATCGCAGGCCTTCCCAGGTGCTTAATACATATAGGGCGCCTGGGTTACCAGGTGCTTGACTTCATTCAGGCGCCTGGGAAACCCTTTTCTCAGGCTTGTTTGTTTTGTGTTCTGCTCTCCTATCTTGCCTCCAACTCCAGGTACCTGCAAGACAACAAAACACACAAACAAAGCAAATAATCTTAGCCTTAATTTATTGGTTCTGACTTTGGATTTCACTCAAAACCCTAGGTCGAACCAACGCTTAATGTTCCCTTTCCCGGGGAGCGCGTCCTCACCTACTCCACCCTAGAGAAGTTATCTTTTGCTAACCAGGAACTCCGGTTGGACTTTCGCTTAGCCTCCGAGAACCCAGATCTCGAGACGTCTGACATCGACTCGTCTCTACTTCTGTCCGTGATTCCTGCTCGACTAAAGCTTTTGCCAACCGGGACCTCTGGCTGGACTGTTGCTCGTCCTCCAAGAACTCGGATCTCGAGATGTCCGACCTCGACCCGTCTCTACTTTTGTCCACAATCCTCGCTCGGCTAAGACTCTGTTTCCCGATCCCCGACCAGGACTTAGTGCTCTGTCCTTCGGACCAAGACTTCGTGCTCAACTTCACTCACCAGGACTAAGTCCACCAAGGTTCACTCACTAGGACCTAGCTTCACTCTCCAGGATTTAGTCCACCTAGCTTCACTCACTAGGATTTCTTCCACCTACCTTCCCTTGCTAGGACTCAACTTCACTCACTAGGGTTTCTTTCACCTAGCTTCACTCACTAGGATTTCTTCCACCACAATCACTCCTTTGCTAGTCATCATGATCCTGACTAGACTTCTTCCAATCTTTAGGTATCTATACCAAACCTCATGTCTGGTTCGGTTTAATCTCTTGGTCAAACTGACCAACCCTGGGTTCTATTCATTCTGCCAAACATCAAATCCTATTTGGCATAACCCTTTGTCAAACTGATCAAACCTGGGTTTACCCTACCAAACATAAGGTCATGTTTGGTTTAACCCTTGATTACTTTGACTACACCTTATACTGTCTAACATATATATTGTCACTAACTTTAGTATATTGTTAAACATCGAAACACTAGAGGTTTACTGTGCATAATTGATGTATTTTGCACTTACAATCTCCTCATTTTTGATGTTTGATAATATCTTAAGTTAGGTTAGGTCTAAGGGTTCTAGGTTTAACACTTGGGAGAAATCAAAAAAAATCTAACTTAAGCGTCTCTCCCCCTTTGTCACACATCAAAAGGAAATAACGGGAAAAAATATGCACCAACAATAAGATTTTAAAAAAATCTAACTTAATCTTTTCTTCCCCTTTTAAGATAATCTTTCTCCTCCTTTTGAAAATACTTAAGATATATATATTTTTTGAAAAATATTAAGTACTTGTTTAGAAAATATCCTAAAGGCCCTAAGTACTTTAATTAATATTGCACCAACAATATGTGAATTTTTGAACCTCCCTAAGTCTGACACAATCCTTGGATTCTTGTTGACCACAAAAACATTCCTATGTGTCTTAGGGATTTTCCCAAAATGAATATTTTAGTTTTAGAAAAATAATAACTTTCTTGATTTAGTTTCTTTTTCAGTCTGACACGATCCTAGGAAACCTTGTTAACTACAAGGAAAATTTTCCTAAACATCTTGGAAATTTCTAAACTCAAGTAAAAATTATTTTCCAAGGTATTCCAAAAAAAACAAATGATTTTCAATATAATTCTTTTTGAAAAAATGGGAATATTGTATTTTCATAAATAAAGTATATATATATATATTTAATGATAGTGTTTGAAAATATAATATTTTTGAAATTTCTACTGATTCTTTTAATTTGAACCTCCCCTAAACCTGACACAGTCCTAGGAAGCTTGTTGACCATAAGTTGATCTTCCTCTGAGTCTTAGGGTTTGATTCAAACGAAAAAAGTTTTAAAAAAATTAAGAAGATTTTGAAATAATCAGGAATAATATATTAATTTCTTTTGACTTGGACTCCCCCTAAATCTGACACAATCTTAGGAACTCTTGTAGATCATAAAGAAAACTTTCTATATGTCTTTAGAGTTTATCCAAATTATAAGAGAAATTAAAGCAATTTTTGAAGAGTATTTTTGAAAGAATATGATAACTTTTAAGGAAATAATTTTTGAAAAAAAATTTGAAATTAGTTTTTGGAAAAATATTTTTCGAAAAACATTTTGAAAGAAATGATAATAATTTTTAAAGCACAACCCATTTTGAAAAGATATAAATTTTTAAAAAGAATAAATTTTGAGAAATAGTTTTCTAAAAAAAATCTGCAAAAATAAAGACTCCTCCTGAACCTGACACCTTCTGGCTACCCTTGTTAACTGCAAGGACCTCTACCTAAGTGACTTAAGGGACTTTAGTGTTGACCTAAAAGATTTGTGTCTAAGTGTAGGTCAAACAATTTTCCAAAAGATATATAATTTTTAAAATATGTATTTATAGCTAAGCACCCAATCAAGCATGAAATTCATTAAAACATTATTATGTTTAAACATTATTTTGAAAATAGATTTTTAAGAACATATCCTAAAGATTTTGAAAACATTTTGAAAAACATTTGTCAATTAATTAGTCCAAGCATGGTTGCCTTATGGGTGTTGTGAGATGCTTGAATAATTTTTTTCAATTTTATAGATTGTTTGACCTTGAGTTAGATTTGAGTTTAAAAATTTGTAATTTAAAAGTAGATTTCAATAATTGGCTTCCAGGTCTTGGCGAGGCATATGTTAATGCAATCTGACCCTGATTGTTGTTTTGGTGTTGACACCGATTTTAGTTTAGGTTAATGAGATGATTGGGATTAAGTCCTGGTCGGGGACTGGGCACGGAGTGATTGAAATTCTAGCTTGGGAAGCTAGGTTGACTGAAACCCTGGTGAGTGAAGCCAGGTCCTAGCTTGGGAAGCTAGGTTGGATGAAATCCTGGTGAGTGAAGCCAGGTCCTAGCTTGGGAAGCTAGGTTGACTGAAACCCTGGTGAGTGAAGCCAGGTCCTAGCTTGGGAAGCTAGGTTGGATGAAATCCTGGTGAGTGAAGCCAGGTCCTAGCTTGGGAAGCTAGGTTGAACGAAATCCTAGTGAGTGAAGCTAGGTCCTAGCTTGGGAAGCTAGGTTGATTGAAACCCTGGTGAGTGAAGTCAGGTCCTAGCTTGGGAAGCTAGGTTGAATGAAGTCCCGGTGAGTGAAGCCGGGCACGGAGTCTTGGTCCGGGGGACTGAGCACGAGTCAGAGAAGGATAGGGAGCTCGTTCTCTTGACTTAGGGTTGTGTTGGAAGCCTCTAGATCGGTCTGGTGACCGATCAGGGAGATTGGCACGAACTCCCTTTGTGGATCGGTCTTGTGACCAATCCAGAGAAGGCTGATCGGTCTGGTGACTGATCAAGGAGAGAACAGAAAGATTGTTTGGCTTCTGTTTGACTCCTGATCGGTCTGGTGAGCGATCAGTGAGAAAACAGAAAGGATTCTGTTCGGCTCCTGACCGGTCTGGTGACCGATCAGGGAGAGCTTCTGATCATTCTGGTGAACGATCAAATATCGCGGGTTCCTCACTATGACCGATCAGGATTGAGCCTGATCGGTCAGGGAGTACCCTGATTGGTCCCCAGACCAATCAGGCCACAACCTGATCAGTCTGGTGACCGATTAGTGAGTTTAGCCTGCGAAGGCTGGGAATCCCAGCACTGTCGTGGATCGGTCCGGTGACCGATCCACCATTTGTGATCGGTCAGGGTGATCGATCACAATGAGTCTGCGATTTCCAATTTCTCACTATGGACAGCCTGATCGGTCAGGACTATACCTGATCGGTCTGGTGACCGATCAGGAAAAATTTTGTGCACTTGGAAAAATATTTTGAAAAAAAAAATTGTGCTTGAATGTTTTAATGCACTTAACTTGAAATTTTAACTTGGTTTTTCAAAGAAAACTAAGAATTCAAAAAAAAAAAACTTTGAATAATTCTTTTCTTTTTCTCTCCCCCTTTGTCATATATCAAAAAACTATTTTGAAAAACTAATTGTGAATCAGAGCCAATTTTTAACAAAATCTAAGTTATGAGATGCTGGCTTCTAGATCTAAGTTGCAATTGTTAATTGTCATGAGGCAAGCAATTGCTAATTGTCGTGAGGCAATTAATTGCTCAAGCGCCTCAAATTGTGTGAGGCAATTTTCTGCTTGCATCAATTGCAGCGGAGGAGAAACCGAACAGCCTTCTTTCTTCGCAGGAGTCGGCGCCGCACTCAACCCGTGAGAGGGAGAGAGAGAGGGGGGAGAGGAGAGGAAAAACTTAGGGTTTTCTTGTGTTCTATTGGATTAATCATCAACTTAGTTTCATGCCACCATGGGGTATATATAGGGCTACAATAGGGACCATGAGGAGGAGTTGGATCTTGGCCTGCTAATGGATCCAAACCCGATCCATTAATGAAGATCCATTCCACTAAAGGATCCTCATTGAATTACCTCACCAACCCCCATATTTACATATGGGTTCCACCTATTATGAGTCGTCCATCCCCCATGTTTAAGATATCGAATGTCCTTTAATTAATTAAAATTACTGACAATTCAAATTAATTAACTTCTGGATTCTTGATTAGTACCACTCAACCTTATCATCATGCCGGATCAAATCCACCTGCAGGGTTTAGCATGATGAACCTTTTGAGCTCATCAAGGGGGCATCATCATCTAGACTCACCAGGATACGGATTCCGTCAATAATCAACGACACATCATATTATTAATATTATCTCCCAACTACCGGGTCTATCGATCTAACAGAATAGATCTCGCCCATTGGTAAATCAAAGAAATAATAATTAATAATACATGCTCATTATTATATCGGGATTAAGGGATCGTACTTCATAATAAAATCTGAGGTTCCATCCAATTACAAAGCCAGTACAAATTGGATAACCTCTAGTTTTGGTCATGCTCAATGTACTCATAGCACACTAGTGTAATTCTATGGTCAAGACCAACCACACCTAATTACACTACAACCATCCCGATATTTTGGTCCTCTATATTTGATTAACCATATGCATTCATTGTATTGTAAACTATTGATTGCATTACATTCACCGGCCTTGATGATTCCTCTGGAGCAATCAGGTAGGATAACGAAGCAACAGAAAGTTCAATTTGGTCAAATACATACGACTCTCTATGGCAATACCAGTTGTAATAATTGAAACAAACTCGTACCTAAATATATGTATTTTCACTGTATCCTCATCATGGAAGCTATATTTTTATATCTGTGCTGATTATATAGACACTTTAACTTGGCATCATTTAAGCATTCCGATGAGACTTAGCGAAGTTCACAAACCCTTCAACCCTAGTAAAAAATTATTGACTGATAAATTCATTATCTAACATATTGTACATCCAAGTTTTGTTCATATACATTATATCCTAATGAGAATAAAATTTCCAACATGGTTAATGATGTTAAACTAAGCATGATTATATTTAAATTATTTAGGTCTAATGAAACTAATTATGCTTTTATCTAAGGTAAATGTAAGAAACCTTAGTATCTTGTAAGAGGTTCTCCTATGATTGGATTAGAAGAACGTACTCCTTTTTAGGTCTCATGAAACTAATTGCAATTGAATAGGAATCATTGTATCTCTAACTTAGTCTAATTATCAATCATCACAATTAGCATGTATGATAATGGAAAATTATAATTGGGCAATCAAAATAACATATATATGAGAACTTAGCGCAACAATATTGTTCTAAAAATTCAAACATACACAGAACATACACATAATATCAACAAAGTAATACTGCAAGACTAGTCGGGCTCACTAACACAGTCGGCTCGCAAGCACAGCAACCTCGGAAACAAATCCTTCCTCGCGAGCACAACGCGAGACCTGATTTAGACTCACAAGCATACACAAACTAAGAGCACTAAAGCTTTACTTTCCGGCTGAGAGGAGCAGACAAATGGAGCTCGAAGGAATGCTCACGGATGGGGAAGAGCTACGACACAGTGGCACCGTAGAGGAGCTAGATTTCGGAGAGGAGAAGGAACTGGGGCACACTGACTCAAGGATGCGGGAGAGCACCAATGACTTGGGAACGCCTGAGAGAGTGTTGAGGAGGTCAGAGACGAGGATGAGCCCGCTGGACACGAGGCTAAGGTCACTGGATGCCGCTAGCGAGGGCACGCAAAGAAATGCCAGAGAGGACGGGTTGGAGTGGAAGTTCATCGGAGATACGTGAATGGTCATTGGACAAAATCGCCGGAGACTGAGAGAGAGAAAGGAGATAGATGGTGTGAATGCGATCGTCGAATAGGAAACCCTATTTTCCCGATTTTAGTGACAATATTTACTCCGTCACTATTAAATCTGTCACTATTAAAATATTTTGTATTAAGAAAAATTTTATGTACTTGGAAAAAGATTTTGTACTTAGAAAAATTTTGTGGACTTGGAAAAATATTTTGAAAAAAAAAATTTGTGCTTGAATGTTTTAATGCACTTAACTTGAAAATTTAACTTGGTTTTTCAAAAAAAAACTAAGAATTCAAAAAAAAAACTAAGAATAATTCTTTTCTTTTTCTCTCCCCCTTTGTCATATATCAAAAAACTATTTTGAAAAACTAATTGCGAATCAGAGCCAATTTTTAACAAAATCTAAGTTGTGAGATGCTGGCTTCTAGATCTAAGTTGCAATTGTTAATTGTCGTGAGGCAAGCAATTGCTAATTGTCGTGAGCCAATTAATTGCTCAAGCGCCTCAAATTGTGTGAGGCAATTTTCTGCTTGCATCAATTGCAGCGGAGGAGAAACCGAACAGCCTTCTTTCTTCATAGGAGTCGGCGCCGCACTCAACCCTGTTGATGCAGTCTGGCCTGATTGTTGTTTTGGTGTTGACATCGATTTTAGTTTAGGTTGATTATGATTATGATGATTATGATTAAGTCCTGGTCGGGGATCAGGCATGGTATGGAAAATCCTAACTTGGAGGGCTAGATGTTGAAAATCCTAGCTTGGAGGGCTAGGTGTTGGAAAATCCTAACCTGGAGGGTTAGATATTGAAAATCCTAGCTTAGAGGGCTAGGTGTGTGAAAAGTTCTAATTCGGAAGAGGTGGGTGAAAAGTCCTAGCTTGGAGGGCTAGGTGAAAAGTCCTAACTTGGAGGGTTAGGTGCAAATTCCCATCTTGGAGAATTAGGTGAAAAAGTCCTATCTTGGAGGGTCAGGTCCTAGCTTGGAGGGCTAGGTTTGGAAAGTCCTAATCCGGAAGAGTTGGGTGAAAAGTCCTAGCTTGGAGGGCTAGGTGAAAAGTCCTAACTTGGAGGGTTAGGTGCAAATTCCCAACTTGGAGGATTAGGTGAGAAATCCTTAGCTTGGAGGGCTAAGGTGGATGAAACCCTAGCTTGGAGGGTTGGGTTGGAGCCCCTGGATCGGTCTGGCGATCGATCAGGGAGTTGGCATGGTGCTCCTTCGTGGATCGGTCTGGTGACCGATCCAGCGATGACTGATCGGTCTGGTGACCGATCAGGGAGTATGCGTTTCACCCACTGACTGGCTCCTTATCGGTCTGGTGACCGATCAGGGAGCGAACAGTGAGGTTGAGTTCCCCTACTGAACTCCTCCTGATCGGTCTAATGACCGATCAGGATCACTGTGCAGATCGTTCTGGAGAACGATCCAGCTTCGCGGGTTTCTCACTAAGATCGATCAGGACGGTGCCTGATCGGTCTGATCATGATCTGATCGGTCTGGTGACCGATCAGGAGACACTCTGATCGGTCAGGTGACCGATCAGGAGTTTTGAACTGCGAAACTCAGAAATCGCCCAAATTAGAGGTGGATCGGTCTGGTGATCGATCCACAAGGGATCGGTCTGGTGATCGGTCCAGGAGAATCTCAAAGAAATCGCGATTTCTGATTGAGCGTTGGGGATCGATCAGGACGGAGCCTGATCGGTCTGGACCCAGCCTGATCGGTCTGGTGACCGATCAGGAGGCTCTCTGATCGGTCCGGTGACCGATCACTTTAATTCAAATTGCACTGTCAGACACTCTGATCGCGTCTGACCATATCCGATTCGCTGCTGTTTGCCTCTGATATTTGATTTACTGTGTGATATACTGCTCTAACAATCTGATTAAGCTGCATGTGACAGGGGAGGATTCAAACACTCAAGGAGAAGTCAATGGAGGCTTTCCTTGGAGCAGGTTTGTCCATTTTTCCATCTCAGAGTGCAACGGCCGAGCTGCAGACTGGAGCTTGGCTGAGGGAAGCTCAGGGAGTCCAGGGATAGCTCAGTGGTAGCTGGCGTTGGCAGATGAGCAGCTGGGAGCTGCAGGGATGGTGTCATCTGATGCTTGGTGGAGAAATAAAAGCGAGAAGAAGACTTCGGCTGAAGCAAGAAGTGTTCGACAGTTCTGTGTGTTGAGCTTGCTGAAGTTCTTGATGCGCTTTGTGTTTCTCCACAACTTGCTTGCTGTGTTCCTGAAGTCTTCATCACTTTGAGCAAGCAACTGCAATCGAGAAGCAACCAACTCTTACGTAAGTGCTGGGAGGAAAGAACAAGGAGCTTGGAGTCCAACAGTGAGAAGACACGAAGGAGGGAGTCCTTGCGTGAGATCGTCACTGGGTGGAGCTCGGGATAAGCTGGCTGTGCTCTTGTCCTTGCTAGGTGCTGAGTAAGAGTATTCTCTGTGTTTCATTAAGCTTAAATCTATATTCTTGTTTGAAACGCTGTGGAGAGGTTTCTCCACCGAGAAGGAGGTTGCTTCATATCCGGTGAACACCGGGGCTTGATCTGCCGACAATCAAGGGATCGCCCACCTTAAGGGCACGCCAAGGAGTAGGGGCAAGTTATCCCCGAACCTTGTAAACCCTCCGTGTTAGCGTTCTTGATAGTTGTGTTTGTTTGCTTTCATTTCTGTTTTTGTTTTCTGCACTGCTTTGTTTTCCTTTGCTTCTTCCACTGTGCTACTGATAAGTTGAGTGCAGAAATCTTGATAAGTGCCAAAGGTTAAAGTGATTGGCTATATTCATCCCCCCCTCTCTAGCTATCCGGTTTCCAACAAGTGGTATCAGAGCTTGGGGCTCTGTTTGCGGCTTAACATCCGAGAGTTATCAACAAGATGGCGTTGAGAGAAGGCTTCTCCACCACCCGACCTCCATTCTTCAATGGCGCTGATTTCCAATATTGGAGATCGAAGATGGAATATTATTTGAAGATGGACATCCATACTTGGTTCGCGGTGAAGGAGGGATTCACCCCTCCTAAGGACGATGAAGGCAAAGAACTCGAATCGTGGAGGTGGGCTGCTGAACAAACTAGGAAAAGTGAAGCCGACGCGAAGGCGGTTGTCACTCTACAATGTGGCATGAACAAAGACCAACCCATCAAGGTTGATCCTTTCACAAGTGCAAAGGACTTGTGGAACAAGCTCATCGAACTTCACGAGGGCACCCGAGATTCAAGAATCGCCAAGAGGGACTTGTTTCTCAATCAACTCCAAAATCTCTCCATGAAGGAGAATGAAACGGTAAGTGAGTTCCATAGCCGGTTCAAGGAAGTTCTCAATGGACTTCACTCGATTGATGAAAAGGTCGAGAATCGCGACCTTGTGAGGTATGTCTTGAAAGCCTTTCCAAGGAATGCTTTGTGGTCATCCATGGTGGATGCCTACAAAGTTTCCAAGGATCTATCCATTGTAAAATTAGATGATCTATTTTGTGAGATGGAATTGCATGAAATGGCTAACAAAGACCCCAAGGAGAAGGGGATTGCCTTAGTTGCAGGTGACCGGTCAAACAAGAAGAAGAAGGAGAAGGAGGTCTCTTCGTCTTCATCCTCTTCCGAATCCGAGTCCAATTCCGAGGAAGATGGCAGCGGCTCTTCTTCCTCCGAGATGGCGAACTTCGTGCGAAGGATGATGCGAAGGAATCGACGCTTCAAGAGTAGAGGTAACTCTAATGAATCCAAACTTGATAAGACTAATGCATCTTGCTTTGAGTGTGGTAGGAAAGGACATTTCAAGAATGAATATCCAAAACTCAAGAAGAAGGAGGAGAAATCCAAAAAGAAAGAAGAGAAATTCAAGAAGAAGAAGAAGGCCTTGAAGGCCACTTTGGATGAGTCATCCTCTAGCTCATTCGATGAAGAGAAGGAGGAGAAGAGCACAAGGCATGTGGCACTTATGGCTCTTGGAGAGGAGAGCAGTGATGAATCTTCAAGTTCCTCAAACGCGGCTTCATCATCCTTGGATGATGAAGAGGTTGTAGGATCGATGCACGTGAGAGGGGGGGTGAATCACGTGACTTTTAAATTTAAATCAGAGTGCTTTAAAAAGCGTGCATAGCAGAAACGAAAGAAACGAAAAATGAACACACTAACACAAACGAGTTTTACTTCGTTCGGAGCCTTCGTCGACTCCTACTCGAAGGCCCAGGTCCCTCGGACCTTTCCGTTGGGCAATCCACTAATACTCTCTACCGGTAAACACCGATAGAGTAGGCGAGTACAAAGGAATTGAAAATGTGACAACCCCACACTTTCAAGTAATTAAGTGCAATAAAGTATTAAAAGAAATTCTTCTTTTTACCGACGTCCGGAGTAGGTCAACTCTTTCGGGGCAGCAGGACGTCGTCGGCTCGAAGTGAAGCGTTTCCGGAGCAAGGCGCGAGCGTAGAAGAACTTGGAGGCTTTGGAAGAAGTGTTGTATTCAAGAAGAGGGTCGAGGGCCCTTTATATAGGGCTGGGGGCGCCCGGGATGCTCGGGGCGCCCCCCACGTGGCTTTCGATCCGGCGAGCCCTCTGGTCAAGGCTGATCTCTGCTTCTTCGGGATCACCTTTGACAGGGGCGCCCGACACGCGCGGGGCGCCCGAGTTGACCGGTCAAGGCTTCATCTTCTTCGCGAGGGTGAGCTGCTGCAGCTGCCAGTGGCGTGGCACAGTGGGCGCCCGCGACACGCGGGGCGCCCGAAACATCCATGGCGCCCCCAAATGTGCTGCTGTCGAGGCGTTTACTTGCTCTGCTGACTTTGGGTTGACTCTGGGGCGCCCAAAACATCCGGGGCGCCCTGCTCAGCTACTGCCTCACTCCTTTGAGGCTCTCTGAGCTGCAGAAACACCGTCCTTCGGTCCTGCATCCCGGGTTAGTCCAAAACAGCAATTAATAAGTTAATTTTACACAGCCTTGGCTGTCTTGGTTCTGACTTTGGTCTCCAAAATGGAGCCCTAGGTCGAACCGACGCCTGCTGTTCCCTCGATGGGGAACCCGTCCTCACTGGTTCGCTCTTCCAGTGACTTACCTCACTTACCCTTTGTGCAGCTTTACTGGACTTCTTGACCCACCAGGACTTTCCTGCCAAGGCTCAACCACCTTGGTCTTCCTGCCAAGTCTCAACCAACTTGGTCTTCAGCCAGTTGTCAGGTCCCGCGGACCCAACTGGACTTCCCGCCAGGACTCAACCATCCTGGACTTCAGCCTGGTGTCTGGTCCTAAGTCTTTCAACCCTGCACACTTAGTAAAGAGGTTAAAAACCAACAACCCTAACTTTAACCACTTTGTCATACATCAAAACCCGAGTTTGACCGTTAGTGCAAACTGCACCAACAATCTCCCCCTTTTTGATGTATTGACAACTCAGGTTAAAGTTAGAAAAAAACAGCAGATATGAACTTGCATAAACATGCAAACAATATAACACAAGCATAGGTATGAAAGTTGCAGCACACAAGAAAGTAGAAATAACTGTGAAATAAGCATGTTTGTAATTTTCTAACCTTTTACCCTACTCTCCCCCTTTGTCATTCATCAAAAAAATAGGCATAACAAGTTTAAGGGAGTAGAAGTATAGGCTAAGTGTTGGAAATAAACAAGTCTTAAATCTATTTACTTAGTCTCAAAAAAAATTGTTCTTTCAAAATATCAAAAAAATGTTCTTAGGGGTTAGTTGAAATTCCCTCTCAATCTTTATCAACTTTTATCAAAGTTTTCAAATGTGTTTTGTCAAAAATGATATTTTGAAAAAGTATTTTGACCTCAGCTCCCCCTGGACTAAGTAATGATTGTGGTCTCTTTTCATGTGTCTAACTCTAGTTACTGACTAACTATCTAGATGATAGTAGTGTTCACAGGGTTAGTCAAGTCAGGTAATAATGTCTAGCTCAGATTTTAGTGCAAGACTACTTGACTTGATCACTGTAATGTTGGTATTTTACGCCCAGACTTACTGTGATTCACTGACTTAAGCATTCGGAAGTCCAGGCAGAGTCCTATGCATCTCACAACCGTTCTATGTTTTTGCAAACACAAACAAGTTAATCTTAATGTGTTTTGTGAGATGCGGCTACCTAAATCTATAGGTTCATGCAACTCTAGGGGTCAAGCTTAGGCTAAGTCTGCCAGTTTTGAAAATCAAATTTTGAAAGACAATAAACTTTTGAAAAACAAGTTTGAAAAATCCACGTTTTTAAACTCACAAGCTTAATTAGTTAACCCAAAAGTCAACTTAGGCTTATCAGGTTAGTCCTAGTCTATGACACACATTCCTATTAACCTTCTTAAGTTGCTAAATTCAGATTCAGGAAGTGGTTTGGTAAATATATCAGCTAGGTTAGACTTAGATTCAACATGGTTAAGTTCAATTTCTCCTTTATTTACATGATCTCTGACAAAATGGTGTTTGATTTCTATATGTTTGGTCCTAGAGTGGTGGATTGGGTTTTTGGTTAAATTGATTGAACTTAGGTTATCTATAAAAATTTTGACTTTCTTAAAATCTAAGTTAAAATCTTTTAAGGTATGCATCATCCAGAGTAATTGGGCTACACATTCACCCATTGCTATGTATTCAGCTTCAGTGGTGGATAGGGCAACACAATATTGTTTTCTACTGAACCAACTAACTAGTGAGGGTCCTAGAAGTTGGCATCCACCACTGGTACTTTTTCTATCTAATTTACAGTCAGCATAATCTGAGTCAAAAAATCCAATAAGTTCAAACTGGGCTGTTCTAGGGTACCAAATTCCTAAACTTTCTGTCCCTTTGAGATACCTAAATATCCTTTTAACTAGGGTTAGATGTGATTCTTTAGCACATGTTTGATACCTAGCACACATACTAACTGCAAAAAGAATATCAGGTCGACTTGCAGTTAAGTAAAGTAGGCTTCCTATAGCACTTCTATAGTACTTAAGGTCAACAGGTTTGCCTTTTGGGTCACTATCTATAGTTTGATTTGTAGCCATTGGTGTCTTCATCTCTTTTGTATTATCCATTCCAAATTTTCTAAGTAGTTCTTTTGTGTATTTTTGTTGATAGACAAAGGTACCCTCACTGGTCTGTTTTATTTGTAGCCCTAAAAAGAAAGTTAATAGGCCTACTAAACTCATTTCAAATTCAGTTTCCATTATCGTTGTGAAATCTTGTAAAAAGTTTGAGTTAGTTGAGCCAAATACTATATCATCTACATATATTTGGGCTACAAAAATATCATTTTTTAGGATTTTAACAAATAGTGTTGGGTCAATTTTGCCTTGGTTAAAACCTTTTGAAACTAAGTATTTAGACAGTCTTTCATACCAGGCCCTAGGTGCTTGCTTAAGTCCATATAGGGCTTTCTTAAGTCTAAAGACATAGTCAGGGTGTTCTAAGCTTTCAAAACCAGGGGGTTGACCTACATAAACCTCTTCTTTAATTAGGCTATTTAGGAAGGCTGACTTAACATCCATTTGATAAAGCTTAAACCCCTTATGGGCTGCATAACTTAAGAGCATTTTAATGGATTCAAGTCTAGCTACAGGGGCATAGGTTTCATCATAATCAAGTCCTTCTACTTGGCTAAACCCCTTAGCTACTAGCCTAGCCTTATTCCTGACTGTTTCTCCTTGTTCGTTAAGTTTATTCCTAAAGACCCATTTAGTTTCAATAAATTTCTTGCCTTTAGGTAAGGGTACTAAGTCCCAGACTTGACTACGTTCAAATTGGGCTAACTCTTCCTGCATGGCTATAATCCAATCAGGGTCAAGTAAGGACTCTTCTATAGACTTGGGTTCAATTTTTGAAATCAAGGCAATTTGACTAAGGTTCCTAAAAGCTGATCTAGTCTGAACCCTTAGTTCTGGATCACCTAAGATTTGATTAGTTGGGTGGGCTGAGCTAACTCGAACAGTTTTGGGTTGGTTAGGTTCAGTTTCAGGTGTGGGTTCAGTTAGATCATCGTTTTGGTCCTCAAATGGCCTTTCATCAGGGTTAGTACTGGATCTAACAAAGTCAATTGGTTGGTAGGTGGTTTGATCAGAGTTATTTGGGTCAGATTTTTCATCAAATTTTACATTTGTAGTTTCTTCAATTTTTAGGGTAATTTTGTTATAAACTCTATAGGCTCTACTGGTAAGGGAATAACCTACAAAGATACCTTCCTCAACCTTAGAAGTAAATTTTCCTAAGTGTTCTCTAGTATTTAAGATATAGACTTTACATCCAAATACTTTAAGGTATTTAATGTTAGGTTGTTTGTTATAATAGATTTCAAAGGAGGTCTTTCCTAGGTTTTTAATTAGAGTTATTCTATTTTGTACATAACAAGCTATACTAACAGCCTCAGCCCAAAGGTATTTAGGTAAGTTGTATTCATTAAGCATTGTTCTAGCTGCTTCTTGTAGTGTTCTATTTTTTCTTTCTACAACTCCATTTTGTTGAGGTGTTTTAGGGCAAGAGACACTACAAGAAAAAAGACCTATAGTGACACTTTTTTTATGACACTTAATGGTAAATGTCATTACAAACTAATTATAATGACATTTATTAAAATAGAGATATTTTATTTAATAAAATGTCTGATTAAACCGTTTATCCTGACACATTTATAAATGTCTTTATACATCTAAAGATTTTCTTATTAAAATAGTTAATTTATTTTTTTTTAAAATTTGCGTAATAAATTTTTTTCTCTCCAACACGCGCGATCGCGCGAACCCGGCCTAATTTTTTCGCTCACCCTCGCGCGAACAGCGAACAAAGCCATAAAGTTTCGCTCGGCCGCACCTTTCTCCCTCGCGCGAAAACCTAAATCACAGTTCCATCGCCGCTCCTTTCTCCCTCGCTCGCTCGATCGCCGCTCCTTTCTCCCTCTCTCGCTCGATCGCTGCTCCTTTCTCCCTGCTCCAGCGCACCTCCACCAGGCGGTCTGGGCTACGCGAGCGCCTCCCCACGCGCGGCGCTCCTCCCCACCACGCCGTCTGCTCACCAACGCTGTCTGCTCTACTCGCGCGCCTCCCCATCAGCACGGTCATCTCCCTACTCGGCACTCCTCGCCATACGCCACCTCCCAGGCCACAAAAGCCATCTGCCCCGCTGTCTACCCCGTTGAGGTTATTTTTCTTTCCTCTTCCACCGTCTCATGATCTGAATCCCTAGTTTGCAAGGTTTTTCTGCGCTCTGTTTAAGATTTGTGATTGAAGGTGAATTGAATTCAATGATGATGTCGTTTGGTTAGCTTGTCTATTTCGTAGGATTTTGAAGTATCCATGTTCTAAAGTTTTAGTTAAACTAGCTTTATAACCTGCATCTACGTTAAGTATAATCAATTGGACTTATGTGAAAACTAAATGCTTTTACGTATTTGCAGCTAATTCAGAATTTGACAGTTTTCTTTTGTATCTAGATTTAGTATTTGACAGAAAACTAAATGCTTTTATATTTGGTATACTTGTGTGGATGGACTGGGAATGATATTGTTGATTTATTATTTCTAAAAACCATGCAAAGATATTGTTGATTTATTATTTCTAAAATTTGACTTAAGGTGCCTCTTCATTGTTAGGCTGGCATTTTGGAAACCAAGACATAGGAACATGAAAAATTGCAATCTACCTTGCAGGAGATGCAACAAAAATTTGATGAGACGAAAGCTTTGTTGGTGAAAGAGTGTGAGGCTGCTAAAGTGGTTTTTAAAGAGGTTTCTGTTATAAAAGAGGTCGGACAATGTTCTTCTTGATTAGGTTAGAGATGAGAATGAGAAGCTTAAGGTGAGATAACCTTGGTAATGTTCTCCCTCGGATACTTTTCTTTGTGAAAATATTCTTAGTTTTGTATAAATGCATTTGGATATGAAAACAAGTATTGGTTGTCGGTAAATTTACCAGATTAATGTTGTTAACTCAAAAGTGATTGCTTCTTAAAAAATATAGGCCCTGGTGAGTTCTCTTGAAACAAAGATTGATGAGACTGAGAAGTGTGAAGAGAGTCAATCATGACTATTGAACAAAGGCTGAAGAAGGCAATGGAGGCTGGATCAAAAGATAGTTGACTCTTTAGTTATCCCATTTATGTGTAGATTCCTTATGGACATTTTATGGAACAGGTTCTTAGACGTTAGAAATATAAATTATTCATCTTTCATGTCACAACATATTAACTTATTTATTTGGAGACAGGTTTCAGGTGAAGCTATCTTCATTGGAGTCTGAGGCTCAGATTCTTAGGCAGCAAGCTGTGTTTTCTTCTCCCATAAAGGGCTTGCAAGAACATTTATCAACTCCAATTACTCCTACTAAACAGGTTTCTAAACCATTGTTGACATCAATATCATTCAACTCTTTTATAATACTTCATATATTTCATTTCTTTTTTATTTTCTAATCAGTATTTAGAGACTGGTCAGCTTGATTTTGAAGAGCTGAAGGTTGCAAATGTAACAACAATAACAATAACACTCAGGCAACAACAACAATAACAAGACTTATCCCACTATGTGATTAATTTTTTTTTTTACTCTATCTCTCATATTTTTCCATTTCTCCTCCTTTACAAGGTTGTGGGACCCCAGGCTAAAGCCCGGGTAGATCAACAGGTTGTTGTGCCCTTTGGATAATTAGATCAATTAAATGAAGATTTTCAGGGCAGAGTGAATTTAATTTTTTTTCTTCTTGAAATTGGAGCTTAAGCTTTATTCTTCTGCAAATAGTGCTTAATTAAGATTGCAGCAGATTCTTGTAAATCCAGTGAGATACTTTTTCTTTCGGTTTCAGTGTCTGGTTTAGAGTTAAAAGTGAGGAAACTTAACAAGATTGCTTCTGTCTAAATAACATTGTCCTGTTTATTGCAGATCCATTGCACCTTGATTCAATGGAACATTAGTTGAATTTTGAACTTTAGTTATCAATATACTTTAGCTCAATATATACTTTAACTCAATTTATACTTTTGCTCAATTTTGGGTCTACCAGCACTGGCATATAGGTAAGAAAGGAGTTAATAGCAGTTCAACATTTTTAGTTTTGTCATGCTAATAAAGTTATGACATTATTAACCATGGAACTACGCTAATAATATGATTTTTTTTCCTTGTCCTGTGTTATAAATATTTTGTGCAGAGTAAAGACAAGTGCCTTACATTCACAGATTTAACATGGTATAAAAGATGAGTACATCTTAGGTGACTAAGTTTTTTACAAGATATATTGGTTTCATTTTAGTTCCTGAACCACTGTTAGATTTTTACAAATTTCTGGAGAAAAATGATGAAATCCTTATAACTTGGCGATTCATAATTTTGGAAGGTCTTAGATTCAAATCATGCACTGATCATGATTCCTTTGGTATGCACTAATAGCTTACTCTCTATATGCAGACTGATAAAGCAACTATGCTTGACGAGATTCTAGACTATGTTAAGTTTTTGAGGCTTCAAGTGAAGGTAAATGTTCTATCATTCCCCATGAATAATAATCATTCCAGCTGGTCCACTAAAACAAAAAGATTGCATGCCCTCTGAAAGGATCATCAAGTAGAGATCTAGTGTTGCTTTTCTGCTAGATTTGTATATATGCTGCAGTTTTAATTTTTAACCTTCCAAATCTCATGGCTTTTAAGAATAACAAAATGTGAGGTGCTCTTGCTTTGGCCTTTTTGTTTATATCTAAGGACATTTTCCATTATGTTTGGTGTTTCATCTAAGATTCAAAGAAAGGAATGCAAATGCATATACCTTCAAGTTCCACAATGTGTTGTGAGAAAAGTCATGCTGATGAAATCACTTCAAGGAATGATTAACTCTAATGATGGTTTATACTATAATAAATTGGAGTAATCATTAACTGTATGCCTTGTGATGGCAGGTCCTAAGCATGAGCAGACTGGGTGGCACTGGTGCTGTTGCACAGCTTGTAGCTGAAATTCCTGTGCCAGTGGAGGAATTAGGAGAGATTGATGTGACGATTGAAGATTGAAGATGTAGTAAAGTTTCGAAGTTTGATTATGTTTTGCTTTAGGCTTTAGGAGAGATTGTAATTTTTTACTAGTTCTTAAACTAAATACATTGGGTACATTTGTGATTGTAATTAGTGCATAAATATTTTTTGAGGTGACTACTTTGACAGTCTTGTATTGTAAAAAAATTGACAATTATTGATTAGCATTTTAATTTCAATTTAAAATTTTTATTTGTGTTCATGTTAATTATTTATATGCGCAAATATTTATATCATGAAAATATTAAAACAATTATTCATGCTATTAGTGTTGTCACTATTTTTATTTTATAGTGACATTAAGAATTGTCACTATAAATGAAATTCAAGACACTTATAATTGCCTTGATAAATAATTTTAAAGGACATATAAATTTGTCATTATTACTATAATAAAACGACATATATAAATGTCATTATAAATCTTATAGTGACACTATTTTTTGTCACTATAACAATTATTAATGCTATTAGTATTGTCACTATTTCTATTTTATAGTGACATTAAGAATTGTCATAAGTGATAAGACTTTAGACGACATCACTATAGAGGACATTTTAACTTAATGTCACTATATCAAAAATGTCAGTATAAATACTATATAGTGACACTTTTCAATGTCATTAAAAGCATTTTTTTCTTGTAGTGAGAATTCGTGATGGTAGCCATTTTCTAGACAAAATTGATTAAATTTATGATTTTTGAATTCTCCGCCATTATCGCTCCTAAGTCTTTTGATTTTAACCCCCTTTTCATTTTCCGTTAATTTACAAAATTGAGTGAGTATATCAAAAGTTTCATCTTTATTTTTTAAGAATTTTACCCAGGTAAATCTTGAATAGTCATCTATAATTACTAGGCAGTATAGGTTACCATTAATTGATTTAACCCCATGTGAGTCAAATAGGTCTAGGTGAATTAATTCCAGAATTGACTTGGTTTGAGTTTGATTAGTTGGTTTGTGGGTTGACCTAGTTTGTTTTCCTTGTTGACAAGCATTACATAAGGTTGACTCAAGGTTAGATAACTTTGGTAGGCCTCTAACTAAACCATTTAGTTTATGTAGTTTTCTGAAGTGGGTGTGTGAAAGTCTCCTATGCCAGAGCTAAGTCTCATCCTTATGGGTTAAGAGGCAGTTTTCTAAGGGACAGGTTAACTTAATTTCATAAATGTTATTGTGCCTAAGTCCTCTAAGTGTGATGTTTGGGTTGTCATTGTGTTTGATCAGACATTCATTGGATAGGAACCTAACCTTATAACCAGTGTCACACAATTGGCTAATGCTTAGTAAATTGAAGTTGAAATTTTCAACAAGTAATACATTTGTTATTATGAAATCAGACTCAAGTTCAATATTGCCTAGGCCAATTACCTTAAGTTTACCGTTGTTTCCAAAAGCAACGATCCCTAGTCTTTTGTACTTGAGTTTTGTAAATTTGGTGGGATCCCCAGTCATGTGTCTGGAGCATCCACTGTCAATGATCCATTTGTTTTCTTACAGTTAAGTAAAAGATTTAGACCTTAGGTTGAGTTTTTGAATTTTTAAAAAAAATTAAAGATGATTTAAAAACTTTAGTTTGAATTTTAAATTTGAGTTATGTTAATTTTGATTTTGATTTATCTTTATTTTTGTATTTGAATTTTTTTTTTTTTTTTGAATTTGAATTTTAATTTTTGAATTTTAATTTTAATTTTTGAATTTGACTTTTAATTTTTGAATTTGACTTTGAATTTTAATTTTAGAATTTTAATTTTAATTTTAGAATTTGACTTTTAATTTTTGAATTTGACTTTTAATTTTTTATTTTTAATTTTAATTTTTGAATTTGAATTTTAATTTTAGAGTTATCAATCAATAATTTGAATTTGGTTATCCTTATTCATCTCACTCGGTCTAAGTCATCAATCAAGGGAGTCCTATGATTTTGTGAGATGATTTTGAGTTTGATTAGAAAAGTTAACTTGACCTTGTGTTAGATCCAAGTTTAACAAGTAGTAATTTAAAAGTACACTTCAATAATTGGCTTCCAGGCCATGGCGAGGCACAGTGGCCTTCTTTGGCCGAAGCCTTATTGGAGCAACAACCATTTTCTAGGCAAAGCCGCTTAAAGAAGTTGGACTTTTAATTTACTCATTGAAAACCTTGGTACTAAATAGTACAAGATTCAAATTAACTTTGAAGCTAATCCTAAGTGCCCACCTGGGCAGAGGCCGATTTTAAGGTGCCAACTAGTTTGGAGCCTCCCCCTAAATTGTAGACTGGGTGTCTAGGGTCAATGTAATGGATGTCCCTTTTTGGGACATAAAATTGATTCTGACCTACTTGCTTTGTTAGATAAGCTTTCGGAACCCACGCTTTTCGTTGATTTTTGCGGGGGTGGATAAAGGAGATAAAAGATCTTTGGTTCGATCTTGATTTATATCCTATCCCAGATTTGTTGTACATGCCCTTTTGTGATCCAAGAATAAGGTCAAGGTTCTTGGATCGGGTTGTGAAAGTTGCTAGTAGATCCTTAAGTTTTAGGACTTCGCCCTTTAGGGTTGAGTTTTCAGTTTCAAGCTCAATTAATTTTTGATTTTGAGTTTGTTCAGTTAATGTTCTGGTATTAATTAATTGCTCCTTAAGGTCTTGATTTTCCTTAAGGAGCTGGTCATTTCTAGATTCAGATGCAAGCAATTTTTTATTCAAGACAGAAATAATTTTAAAGAACTTTTCATTCACTGTATCTAAATATACCTTAGTAGAGCCGTCTGAAAATAGTCCGATCTCTTGGCTCGACTCGTATTCGGAATCCTCGTCTTGATCCGAGTCCGATTCTGGTCCGGTTGCCATCAGTGCGAGGTAGCTTGCGTTCTTCGGTTGTTCATCGTCGGAATCGTCCGAGCTTTCATCCCACGTGGCTTGAAGAGCCTTCTTCTTTTTGTTCTTAGTGGGTTGGTCCTCTTTCTTGTAAGGGCATTCATGTTTGAAGTGCCCTTTTCTATTACAGCTGAAGCAGATCATTTTGCTTTTACCTTCAGTGCTGTAGGGCTTCATTACCTTTTGAATATCTTTCTTTGAAAATTTGTTCTTCCTTCTGGTGAACATTTTTCTTACCAAGTTCACCAGTTGTTCTTCTTCATCAGAGCCTGACTCGTCTTCAGGTTCTTCTTGGATTTTTCTCTTTGATTTGGCTTCCTTTGGTGAACCTGCAAATAAGGCTAGCCCTTTCTCGACCTTGGCGTTAGTTTGCTCATGCAGCTCTAATTCACAAAATAGTTCATCTAGATTAATTTTTGAAAGGTTCCTAGAAATTTTATAGGCATCTATAATAGATGCCCATAGTGAATTTCTAGGGAACGCATTCAACGCATACCTTATGATGTCACGGTTCTCCTGTTTGTGCCCGATCATGTGGAGTCCATTCAATATGTTCTTAATCCGGGCGTGGAGTTGACTTGCTGATTCTCCTTCCTGCATTTTTATGTTAAATAACTTATTTAATAACAGATCTCTCTTTGTTACCTTTGCATCAGAAGTGCCTTCATGTAATTCTGTTAATTTGTCCCATAACTCCTTCGCCGAGTCGATTGGTCCAATTCTGTTTAGCTCCTCTTTGGTAAGTCCGCACTGGAGGGTGTTCTGAGCTTTGAACTCGGTCTGAGCCTTTTTCTTCATCTCCGAGTTCCATCTGTCGGGCCTCAGTGGAGCATTATTTCCCTCATCCATTGGCGGTGTGTAGCCTGTTTGAACTGCAAACCACTGATCCATGTCGGTCTTCAGATAAACCTCCATCCTTCTCTTCCAGTAGGGAAAGTCTTCCCCATTAAAGAGGGGAGGGCGAGCAGTACTATAGCCTTCACCTTGGGCCATTTAACTTCTGTGCACACGAAGTAGAAAAATATCCCAAGACTGGGTCTTGGATTAGTAGTGCGGGAAATGATAAACTAACTAAAAGTAACTTGAACGGTGTTGCACCAGATTCAAGTAAAATCAAACGAACGAAAAAGATAATCCAAATCTAGGCAACGATACCTAATTTAGATCTTGTGTAGCGAAAAAACCAGAAATAAAAAAAAACTGGATTTCCCCCGGCTCTTATGGTGGTTGCACCGATACAGAGCGAACCTTGCTCTGATACCACTTGTAGGATCGATGCACGTGAGAGGGGGGGTGAATCACGTGACTTTTAAATTTAAATCAGAGTGCTTTAAAAAGCGTGCACAGCGGAAACGAAAGAAACGAAAAACGAACACACTAACACAAACGAGTTTTACTTCGTTCGGAGCCTTCGTCGACTCCTACTCGAAGGCCCAGGTCCCTCGGACCTTTCCGTTGGGCAATCCACTAATACTCTCTACCGGTAAACACCGATAGAGTAGGCGAGTACAAAGGAATTGAAAATGTGACAACCCCACACTTTCAAGTAATTAAGTGCAATAAAGTATTAAAAGAAATTCTTCTTTTTACCGACGTCCGGAGTAGGTCAACTCTTTCGGGGCAGCAGGACGTCGTCGGCTCGAAGTGAAGCGTTTCCGGAGCAAGGCGCGAGCGTAGAAGAACTTGGAGGCTTTGGAAGAAGTGTTGTATTCAAGAAGAGGGTCGAGGGCCCTTTATATAGGGCTGGGGGCGCCCGGGATGCTCGGGGCGCCCCCCACGTGGCTTTCGATCCGGCGAGCCCTCTGGTCAAGGCTGATCTCTGCTTCTTCGGGATCACATTTGACTGGGGCGCCCGACGCGCGCGGGGCGCCCGAGTTGACCGGTCAAGGCTTCATCTTCTTCCGAGGGTGAGCTGCTGCAGCTGCTAGTGGCGTGGCACAGTGGGCGCCCGCGACACGCGGGGCGCCCGACGCGCGCGGGGCGCCCGAAACATCCGGGGCGCCCCCAAATGTGCTGCTGTCGGGGCGTTTACTTGCTCTGCTGACTTTGGGTTGACTCTGGGGCGCCCGAAACATCCGGGGCGCCCTGCTCAGCTACTGCCTCACTCCTTTGAGGCTCTCTGAGCTGCAGAAACACCGTCCTTCGATCCTGCATCCCGGGTTAGTCCAAAACAGCAATTAATAAGTTAATTTTACACAGCCTTGGCTATCTTGGTTCTGACTTTGGTCTCCAAAATGGAGCCCTAGGTCGAACCGACGCCTGCTGTTCCCTCGATGGGGAACCCGTCCTCACTGGTTCGCTCTTCCAGTGACTTACATCACTTACCCTTTGTGCAGCTTTACTGGACTTCTTGACCCACCAGGACTTTCCTGCCAAGGCTCAACCACCTTGGTCTTCCTGCCAAGTCTCAACCAACTTGGTCTTCAGCCAGTTGTCAGGTCCCGTGGACCCAACTGGACTTCCCGCCAGGACTCAACCATCCTGGACTTCAGCCTGGTGTCTGGTCCTAAGTCTTTCAACCCTGCACACTTAGTAAAGAGGTTAAAAACCAACAACCCTAACTTTAACCACTTTGTCATACATCAAAACCCGAGTTTGACCGTTAGTGCAAACTGCACCAACAGAGGTAACTTCTCCCGAGCTTGAAAAATGTTATAGAGCAATTGCATGTTTAACTAGTATGCTTAAGAAATCAAAAAATAAGGTTAAAGCATTGCAATTAGAAATTAATCAATTGAAATTATCTAGAGATGATAACATTGATGATTTGCATGTTGAATTGTTAGAAGATGAGATTAAGTCTTTGAAACTTAAAGTTGATAACTTGAAATCCTCTAAGGTTGAGGAAGTAGATGATTTGCATAATGACTTACTAGAAGAAGAGAACAAATCTTTGAAGAGTGAAGTTGAGAAACTCAAGAATATTCTTAAGAAGTTCTCAACTAGCTCTAAGACCCTAGACATGATACTAAATGCCCAAAGGGCGGTCTACAATAGGGTCGGTATTGGTTACCGTCCTAAGAACCCTCATTTGTGTCTCTCATGTCTAGGACTGATATGAGACAATCTAGGATACCCAAAATTCAAAAGAAAGTTGTCAAGGCATGGGTGCCTAAGTCTTATTTAGTTGATGCTTTAGGTCCCAAGGTTTGGGTACCTAAAACTTCTATTTTTCGAATTGTGTAGGTTATGATTGAGGGGGAGCATCTATCAACTTGGTTCGTTGATAGTGGATGCTCCAAACACATGACCGGGGATAGATCATTGTTTACCACACTTCACAAGAAAAGTAGAGGTAATGTATCATTTGGTAACAATGGTAGTCTTAAGGTCATAGGAATAGGAGACATTCAAATATCCAAATGTCTTAGAATTTCAAATGTCCTTCTAGTCAAGGGGATGAAATTTAATCTCCTAAGTGTCAGTCAATTGTGTGACACGGGTTACACAATTGATTTCGAACCAAGTCAATGTCTAATTAGACAACATGACACTTTGGACACAGTACTAGTGGGAACAAGAGTAGACAATATTTATCAAGTTTCATTTAAAAGTGCTACTAATGTTTCTGCTAAGTGTTTCATGTCAAAAGAAGAAGAGTCCACCCTTTGGCACCGGAGACTAGCACATGTGAACTTGATGAACATCCGAAAGTTGGCCAACAAGGGATTGGTTCGTGGCTTACCAAGCATCAAGTATGAGAAAGATAAACTTTATGATACATGTCAAATGGGTAAGCAAACAAAATCTGCACATAAAGGTAAAAGCGCTGTAAGTACTTCTACTGCATTAGATTTACTTCACATGGATCTATTTGATTGTAGTACTATCATATCATTGAATGGAAGTAGATATTGCTTTGTGATCATTGATGATTTCACTAGATATACATGGACTTACTTTTTAAAATATAAGGACCAAACCTTAGATGTTTTCATTTCTTTTTGTAGAAGGGTAGAAAATGAAAAATCATTAACAAATAAGACAATTAGGAGTGATCATGGAGGTGAATTTCAAAATCAAAGGTTTTTGGAATTTTGTCAAGATAGAGGTTATAGACATGAGTTCTCTACACCTAGAACACCACAACAAAATGGTGTTGTAGAGAGGAAGAACCGTGTACTTCAAGAGGCAGCACGAAGCATGCTCAATGAGTACTCACTCCCGAATTACTTATGGGCTGAAGGTGTAAATACAGCTTGCTATGTGCAAAACCGGGTCCTCATTCATAGGTTTTTAGGGAAGACTCCCCATGAACTTTGGTTTGGAAAAACCACCTACGGTTAAACATCTTCGGGTGTTTGGTTGTAAGGTGTTCATTCTAAACATCAAGGATCATCTTGGAAAGTTCACGGCAAAGGCTGATGAAGGGATACTAGTCGGGTACTCCCTCGTTAGCAAAGCCTATCGAGTCTACAACAAGAAGTCTAGAATGGTTGAAGAATCTTCTGACGTTGTCTTTGAAGAAATTCCAAAAGTCAATGGTCAACCAGAAGATGAAGTCCAATTCGAACTTAGGAGACTAAGTTTGAATGAGAGTCCAAATGTTGTTGATGGTGATGAATCCGATGACGGTGAGCCTAGACAATCCATAGATCAGCCGGATCCTGAGGCTGACCTTGTGTCTAGTGAACCTATTCAAGAAGCACTACCAACACCAAGGCAAACTAGATTAGCCTCTAGTCATCCCCAAGACCAGATTGTTGGAGACATCCATCATGGGGTTAGAACTAGATCATTCTTCCGGAATAAGGCTAATGAAGTTGCCCTAATTTCCGAAATTGAACCTAGAAAAATTGATGAAGCATTAAATGATCCCGATTGGATTATTGTAATGCAAGATGAACTAGGTCAATTCGAAAGGAGTCAAGTTTGGAACTTAGTCCCTAGACATAAGAAGACCACCATCATTGGAACCAAATGGGTCTTCAAGAACAAATTGAACCACAAGGGAGAAATCATTAGAAACAAGGCACGCTTAGTAGCCAAGGGCTATAGTCAAGTTGAAGGCCTTGATTATGATGAGACATATGCTCCCGTGGCACGATTAGAGTCCATCCGATTGATGCTAGCATTTGCAGCATATCGTGGCTTCAAATTATACCAAATGGATGTCAAATCAGCCTTTCTAAATGGTTTGATTAGAGAAGAGGTCTATGTCGAACAACCTCCGGGGTTTGAGAGTACCGAATTTCCAAACCACGTGTTCAAACTCAAAAAGACACTCTATGGCCTTAAACAAGCACCCCGGGCTTGGTATGAGCGGTTGTCGACGTTCCTGATTGAGAAGGGCTTTGTTAGAGGCCAAATAGACCCTACACTATTTCTACGGAGAGATGGTGATAATATTTTTGTAGCCCAAGTATATGTCGATGACATAATTTGTGGCTCAAACAATATGGGCTATTTAAATGAGTTCATTGGACACATGGAGAGTGAATTTGAAATGAGTCTAGTGGGAGAGTTGACTTTCTTCCTTGGACTTGAAATCAAGCAAACTCGCGATGGTATCCATGTGCACCAATCAAAATACACACAAGAAATGCTTCGAAAATTTAATATGAGTGATTCAAAAGAGGTAACCACTCCCATGGCTACAAACACAAGATTAGACAATGATGAGAGTGGTAAACCCGTTGATCTGACTCAATATCGAAGCATGATAGGTAGTTTGCTATACCTTACAGCCAGTCGACCAGATATTTTATTTGCTGTAGGTATGTGTGCTAAGTATCAAGTATGTGCCAAGGAATCTCACCTAATCGCTGTTAAGTGAATTTTGAGGTATCTCAAAGGCACAATAGGAGTCGGTCTATGGTACCCCCGTACCGAATCATTTGATTTAATCGGCTATACAGATTCCGACTACGCTGGATGTAAGTTGGACCGGAAGAGCACAAGTAGGGGTTGCCAATTCTTAGGTTCGTCCTTAGTAAGTTGGTCAAGTCGGAAGCAACATTGTGTTGCTCTCTCCACGACCGAGGCAGAATATATTGTCATGGGAGAGAGCGTATCACAATTGTTGTGGATGATACATACTTTAGAGGACTATGGTTTGAGTTACAAGGGTGTGCAAGTGTTATGTGATAACATTAGCACAATTAACCTAACCAAGAATCCAGTCCATCATTCTAGGACCAAACATATTGAGGTGCGTCACCACTTCATTAGGGATCATGTAGCTAGGGGAGATATTGTACTCTCACATGTAGAGTCCAAATCAAACCTAGCTGACATTTTCACTAAACCACTCCCCGAGAATGAATTTAGTTTCCTAAGATGGGAGTTGGGAATGTGTCGCGCCTCATGAATTTCAAAATGCTTTCAAACCCTTCATGATTATTTCGAAATTGTTGGGAAACGATTGGGTAACTTTGGGGACATCTCACACAAACTATAAGGTTTAACAAAACGTTTTTGTTTGCTAGATATGGGGTGAGATGTTAGGATCAACTTAATTTCTCAAAATGTCAATGCATCCCTTGAGAAATTGAGTTGACGAGATAATAATCACTTCGGTGACCAAGTATGGGGAAAACCATTGCATAACATATGTGTATATGGCTCCATGAACGTACTTGGACATTCCAATCAAGGAAACTTGATTGGAAACTTGGATTGGGAACAAAACTTGATTGAATTTGCTTGAATGATTGTTGATTGAGTTTGACTCCATTTGGATGGAGCAAAGTGATTGTTGAACCTATAAGGACTCTTGATCCTTGTTCATGGATCAATTTTAGTCATGAGATCATGTCCAAGTTCGATAAACTTCATCAGATCTCGTTGGAAAGTTTCAGAAAATCTGAAACTGAATGTTTCAGATCGAATCTGGGAGTTTCAGGAACCCTGATCGGTCACCCGACCGATCAGGCGTAGGGCTGATCGGTCCCCGGACCGATCTGGCTCCATCCTGTAACGATCGGTCCACAGACCGATCAGAGGGGCTTCAGTGACTTCACGAAATTCTGATCAACCTTACTGAGCCAGCCTGGATCGGTCCCCGGACCGATCTGGCACCCTCTGGTGATCGGTCCGCAGACCGATCAGGGGGCTCACAGGTTTCTCTCCGAACCCTACTGTTCGTGTCCTGATCGATCAGCCGACCGATCAGGAGCGCACCTGATCGGTCACCCGACCGATCAGGCCCAGGTCAGTCCGATCAGGCTATAGCCTGATCGGTCTGGGCGCTATCAGATCGAACGGTGATCCGTTCAAACGCATTAAATTCTGGTTGGTGGACCGATCCACCAACCGATTAACTTCGCGAAAAACCTCTCCTTGCCGAACCCTAGCGCCGAAACCTCCCACTCGCGCAACCTTTGCTTCGTGCGAAAGCTTCCCAGTGCTTTCTTCTTCCTCGAGAGAGTCTCCATGTGGCGTGCAGTCCTAAGGAGTTCCTTCCGAACTCGTTTTCTTCCTGCTTCCTGCGACGTTTTCGCGCTGAACGGCTTTGCGATCTCTCTTGCGGCGAGTCTCTCTTTGCGCAAGCTTGCTCTTCCAATCTCCAAAAACTTCACCAATGGCACCTAAGTAAGTTTTTGGCTTCGTTTTTTTTTCAAAACAGTTCATAAACTATGTTTTGAAGCTAACCAAGTTTGGTGTGTTGTTGGTGTGGTGTCGTGACCTTCTTTGCCGTGACCTTACTTTCTCACCATATGATCAAATCTTGGTCCAAATGTGTTCCTTGATCATTGTGTCTTGATTACATTCTCTGATTGGGTCTTACTTTTCTTGATCAAATTGGTCTGATCTTGTTCATGTGGTTACTCTATGTATGATCAACCCTTGAATTGTTGTGATTCGACCTATATTTGTATCAACTTGCCAAATTGATTAATCTGTGTTATGATCAATTCAACTTTTAGAAATCTTCTAAAGGTAAGGAACCTATGGTGGAAAGCTCAAAGGGCAAAGGCCCTTCAATATCTACACCTTCTCCAAGGCCTCCACCACCTCCACATACCGATTTCAGAGTACTCTTGCTTAAATTTCGATGGCACAATTTCAAATTAATGCCATGTCGAACTATAGACCAATCCTTTATCTATGAACATTGCCCGACCATCCGACAAATTATCACACATTACAATCTTCAATCCATTCTTTTTCTTGAGAGGCCGATCAATCTTGACTTGGTCTCTGAATTCTATAATAACATGGTGAGTGGGGAGGGAACGGGGTGGAGGACTCGTGTCGCCAGTGTCGACCTTGATTTTAATCGGTCCATTTTTACTGATTTTCTCGGCTGTCGCCGGTCCGACAATGATTTCTTTCTCTACCCTTACCATCCTAATCCTCTTCCGTTTCCCTTCGATGGAGTAACCCCTGATTCCATCTACGAGTACTTTCTAGGCCATCCCAGGCCAAGGGGTTCCGGTGAGAGCACCAGTGATTTTCCCACATTTCCTGCTCTTCGCCTTTCCCCTGTTGACTATGTTCTGTTCAAGATCATCACAAATTGTCTTCTACCTACTACTTCGAAGCATCTGGATGAGATTCGCCTGTCCCACTGCTTGATGCTCTACGGGATGCATCAGCAGTTAGATTTTGATCCAGTGGCCTCCGTCTATTTCTCCATCATCGTCCACTGCATGTCATCCACCCAGTCAGTCTACATGTCATTCGGCCATATCATCACTGCCTGGCTGGAGTCGGTTGGCATCGACGTTTCACAAGGCCGCACTGTGCCCATGATTCGACAAGACTGCCGTCTGGATCGTTGCATGCTTGCTCAGTCCGGCATTGTCCTCGGGCCCCAGGGGTTGAGGTGGAAGAATCGCAGACGTGAGGGGGAACTGCCGAGAGCAGCTCGTGACCAGGGGCCGCCAGTTGATGCTGCAGATTACGACGGGTGGGCTCCTGACCTATGCTGGCAGGTTGCGGAGATAGAGCGGCTGATAGAGCACGAGTTGCATATTTCTGAGCTCTGGCGACAGGAGGTCAGCTCAGAGTATCAGTCTTTCGATCGTCGTCTCGATGTTTTAGCGTCTGACGTCTCCGGGATCAGCTCATTCCAGGATGCGTGGTATGAGGAGTGGTACCATCATGCGTATCCTGGTGGTGGGTCCCCCAGCATTCCTTTACCAGATGATGTTATCTACATTGCTGATTCCTCAGATGATGATCACGCAGAGGGTTGATGACATTTATGATGAGTGACATAGTTATCTGTACTTTGACTTTGATGCATCTGTCTTGCATCGTGTGATTTCTTTGGATGTTTATGACTTATGTCTCCTGACTTTGATGCATGTCTATTTTCCTTTAGTATGCTTATTGATGATGCTATGCTTTCTGCGTATTTGATCCATAGCTATGTTCATGCTTATGATGTCACGTTCATATGATACATATGATTGCTTTGTCATGCTTATATCTTCCTGTCATATGTCTTCATATGCTTTTCAAAAATTAAATTGTTGTTGGTTTGGGATACCCCTAGGGTTGAGGGGGAGTTGGTTTAAACTTAACAGCCCTTCTAGACCCCTTTTCGGTGTTCGACAAAGGGGGAGAGAGTGTTGGTTGGTTAAGTTTAGGATGATCATGTTGTAGGGGGAGGATCTGGATTCCCCTATGATTCTAAAGTTGAGCAATTGATTGAGAATCCCTAAACTTAAAATCGGATTGTCAAACAACAAAAAGGGGGAGATTGTTGATGCAGTCTGGCCCTGATTGTTGTTTTGGTGTTGACATCGATTTTAGTTTAGGTTGATTATGATTATGATGATTATGATTAAGTCCTGGTCGGGGATCAGGCATGGTATGGAAAATCCTAGCTTGGAGGGCTAGGTGTTGGAAAATCCTAACCTGGAGGGTTAGGTGTTGAAAATCCTAGCTTAAAGGGCTAGGTGTGTGAAAAGTCCTAATTCGGAAGAGGTGGGTGAAAAGTCCTAGCTTGGAGGGCTAGGTGAAAAGTCCTAACTTGGAGGGTTAGGTGCAAATTCCCATCTTGGAGAATTAGGTGAAAAAGTCCTGGCTTGGAGGGTCAGGTCCTAGCTTGGAGGGTTATATTTTGGAAAGTCCTAATCCGGAAGAGTTGGGTGAAAAGTCCTAGCTTGGAGGGCTAGGTGAAAAGTCCTAACATGGAGGGTTAGGTGCAAATTCCCAACTTGGAGGATTAGGTGAGAAATCCTTAGCTTGGAAGGCTAAGGTGGATGAAACCCTAGCTTGGAGGGCTGGGTTGGAGCCCCTGGATCGGTCTGGCAATCGATCAGGGAGTTAGCACGGTGCTCCTTCGTGGATCGGTCTGGTGACCAATCCAGCGATGGCTGATCGGTCTGGTGACCGATCAGGGAGTATGCATTTCACCCACTGACTGGCTCCTAATCGGTCTGGTGACCGATCAGGGAGCGAACAGTGAGGTTGAGTTCCCCTGCTGAACTGCTCCTGATCAGTCTAATGACCGATCAGGATCACTGTGCAGATCGTTCTGGAGAACGATCCAGCTTCGCGAGTTCCTCACTAAGATCGATCAGGACGATGCCTGATCGGTCTGATCATGATCTGATCGGTCTGGTGATCAATCAGGAGACACTCTGATCGGTCAGGTAACCGATCAGGAGTTTTGAACTGCGAAACTCAGAAATCGCCCAAATTAGAGGTGGATCGGTCTGGTGATCGATCCACAACCTGGGATCGGTCTGGTGATCGGTCCAGGAGAATCTCAAAGAAATCGCGATTTCTGATTGAGCGTTGGGGATCGATCAGGACGGAGCCTGATCGGTCTGGACCCAGCCTGATCGGTCAGGTGACCGATCAGGAGGCTCTCTGATCGGTCCGGTGACCAATCACTTTAATTCAAATTGCACTGTCAGACGCTCTGATCGCGTCTGACCATATCCGATTCGCTGCTGTTTGCCTCTGATATTTGATTTACTGTGTGATATACTGCTCTAACAGTCTGATTAAGCTGCAGGTGACAGGGGAGGATTCAAACATTCAAGGAGAAGTCAATGGAGGCTTTCCTTAGAGCAGGTTTGTCCGTTTTTCCATCTCAGGGTGCAACGGCCGAGTTGCAGACTGGAGCTGAGACTGGAGCTTGGCTAAGGGAAGCTCAGGGAGTCCAGGGATAGCTCAGTGGTAGCTGGCGTTGGCAGATGAGCAGCTGGGAGCTGCAGGGATGGTGTCATCTGATGCTTGGTGGAGAAATAAAAGCGAGAAGAAGACTTCGGCTGAAGCAAGAAGTGTTCGACAGTTCTGTGTGTTGAGCTTGCTGAAGTTCTTGCTGCGCTTTGTGTTTCTCCACAACTTGCTTGCTGTGTTCCTGAAGTCTTCATCACTTTGAGCAAGCAACTGCAATCGAGAAGCAACCAACTCTTACGTAAGTGCTGGGAGGAAAGAACAAGGAGCTTGGAGTCCAACAGTGAGAATACACGAAGGAGGGAGTCCTTGCGTGAGATCGTCACTGGGTGGAGCTCGGGATAAGCTGGCTGTGCTCTTGTCCTTGCTAGGTGCTGAGTAAGAGTATTCTCTGTGTTTCATTAAGCTTAAATCTATATTCTTGTTTGAAACGCTGTGGAGAGGTTTCTCCACCGAGAAGGAGGTTGCTTCATATCCGGTGAACACCGGGGCTTGATCTGTCGACGATCAAGAGATCGCCCACCTTAAGGGCATGCCAAGGAGTAGGGGCAAGTTATCCCCGAACCTTGTAAACCCTCCGTGTTAGCGTTCTTGATAGTTGTGTTTGTTTGCTTTCATTTCTGTTTTTGTTTTCTGCACTGCTTTGTTTTCCTTTGCTTCTTCCGCTGTGCTACTGATAAGTTGAGTGCAGAAATCTTGATAAGTGCCAAAGGTTAAAGTGATTGGCTATATTCACCCCCCCCCTCTCTAGCCATCCGGTTTCCAACAAACTCGTGAGAGGGAGAGAGAGAGGGGGGAGAGGACAAGAAAAACTTAGGGTTTTCTTGTGTTCTATTGGATTAATCATCAACTTAGTTTCATGCCACCATGGGCTATATATAGGGCTACGATAGGGACCATGAGGAGGAGTTGGATCTTGGCCTGCTAATGGATCCAAACCCGATCCATTAATGAAGATCCAGTCCACTAAAGGATTCTCATTGAATTACCTCACCAGCCCCATATTTACATATGGGTTCCACCTATTATGAGTCGTTCGTCCCCCATGTTTAAGATATCGAATGCCCTTTAATTAATTAAAATTACTGACAATTCAAATTAATTAACTTCTGGATCCTTGATTAGTAGCACTCAACCTTATCATCATGCCGGATCAAATCCACCTGCAGGGTTTAGCATGATGAACCTTTTGAGCTCATCAAGGGGGCATCATCATCCCGACTCACCAGGACACGGATTCCGTCAATAATCAACGACACACCATATTATTAATATTATCTCCCAACTACCGGGTCTATCGATCTAACAGAATAGATCTCGCTCATTGGTAAATCAAAGAAATAATAATTAATAATGTATGCCCGTTATTATATCGGGATTAAGGGATAGTACTCCATAATAAAATCTGAGGTTCCATCCAATTACAAAGCCAGTACAAATTGGATAACCTCTAGTTTTGGTCTTGCTCAATGTACTCATAGCACACTAGTGTAATTCTATGGTCAAGACCCGTAAAATACGGCAAAAAAAAAGTAAAAGTTTATTTAAAGGGTTTTGGATACCTCTTAAATTACGAGAGGCTAAATAATTTAATCCTAGAAAATTTATTGAGATGGATTATAACTAATTGGAGGGGCAAAGGGCTAAAACCCTTACCCTAAGGGTAGGATTTAGATTTCGAAGAGTGGAGGGGCTTTTCTGAAAAATGACCAGCCACTTATATACTTTCTTTTCCTATTCTCTTCGCACGCCCGCAGCCAAAGCCGCCCGACCCGATTTCCTTCTTCCTCCCCTCGCGAACCCTAGCCGATGCCACTCCCCTTCTCCTCTTCCTCTCTGCTTCGCCCGCAACCAAGAAGAACACACCGGATCACTGCTACTCCTCATTGCCCTAGCCGCATCTGAGAGAAACTCGGCGCCCCCTCACACCATGGCATCGGCCGGAGAGTTAAGGAAGGCGATTCTCCTCCTCCACTGAGTTCCACCGCCAGCAACCTTTCCTAATGAGTTAAGGTCTCTATTGATTGGCGTTTTTGGATTCTTGGGTTAAACTAAACTAGTGCTACTCTCAGGGATATTTGTTCTGCCCTATGGAGCAACGGCGCTGGATTAGAGTTGGGAAATCACAGTCAGCGATGAACTCAGGTAAGCATTGATTGTTTTCGATTGTTCTATGAATAGAATTGTACTAGAACCGTAGGATTGTGTTGTGCTATCAGTTTGGATTCTTATGCCACCGCGAGTTGTTTTGATTTTGATGATCGTGAGACGAATTGTGTTAAACCATTCTTGAGTTTGAGTGATCAGTAGGGGTAATGTTTTGGATTTGGGTGAACACATTCTGGTTTGTGTTTTTTTTTTTAATCTGTGTCATGGATGTGTAACAGGCAAAGGGATTAGGGTGTGTGCTGTTAATTTCCTTCCTTTCCTTACTAATGCCATGAGGATTAGGAAGAGTTGGAGCTTAAGAGGTGTAAAGTTTTGGTTTGATGGGAAGGTCTTGTGAATTCCTTGGAGATGCTTGCCGTGAACTTGAATTTGAAATGGGCATGCCTTAGTTAGTAGGGTTGAACTATATTTTACAAGTGTGGTTGTAAGTACCCCAAGGCTATGGTAATTCAAGCCTTGGTTTATGTGGAATTAGTGTTCATGATGTATCATTAGATTTAATTTGAGATTAAACCTAATAACCTAAACTTGATAAATTTGGGCCCTGAAACGTAATATGAATTTAATCTAAATAGCTTGGGATAATTAAGGGTTAATCATTTAATTATGATTAATTAAATGAAACGGGTTAATTAGGACGATCCTAATAAATTGAGATAACTCATTTAGCTATAAATTATATATTGTGGTAGCTAAACATTATGCCTTTGATACAGGGCATTGATTGGATTTATCATTGGTGATTACCAGATAGGAGGTTCTTTTCTGATACGAGCATCTCTTTTGAGGCGGGTACCCTTTGACTTATCTTTTAGATATTGTCATATTGCTATGCGTGGTTTGTTATAAATAACAGTAAGATTGTATGTTATATCTGCCTTAGTATACCTGTATTTGATACATGCTGCTTAACCTTGAGGTTATCTCCCTATAGTTTCATACAGTCTCTATGGTTGTCATGTGTATATACATGCATAGATGTAGTGATATGTTCTCTTGCATTTTGACATTGATGGATCATTGGTTACCTTTTCAGTATACCTAGTAGGTTACTTGTATCCCATGATATAGGATTCAGACCTATACCTAGCACACTGAGGTGTTAGTTGAGGACTTGGTGGGTGTTATATATGTTTGGATCATGCACCATCCTTGCATTATTGCATGCTGACGATCATCGGCTCCTATGTAGTCTCAGCCCATCGTCAGTTACATGAGGATATGCACACACATCCACTCAGGGGTAGTGGCTACCATAGGGTGTGCGCATTTGCCCTGTATTACTCCGCACGGTCACTATTTGGAGGGTGGTTCCGGTGCGTGGTAGCAGTCAGGGATCCCTTCTCGTCCTGAGACACGAGAAGATGAGAGCTAGACTCCCCCATTGCTTGGGGTAGGAGAGTGACCTCCGCCAGCATCCTGTCCACTCGGTCACTTAGGAGCAGTGATAGCAGGGTGCGTACAGTTGTCATAGCTCTACCCTTTCGAACGTCCATTTATGACAGGTGGACGATGATCTGACTTGCGTCAGGGGTGACACATGTCATTGCACCATGTGCATATTTTGCATCGTGCATTGTTTGCTGCATTTGATTTCTGCACTTGATTGACATGCATATACTGGAGATTTGTCTACTTTGGATATATGTTATACTTGTTCCATAGGGATTGATTTCACCCCTTTTTGCAGGATAGATGGATTCAGGTATGTACCTGTATTTAGTATCTTCAGTATACCCTTTCCGAATGTTTATATGAGACTGTATTAGCGTAGACCTTTATTGTTATTGTAACGTACTATGCATATCTGCTGGGTATTCGCTGAGTTTATGGACTCACACCGTTGCCATATATTTTTATTTTCAGGCTGAAATACTTGGAGTCACCGGAAGAGCCCAGCAGCCAATCCCTACCCATCGCGACGACAGGGTTTTGTTTTTGTACTTGGCGATGTATTTATTTCATATTTCTTTTAGGACTTTCTATATGTCTTGTGAGTGTTGTAGTGTGCCCTAAGGGGTTTATGTATTTGTTGATTTGTCGTAAGTCGGACCGGTCCGCAATCAGGTATGATTTACTTAGTTTTATGGTTGTCTTGTGCTTTTGTGTTGTGTTTATATATTTTGGAGGCCTGAGGCCAAATATATATACTGCGTGGGATGTTTGTATGTGTAAATTGTCCGCTGGACAGGGGAGGTGCTGTCCGATTTTCTATTGGACCAGCGGCTCCTAGGTCTCGGGGCGTGACAAGACCAACCACACCTAATTACACTACAACCATCCCAATGTTTTGGTCCTCTATATTTGATTAACCATATGCATTCATTGCATTGTAAACTATTGATTGCATTACATTCACCGGCCTTGATGATTCCTCTGGAGCAATCAGGTAGGATAACGAAGCAACAGAAAGTCCAATTTGGTCAAATACATACGGCACTCTATGGCAATATCAGTTGTAATAATTGAAACAAACTCGTACCTAAATATATGTATTTTCACTGTATCCTCATCATGGAAGCTATATTTTTATATCTGTGCTGATTACATAGACACTTTAACTTGGCACCATTTAAGCATTCCAATGAGACTTAGCGAAGTTCACAAACCCTTCAACCCTAGTAAAAAATTATTGACTGATAAATTCATTATCTAACATATTGTACATCCAAGTTTTGTGCATATACATTATATCCTAATGAGAATAAAATTTCCAACATGGTTAATGATGTTAAACTAAGCATGATTATATTTAAATTATTTAGGTCTAATGAAACTAATTATGCTTTTATCTAAGGTAAATGTAAGAAACCTTAGTATCTTGTAAGAGGTTCTCCTATGATTGGATTAGAAGAACGAGCTCCTTTTTAGGTCTCATGAAACTAATTGAAATTGAATAGGAATCATTGTATCTCTAACTTTGTCTAATTATCAAACATCACAATTAGCATGTATGATAATGGAAAATTATAATTGGGCAATCAAAATAACATATATATGAGAACTTAGCGTGACAATATTGTTCTAAAAATTCAAACGTACATGGAACATACACATAATATCAACAAAGTAATACTGCAAGACTAGTCGGGCTCACTAACACAGCGGGCTCGCTAGCACAGCAACCTCGGAAGCAAATCCTTCCTCGCGAGCACAACGCGAGACCTGATTCAGACTCACAAGCATACACAAACTAAGAGCACTAAAGCTTTACTGTCCGGCAGAGAGGAGCAGACAAATGGAGCTCGAAGGAGTGCTCACAGATGGTGAAGAGCTACGGCACAGTGGCACCGTAGAGGAGCTAGATTTCGGAGAGGAGAAGGAGCTGGGGCACACTGACTCAAGGATGCGGGAGAGCACCAATGACTCGGGAACGCCTGAGAGAGTGTTGAGGAGGTCAGAGACGAGGATGAGCCCGCTGGACACGAGGCTAAGGTCACTGGATGCCGCTAGCGACGACACGCAAAGAAATGCCAGAGAGGACGGGCTGGAGTGGAAGTTCATCGGAGATACGTGAATGGTCATTGGATAAGATCGCCAGAGACTGAGAGGGAGAAAGGAGATAGATGGTGTGAATGTGATCGTCGAATAGGAAACACTATTTTTCCCAATTTTAGTGACAAAATATTTACTCCGTCACTATTAATGACGGCCAATATTTAATCCATCATTATTAACAATAGAATTAAATATTATTTTGCCACTCGCCAATGATCGGCTGATTTTTTAATTTTATTCTATAATTGGTGACGGGCTAAATATTTCGTTGCTAATAGCAATGACGAATAAGTTATCCGTAACTATTTGTGACGGAGTGAAATAATTCATCGGTAAAACCATTGCTAATATATGATTTTTTTAAAAAAAAAATAGTGCCAATAGATTACCGAATCAAACATAAACAATGCTAATTCAATTGTTTTTCCTTCCTAAACCATTATTAGCACGTTTTCATTCGATTTACCCTTCTGAGAATTACTTAATTATATGTTGATTTATTTTCCTCCTTCCTTTCTTCATAAGAATCAAACTTGGACAATTTTAGTTTTTTCAAAGGGTCAATTTGGACATAAAAAACTTTAGTCAAAATCCCTTTTTTCAACGTATTATTTACCTGATACTTTAAGTGTACAACTCTATTATTTTTTTAAAGAGTTCGATTTATTTTGAATTTACAAAAAATAAAATTATAATAAAATTAATGCAACACCCAACAATCATCCCCCTAAATCCACTGGACCACATTTTATTTTTCTGAAAAACAAAAACAAAAAAAAACACACATAATGCATATACAATAATTACGACAGAATCTCTGCATCAGAAAAAAATATTTCGCTTATTCTTCTAATTAAATAATATTTTTAGAGCTGGATTAGGTTGGCCAACTCAATCGAGATTGGCATGAAAAATGAGATCCAACAAACGACATTCTTGGGAGAGTTAGTCGACTGTTACGTACTGTATATACAGATGAGCCATTTGGTAGGTTAGTAAGCTTTCAAGATCATCGAGCACGTTTGACCTGAATTACTGTCTTGAAATGATAAATAAGGTGGAGATTAATTGTAGGTTTAGCATCAAATTCTCACATTAATGAGCAATTAACAATGGTGCTTGATGAGTGATTAGCAACGAGATATATATATCATCTTCACGGTGTCCAACCACCCTGAATCTCGTCGTTTTCAGTAATTGTTTATGCAAGGAGAGATTACGTACTGTAAGCAGAAAAGGAAAATCTAAGAACAAGCAAGAAGCCAAAAGTTTCAGAGGACTGAAAGTTTCTGAAAAAATGGGAAGAAGAATTAACTGTTTCATGTCCTTTGTTAATCCAATCCAATTAATTACACAAATAAGTAGAGAATTTCGAAGAGTATTAAATCTCCAACTATGAACAAATTGTTTGAGGAGATTGAATTCAGAAGGAAAAGAAAACAAATAAGTACTGATCAAACAAGGAAGCGACTGAAATCTCTGAACCTGGCAGTGCCGGCGATGGCGTCGGCCGCTGAGACGCACCAGCACACCCAGTCCCCGACGGCGTCCCACACCATGCAAACTACGTACGCTGCGAATTCTAGAGGCATCGCCATGGCCTCCAACACAGAACTGATCCCCTGAGCTCTTCCTCAAAGGTGTTGAAGGAAGAGGATTAATTATGACGATGAATGAGAGAGAGACAATAGAACAGGACTCTATTATTCACTTCGGCTCTGTCCTATTCTGTGATTGATGAAATGGCTGATAGATGGAACTACGAGCAACTTCAATCATCTTGGGGAGACAGTGGACAGACATCTGGATCAATAAATCTAATTTATTCTTCTGGAGTGAAATAAGTTTTTTATTTTGTAATAATAATTATTTTCTAATTTAATATTGTGACAATTAGTGTACAATATGGCGTATGGGTTAGGACAGCAATGATGTCATGCACGTTCAAGAAAAAGAAATTTAGAGTTGATAACTAATTTGTGAGTTGGTAACTAGTTTACATTTAATCAGTGGACAAAAAATTAATTGGAATTATGTTTTTTTTATTGAAAATGTTTTGTTTATCTTTAAATTAAGTCACCTAGTGATCCTAATGATACGCACAGTAAGAATTAATGTCTCAGTAAAAATTTTAATTGTCAATCGATGACACGTTCGACATCCGATCGCTGATCGAATACTACTGGCGGCCTTCGACCGCCACCCCGAACAAAACTATACCCTGGGGGCACGGTGAACCCGTCGGGGATTGACGCAATTGCAATCTCGCATTATTCACCGTTGATTTCGACGGATTCACCGTGGACGGCGATCCTGATGGATTCACCGTCCTTCCAAGGTATAGTTTGATTCGGAGCAGTGATCAAAGACCGCCAATAGTATCTGATTGACGATTGAACGTCGAACGTACTGTCGAATGACGATCAAAATTTTTACTGAGATATTTAATTTTACTATGCATATCATTTCTTTTTTTTAACCTAGAGGCCCCAAACGTTAAAAGATTCGACACCAAATCAATCCTGCATAGACGGGAACCATCGCTCTTTTCCTCCTAACGATAATCAAATGTCAATTAAGCATGCAATTGTCCACTAATTCTACCTTTTTTTCCTTTTATTGAAAAAAAAACAGCATGACAGATGATCCCGGGCCAGCTTACGTGTAGCCTGGCCCGGCAGCCTGGCGCTCAGTAAGAAAGAGAGTAGCTAGTGATCTGGACGATCCTGCTAGATAGGAGGCACGCAGGCTTAGGCCTCCTGGGCTTCCATGGCAGGGCCAATACAGGCCTGTAATGGCCTTCTCCTGAGTCAGATGGTTTAGGGCTTGTCCAAGGGCGGCCCTCAGTCGACACCCTCATAGGCCCTTAGCCGGCCTCGCTACTCAGTGCCCCCAGTCGGCACCCTCATAGGCCCTTAGCCGGCTTCGCTACTCAGTGCCCCCAGTCGGCACCCTCATAGGCCCTTAGCCGGCCTCGCTATTCAGTGCCCTCAGTCGGCACCCTCATAGGCCCTTAGCCGGCTTCGCTACTCAGTGCCCCAGTCGGCACCCTCATAGGCCCTTAACCGGCCTCGCTACTCAGTGCCCTCAGTCGGCACCCTCATAGGCTCTTAGCCGGCCTCGCTACTCAGTGCCCCAGTCGGCACAACCACTCCCTGTGACGATCCGCCTTCTCTAACATTCTCTCTTAAGGCGGGCGCCACATTTACTGGACCTTAACTTTACCTTATTCTTAGCCTTAGATTATAACTACTTGACTTCCTTTAACTTGCTATGAATTTTTTTTTTCTTCCTTCTCTCTTTTTTTTTCAAAAAAAACAAAACAACTTTAATTTTATTAGCTTGGCCAGGAATTAACCCCTAGACCTCTTAGTTGTAACACTAAAGCATTAACCAGCTGCTCTACACAACTTCTTTTTAATGGTACCAGTCGACTGCTATATATCCAGTCGACTGGTATCGGCCACAGCAAGTTTCTGGGCGCGGCACCAGTCGACTGGCCTCGTAGCAGTCACCTGGTGCGTCGAACAGAAGCTACTGTTCGATAGGGCAGTCGACTGGTTCTGAACCAGTCGACTGGCACGCCTGAAAACCTGCATTTCAGACCTGAAAACTCGTTTCAAAAGTCCACAATTCACATACCTCCAATGTATACAAAGACATTACTCCATTTCTATACTCTATATTAGTTTTATAAACATTTTAGCAACTCAAACGAATCCGATAACTTGAAATTAGAATCCTTGCGAGATTTAACAAAACTATAAAATGTAAGCAAAACACTCTAGAGTTTGTACCAAACTTAACCCCTATGCGTAGTTTAAACAAAGTCCTTCATTCTACCACTTCAAAATACCAAAACACATGTTCTACAAGGCTTAGCCCAAAGATCTCTTCCACGGTTTCGCCGCCACTGAACATCAATGCAAGTCTCTTCGCCTCCTTAACTTATGCTTTTTCTTTACCTTTATCTGCAATAAAAGGAAAATGCAACTAATAAGCAAATTGCTTAGTAAGTAAATCCTAACTCACAAATCCAAACGATAAGGGATAAACATGCTCTTTTCAAATAATGCTTACTTCAAAACACATGTCCTTTGAAATACTTACACATGGAAACTTTCACATACTTATCATGCTCAATCATGCTTGAAAACATTTACTAGCATTAAAACATTGGCAAATCTAACATGCTCATAATTTCTTTTGAGACTTGCTACTTATGCATTTCCATACTTTAAACCCCTAACTTCCTTGCTCTTGCTCTTTAACATGCTTGTAACATAACAATGTTAACATACTTAGCAAAACATATGCTTAAACTGAAAACACTTACATATACTCATATACTTCAAAATAATAATCAACTTTCTCAGGCCTTGACATTGTACCATGGTATCAATGTACCAATGCGCGCATCCCTAATAGGTTTCGGGGTAGCTAGCCACCGCACCCTATTAGAGCTTCTTTCTAACTTTCTGTGGGCCTCTCTTTTGCCCGGTACATGTCACTTTACAAAAGTAAAATACTTTCTTATTCATAATGCTTATACTTATCAAGCTATCTTTCTTTTTACATAAATCTTTGCACTACAAAACCTTACCTTTCTTACTTGGAACTTTCATCGAGCACCTTGCGTGCCCTTAACCCAAAACTCAATTTTGGGACTTTTCAAGAACTTGGTCTTCCATCCTTAGATCACATACATAAAAATCTACTCCAATTCAAGTTCTATGATTAAAAACATGTATTCTTGAGAAACTTAATCACACAATAAGCCCTATTCTCCAAGCATGCAGATAAATCACAAAATCAAGGTTCTACAATGAGAAAACTACATGCGAAGCTACTCCTATTGCAGGTGAGTGATTTACTTACCCTTTTCTTGAAGAAACTCACTAAGTATCTCGAAATTCCTAGCGTAGGGTTCTTTTCCTCTTCCTTTGCAAGAAAACTTCACCCTTGGCCCTAGGGAAGAAGCCCTAGGTTTTCTACTTCAAGAGGAAGAAGGAGGAAGAAAACTCCCCCTTTCTCCCTATTTTCGCAACCTCCTCCCTCTGCTCGCGCGGCCTCCCGAAACCCTAAAAGGGGTCTTAACACAACTTAAGTGGAAGTTTAAATACCTCTTCATGAAACGGGCTAAATCAACTATAATATTATTTCATTTCATCTTTTTTTGTGCTTGATACCCTAGCCCAGCTGGTTACTTGGATGCCCTTAAGGCTTTGCTCCCTTGTGGTCGCGGGATCAAATCCCACCCGACCACCTTATTTTTTTCTTTCTATTTTTAATCCGAAAAAATGCTATAAAATTCTGAAAAATCCCTAATAATACTAGAAAATTATTGGGTGTTACACTCCCTGACACCGGACTACCAGAAGCTGTACGGGGTCGGCGCAGGACCTTAGTCATCCTGGCCACCAGCGGCGGGTATATCGCCGAGGTATTGATATGCCTGCCATAGCCTGTCCCCCGTACCTCGACCACATGCCCTGGTATCAGACCGAGCGGCGTCCAACGGCGCCAACTCTTAAGTTGATAGGGCCTCTTTCCTTAATACAGCATGTGCCACTTTGTCTTGCCACCCCTGGACACACATTACCCTGTCCTCGCTACGCGACAGCGGGTGACAGGCGGGGCAGAACCTGTCAGCTTCCCCGGCTACATATACTCCTCACTCCGCATTTCCCAGGTACGCGCGATAGTGCAATTCTCATACTGTTCTATTGCTTTCCATTGCCACCGTCGTGTACTGACTTGACCGTCGGAGTGCCTGGCCGGGGACTTTTCCCGGCGGGTTCTAACAGTCTCTGTTTTGCAGATTGGGAGCGACCCAGCTCGTCACGCCACTTCAACGACCTCACTCACCACGGAGACTCGTCCAGCTGTAAGGGCGTCTGACTCACTTCGCGACAGGATCAAATTTGGCGCTAGAAGGAGGGCACACCAGCAGCCTGATCGGAAGTGAAGATGGATGAGCTGTTGGGACCGGGTGAATGTTGACAAGGATACGGGTTCGTAAAATTTTAAATTTTTACGTGCAGCGGAAGAATTAGCATAAAATAATTTCTCAAATTATTTTAACCACGTATCTAGCATGCAACCTTATGATGTGTGGACATGATCATAAATTAAAACTTTGCGGAAAAGTAAACTAATTTACTTTGTACCTCGCGTAACTCGAAGAAAGGGACGAGATCCAACCGTAGCGTCCCTTGGAAGCTCCGCCTCTATTCGCGTCCACACCGAGTTCTCTTCGGGATGACTTCGCAAAGTCACGAGTTTTATGCCGACGAGAACTACTAGATTCTCTAAAGGCATAACTAGAAGATCAAGAGAGAAGAAAGAAAACTAACCACCAAGAAACGGAATCTAAATTCCAGGAAGGAAGGAGATGCTATCCGCTTCTTCTTCTTCTTGGTTGACTTCTCCTTGGAGATGATAGCTCACGGCAACCCTTGGATGGGGAGGATGGTGCGCCGACCCTAGGTGGGATGGACGCCGGCCCTAGGGTGAGCAAGGGGTGCCGGCCCTAGGAGGAAGAGAAAGGGAGAGAATAAGAGAGAGAGGGAGAGAACTACTAGATCTCTTGATAACTCAATTAGGAATTCAAGGCTTGCCTTTGGTTCCTTTATATAGTAGCATCTCCCTTGCCAAGTCTCCTTCTTAACGAAATTTTCATAAAAAATTTATCCTATAAATTTTTCTTATGAATTATATCGTTTAAGCCAAGTTTTATTATAACTAACTTTATAATAAAACAAATACATCTCTCCTTTTATTATGGAATAAATTTTTTACAAGAAATTTATAAATTTTCTTATTATGGAAAAATCAATTCATAATTGATTAAAATAAACCATTCCATGGATCATTTTAATTTCCATAAAAAGAATAAATTTCTATAAATTTCTTTATATAAATTTCTTTATACAAATTTATTTATCCATAATTTATAAAACAATTCGCGCTAGATTTATTTTATTAATTAAACCAAATAAATTGGTTCTCTCCCCAAGTGGTGGCCGGCCAAAACAAAGAGGGTGGGCACCCTCTTTGGCCGGCCAAACCGAGCCGAGCCCATCGCGAATTAAACTCATTTAATTCGCCCAATAAGCCTTCAAAAGACTTAGCCATTTTTAGCTTCCGTTGCGCCTCTGATTAACTCAGATTCGACTTATTTCTCTTGATCGGAAAATCCAATTTTCAACTTGTTTTAAATCCCTCGGATTACTCGTAGTGCGTGTGACTAAATAGGCTTTCGATTTATGTTGGTCGTCTATAATCAATTAATTATAGAACGATCATGAGTGGCACCTAGTAGTACATCATGACCCCCAATTAATCGAAAGATCAACGGTTGACCTCAGAAGTAATTCTGAAACCCTTCAGCAGCTCTAATGAATCGTGCCCCATTCCCTTCACCATCTTATACCCACTTGGTTCAGGACATGGTCTGTGTGTGTCAGTCCCCACTAGGCTGACTACGTCACACCTAGCCCAAGTAGTGTCTTTCTCGTCCTTTGGATTTCTAATTACTCTCATGTATTTAAGAGACTCATACTCTAAACATGACATGCTCTGGCCAGAGGCTTTGAGTAACAATCCGACGATAGGCCTGGGTATACATCTCCTCGCAAGGAGTGGTGAATCCTTTGTAGGCTGTTCAAACATCTTCGGGCACTTCGGCTTATACCCAATCATCCTGGGTCCACACCTCCTTGGAGATGCTTGCTTAAGATGTTAAAGTATAAGTCTCCATGACCAAGATGAGTTGAACACCGCAAGTCAAAGGAACATCGCACTTAAGCTGCAGTAAGTGTTGGTGTAGGAAGCACCATATCGAACCTGGTTTTGATATTGGCAAAGGATTCAAAGTTAAGTTTATTTGTGATCTAACGTTGTTACTCAAGTGTGCAGAAAAAGCCTTAGCGAAGGACTGCTAGGCACCTGGCGAAGGACTGCCAGTATCTAAGCCCTAGCGAAGGACTGCTAGGCACCTGGCGAAGGACTGCCAGTATCCAAGCCCTAGCGAAGGACTGCTAGGCAACTGGCGAAGAACTGCCAGCATCCAAGCCCTAGCGAAGGACTGCTAGGCAACTGGCGAAGGACTGCCAGTATCCAAAACCCTAGCGAAGGACTGCTAGGTAACTAGCGAAGGACTACCAGTATCCAAAGCCCTAGCGAAGGACTGCTAGGCGCCAGGCGAAGGACAGCTTGGACTGAAGCCCTAGCGAAGGAATGCTAGGCACCGGGCGAAGGACAGCTCGGCATCCAAGCCCTGACAAAGGACCGTCAGGCAAAAGTCCAACCAAAGGAGCGGTTGGCATCAGGTACATTCTCCCGAGAGGAGTAGGTGAGGACGCGTTCCCCGTCGAGGGAACAGTAGGCGTCGGTTCGACCTAGGGCTCCATTTTGGAGACCAAAGTCAGAACCAAGACAGCTAAGGCTGTATAAATAAATATTTTATTGTTGCATTGTGTTTTGGACTAACCCTGGATGCAGGACCGAAGGAACGTGTGTCTGCAGCTCAGAAAGCCTCAAAGGAGAGAGGCAATGGCTGAGTAGGGCGCCCGGAGTGTCCCGGGCGCCCCCAAGGTGCATACAAAACAAGTAAAGAGAAAAAGGGTTCGAATAGATGCTGGGTCGGGCGCCCCCGCTGCTCCCGGGTGCCCCCAGCGTCCCGGGCGCCCCCATGCGCATGCCTCAAACCAGAAGCCTTCGAAGCCAGAAGATAAGATTTGATCCGGTCAATCCGGGCGCCCCGAGCGCTCCGGGCGCCCCGAGCGCTCCGGGCGCCCCGGTCAAAGCGGATCCCGAAGATAAGGGGATCAGACGCTGACCGAGATTGAACCGGATCGAAGGACACGTGGGGGGCGCCCCCGACGTCCCGGGCGCCCCTTGGCCCTATATAAAGGGCCCTCGACCAAGGCTTCCACAGCATCAATTCTTTCAACACCTCAAAGCTCTTCTACGCTCGTGTCTTGCTCCGGAAACACTCCAACTCGAGCCGACGACGTCCCGCTGCCCCGAAAAAGTCAATACACTCCGGACGTCAGTAACGAAGAGTGCAATTCTTTATTATTATTTTCGTGCACTTACTTTGTAACCAAATTCTGTAACTATTATTGCGCTTCATATAGAATTGCCCAAAGTAAACGGTCAACGACCGTGGGCCTTGGAGTAGGAGTCGACACAGGCTCCGAACCAAGTAAAATCGACTGTCTCTGTGTTGTGTTTATTTTTACTTTCGTTGTGCAATTGCTCTTTACGAAATTCCGAACGATTTCCGATATTCACCCCCCCTCTATCGGTTTTCTCGATCCAACAAGTGGTATCAGAGCGGGGTAGTTCAAACTTGGTGCAACCACCAGTTTGAAAGTTTTTCGGATTTACGAAATTTTTTATCTTATTTCTTTTCTTTTTTTAATCAACACCACTACATCTTTTCCGCCTTTTATTTTAAAAATAAATAATATCTGTGGGTGAATTTAAAATCGCTACGCCTTTTTCAAATTTGAATTCTCATTTTTTCACCATAAGTCAGAATTGATAAAATAACTAATTTTTGAAAATTTATCATAAAACTTTTTTATTATTATTTTTTTCAAAAATCGTGCGACATTAATTTGAGCAAATTTTCTCCCAACATTAAAGTCTTATCTTTTCATCATTAATCAAAATTGATAAAGCCACCATTTTCAAAAATTAGTCAAAACTTTTTCTTAATATTTTATTATTTTGCCTCGAAACTCATGCAGTTTTTTTTGGATATTTTTCTCTCTCCCGCACTACTAATCCAAGACCAAGTCTTGGTACATTTCTATTTTTTTCTTTTTGTGTGCAAGATCTATCGTTTTAAATGGCTAATCAAGAATGGAACAGTGTCCGTCCACCACTTTTCTCCGGCAAAAACTTCAACTCCTGGAAAAGTCTAATGGAGTCCCTTCTGAAGGCCCACATGGACATATGGCGGATCATCCAAACGGGATTCTCTTTTCCCGTAAAAGACGAGTTATCAATCGAGTGGGATAAACTGGATAAACGAACCCTCAACCAAATAGAGACCGATGCAAGGGCAACTACAATCCTACAATGTGGTCTAACCAAGGAGCAACTCGAACTAGTAGGTCCATGCAAATGTGCTAGAGAAATCTGGGAAAAATTGGTTAACCTTCATCAAGAGATCACAGATGAAGAAGAAGATCAGGTAAATTATCTTGCCCTTTCAGTCCAAGCACAAACAGCCGAGTCAGAGTCTAAACCCGAATCCAAAATCGAACCAGAATTAGACGACGAATTGACTGAGACGGTAACCGATTTCAAATTCTTTTCAAATTTAGAATTAAATAATCAAACAGATACTATAATGGTCGAGGAAGGTGTAAATTTTATTGCAGGGAAAACTCCTAAAGAACCACCAAAGAAGGAGCTTCAACCAGTACCCGAGTCTGACTCAGACACAGAATCAGAAGATGAGCCTAGATCCGAGGAGGCAAGAATCAAGGAGGAGATTCCCAATAAGGAACCAAAAGGTAAAAGTGTAAAATCAGATTTTAATCATGTAATTTGTTACACATGCAGGGAGAGAGGGCACTACCAAAGTGAGTGTCCTACTCGTAAGATTCGAACGACACCACCGACGGCGACAAAGGAATCATCTCCAAAAGCACGAAAGAATAAAAGTCGTATTCAATGCTTCAAGTGCCAGGAGTTCGGGCATTACAAAAGTGAATGCACAGATAAAAGAGCTACCAAGAATGCCGAACAAACAATCAACAAAGGTAAATTTACAGTGTTTGAAAATTCGTTATTTACCTTGAATAATGTGATTGATTCATGTAACTTAATTAAAACAAATTTCAGAACATTGAAACAAGAAAATGAAACCCTAAAACATAAGGTCAATAAGTTAGAAAATTTAATTCATAATCTTGCTGATTTCGAAAATCCGGAGTATTACTCCAATTGTGACCTTACCTAGACAATTGTTTGTGTTAATTATGTGTTTCTTTTTATTTAAGTTATTTATTTTTTGCTTAAAATTAGGAATGGTTAGTATAAGGACTGAACAAACTTAACTGAAACTTGACAATACAGTATTGGGTGGAGGTGAGATGATAGTGTTGGATCGGGTTGGTCCGTCTAGAGGGGGGTGAATAGACGGAAACGAAATATGAAATCGAAGGCACTCGTCTTTTAAAAAATAACTTGGTCGCAACTAAGAACGTTGCTTCCAAGGCAGTGGACGCTCAATTAAAATCTCCTTGTGGCGGAGAAGCCTTACAATAAAAGCACACTAGACTATAGAGAGAGTTACAATAGAATTGAATTAATTGAATTCTAAAGTAAAACCTCTAAGTCTATTTATAGCCTAAGAGAATAAATCTGGATTGTTGATTGTTGATCACTTTTCTCTTGGCCGTTGATCCATGGATGTAATCTGGATGGTTGATCTTGGATGGGATTAAATTGCATCCATTGGATTTGATTAAAGGATAATGTAACATTATCCTTTAAGTTTTAATTGTTTTAATTAAAACTTTATCTTTCCTCGAGATGGCTGTTGGAATCTCCATGTCGCTGTTGTAATCTCTAAGTAGCAATATTGGCAACATTTTATTGTCATCGCCCTTTAGTCCAAATTGTAAGTGGGTTAGTGTTTGTTGTTGAGGTCTCGGGTTCGATCCTTCGTGGCACCAACTAATTTTCTCTTTTCTTTTGGGCGCTTGGACTAGTCTTTTTGATTCTTCGTCTTCTGGGTGATTTCTGGCCAACCGGAGTTAGGCTCACCCGAACCCGACTCCGACCTTTCGTCCCTCGAGCGTCCTTCCTCCCGGCTTCTCGTCCCTCGGACACCGCGCACGTCCTTCTCGCTCCACCGGTGTACTCTTCCGCAGCTTCCACATCCCTCGGATTGTACCAAGCCCGTCGGCTCACTTCCCCGCACAATCCTTCTCGTCCGCTACGTCTTACGCTCGACTTCCTCCATACCTAAGCTCCTGCACACTTAGCAGAGGGATTAAAACCAACAGGACCTAACCTAACTTGGTTGATCACATCAAAACCAACTGGGGCACCAACAATCTCCCCCTTTTTGATGTGTATCAACCCAAGTTTAGTTAGGGATAAACAACAAACAATAATAGTATTGTAACAGAATTAAGCATAAAAAATTTTGCAATCGTGTACATAACCTCCCCCGAACTACTCTCCCCCTTTGATCACAGCAAAAATGGGACAAAAAAAATAGGGAAGGGAAAATATAATTAGGGAAGAAGATAAATTTTAAGTGTGATAATAAATATTCTAAGTAAAAAGAATCGCATTATCACAAATTTTTCAAATTTAAAATGGCATATTTTTTCAAAAGTTAATTCCAATTTTTTTTTAAAAAAAAAGATTTCAATAAACGATTACTAAAAAATCGAACATTTATGAAAAAAATCTGAATATCTTTGTCAAAGTCGAAGATGAAGATATGAGTTTAGACAAAAATTTTCAGCTTTAAATTTGTTTATCAAGTCTGAAAATAACAGATAAGAGTTTTGAAGAATATTTTTTTTAAAAAAATAAAAAATACTTCAAATTTTTTTTAAAAAAAAATTATAATGAGTTTTTCCACTATATCTTAATCATGAAAAATTAGATCAATAAAAATAAATTATTTATCTATTTTTTTTAAATTTTAATTTCAAATTTTGACCGAAAATATTTGAAAAATATTAACATATCTTTTGTAAAAGAATTCTGCACACAAAAAAAACTTATCAGTTTAAAATAAATTTTGGAACCCAAAATAAATTTTCATCTACGGGGTTAATCAAAAACATTGGAGGAATATAATTTCTAGAAATTTTCCTAATCTGGCCCTTATGATTTTTAACATACCAATTCAGATTTTTAGGATAAAAATTCTTTTTAATTCTTAAACATGCAATATCATTTTCTAATTTCTCCACTAGATTCTTTAAATTTTCATTTTCTATTTTTAATTGGTCGGATAGAACAGATGAGCATACAGTGCCAAATCTTTCTTTTAACTCAGAGTTTTCTATCTCCAATTTATTCATCAACTTAAGCATGGATTTTATTACCGAGTAGATTCGAGCAGGTGGAAGTAGACATACCTCACTTACCGGGTCGGTTTCGAAAAGCGAGGTTCCTCCTTCGTCGTCGCTTTCTTCTGACGTCTCTCCCCCTTCATCAGTGCTCCCTTCTTGATGGTTTGCCATCAGCGCAAGTCCCGCGTATTCTTGACCTTCCGACTCCTCTGACGAGGACTCATCGTCGAGTTGGATCTTCCTTGTGTTCAGTGCGGCGATGTCTGATTTCTTATTCTTCTCTTCATGCAATTCTAGGAATTTCTCCCAGAGCTCTTTTGCCGAGTTGTAATTCTCGATGCGGTTAATTTCTTGCGCGGGAAGAACGGCTAGTAGATGAAATTCAGCTTTGCCGTTTGCTTCAAAGTCTGATTTCTCCTTCTTGGTCCACGACTTTATTTCTTATCCTTGCCGTTGTTGTCTTTAGGAACTGAAAAACCATTTTTCATAATTATTAGCAATTCAATATCAGTTTTAAAAAATACCTGCATTCGGCGCTTCCACATCGCGAACTCCCCCTCAAACTTCGGTGGGTAGATTACGGCCCCAACCATTTTCTTAAAATTGCTGCAGTTGGCGATTAGTCCTTCTGCGGCGACCTTGGCTCTGATACCACTTGTTGGATCGGGTTGGTCCGACTAGAGGGGAGTGAATAAACGGAAACGAAATATGAAATCGAAGGCACTCGTCTTTTAAAAAATAACTTGGTCGCAACTAAGAACGTTGCTTCCAAGGCAGTGGACGCTCAATTAAAATCTCCTTGTGGCGGAGAAGCCTTACAATAAAAGCACACTAGACTATAGAGAGAGTTACAATAGAATTGAATTAATTGAATTCTAAAGTAAAACCTCTAAGTCTATTTATAGCCTAAGAGAATAAATCTGGATTGTTGATTGTTGATTGTTGATCACTTTTCTCTTGGTCGTTGATCCATGGATGTAATCTGGATGGTTGATCTTGGATGGGATTAAATTGCATCCATTGGATTTGATTAAAGGATAATGTAACATTATCCTTTAAGTTTTAATTGTTTTAATTAAAACTTTATCTTTCCTCGAGATGGCTGTTGAAATCTCCATGTCGCTGTTGTAATCTCTAAGTAGCAATATTGGCAACATTTTATTGTCATCGCCCTTTAGTCCAAATGGTAAGTGGGTTAGTGTTTGTTGTTGAGGTCTCGGGTTCGATCCTTCGTGGCACCAACTAATTTTCTCTTTTTTTTGGGGCGCTTGGACTAGTCTTTTTGATTCTTCGTCTTCTGGGTGATTTCTGGCCAACCGGAGTTAGGCTCACCCGAACCCGACTCCGACCTTTCGTCCCTCGAGCGTCCTTCCTCTCGGCTTCTCGTCCCTCGGACACCGCGCACGTCCTTCTCGCTCCACCGGTGTACTCTTCCGCAGCTTCCGCGTCCCTCGGATTGTACCAAGCCCGTCGGCTCACTTCCCCACACAATCCTTCTCGTCCGCTACGTCTTACGCTCGACTTCCTCCGTACCTAAGCTCCTGCACACTTAGCAGAGAGATTAAAACCAACAGGACCTAACCTAACTTGGTTGATCACATCAAAACCAACTGGGGCACCAACAGATAGTACGGTAGGGAAACCAATTCTAATAAGATCAAGTTTACTTGATCTCTTTAGACTGGTGAAACTAGCCGAAGCTACCGATCCAAAATCCAAACTAGTTAGACCAGAACTTTTTCAAAGATTAATTTTGAAAATGAAATTTCATTAAACGGTTTGTCAAGGAAAGGGTTGATGATCCAATAAGGCTACGGCCAAAGAAGGCCTAGTGCCTCGCCAAGACCTGGAAGCCAATTTTTGAATTTCAAATTCAAAATTACCTTTTGTTAAATTCAAATCTAACACAATTTTCAGTTAAGTATAGATTAAAACTAATTATTTTTTGAATTAATCTAAATTTTCAAAATTAAAATATTTGTCTCACAAAACCCATAAGGTTAACATGCTTGGTCATGTAGAACTGGGTGAGACATCTAGGACTTATAAGCATAATTCGCTATCTTTGTAAATAAAAAAAAATGTTTTCAAAAGTTATTCAAAATTATCCTTTTTTTTTGTTTACGGTACCCTACTCTTTCAATTCTAACATTTTTTTAAATTTCATGTTAATAGACTTGTTTTAAATATAATCCAGGGCTTGTTTTGTTTTAGTCATTAATTGGTCAAACATGGTCAAAATAGTCAACCCTAGTCAACCCTAGTCAACATAGTCAAACTTGCTCAACACTAAAACCCCTTAAGGAACTTAGATAAAAACCAAACTGTGTCAAATCTAAGGGGAGATCAAATTAAAAGAAGAAGTTTAAAAATACTATGTTTTCCAATAATCAATATTTTTTTAAATTGTGCTTTACAAAAACCATTATTATTTCAAAATATTTTTCGAAAACAGGGTTTCTGCACAAATTGAATTTACTAAAAATTATACCCTGCTAGTATTCAAAACTACCCTTTTGATGTTAGTAAACCCTAAAGACACAAAGGAAGGTCTACTTAATGATCTACAAGGACTCCAAGGATGTGTCAAATTTAGGGGGAGTCTAAACCAAAAGAAATTATTTCTAACAAGTATTTTCCTTGGCATTTATCCTTGAAATTATTAAATAATTCTTTTGATATGAACTGAACCCTAAGAACTCAGAGGAAGAATACTTGTGGTCAACAAGCTTCCAAGGACTGTATCAAGTTTAGGGGGAGGTCAAATTAAAAGAGTTATTAAACATTTCTAAATAATATGTTTTCATACACTATATTTTCAAAATTGTGTCGAAAACATTTGTCTTACAAAATAATATTATTTTAAAATGTTTTGTTTGAAATACCTTTTGAAATAATATTTACTTGGGTTGAAAATTTTCCAGGACACTTAGGAAAATGTCCTTATAGTTAATAAGGTTTCCTAGGATTGTGTCAGACTGGAAAAGAAACCAAGTAAAGTATCATGATCTCAAAATAACATTAAATTCCTTTAAAATATTATGTTTAAAAGTACTTACATGCATACTTTTCAAAAGTACTTATATTTTCCAAATTTTGCATAATATCTCAAAATATAATGTTTTAAAAAGTTCTAATACTTTTCCAAGGCAATAGTGTTCTAAGTACGTGAATTTTCTAAAGACTTGATTAAAAATACAAAATCCTTTTTCAAAATTGCACAATATCTTTCAAAGCGGAGTCTTTTTAGTGCAATTTAATCTGTGTGCTTTCAAAATTATACAAAGTATTTTTATATTTTCAAAACTCATAAGCTCTGATCCACATAATTTTTCCTTAAATTTTTTTAAAAAAGTTCCTTATTGATATATGGCCAAGAGAGAGAAAATTCCAAATTTTATCTTGTTTTCACTAAGTATTCTTAAGTGCTTTAAAATTGGTCTAAGCATCTTTCAAAACCTCTAAAGCACTAAGTGCAGTTATTTTGAAAATATTTCTAAGTAAAATTTTTCTTAGCAAACAAATCTATGTTTCAGCAAAAACTTGTCTATTTAAAGGTTTTCCTAATAAAAATGGTTGTTAATACACAAAATATGCTCCAAGGAAATTTCTCTATGAGTGCAAAAGTTGAAACTTTTTAAGGAAAACTTGTTTTCAAAATGTTGGCTAAGTAAGTTACTTTAAGTTTTTCTTGAAAACTATGTTACAAGTTTTTGCAAGCTTTTTCTAAAATATAAGTAGAAGAGTTATCACATTAAGGGGGAGCTTCATGTATTTTCAAAACATCCATTACTTTGAAAATTATGAAATCCATTACTTAAAGTTTCTTTTGAAAACTATGCTTTTGAACTCCTTTACTTAAATTTATTTTGGTAAAACTCAAACCTCCCTATTAGATACCTTGTTCACCCATGTTTATTTTTGATATATGTCAAAGGGGGAGGAAAGGTCAAAGTTAAGTATTATAACACAAGTACTCAGGGTTTTAAGGGGAGTATAAGAAATAAAGGTTTTTTTTATGAGAAATAAAGGTTTTTTTTCAAATCTTACCTTGCGTTAGTAAATGTTATAAAGTTTTTACTTAACATTGAATTGTGTAAAATTGCTATACTTCATTTTTACATTATGTTCTTAACAGTTATAAAGTTTTTTTTACTTAACTTTGAATTGTGTTGCCATAATCAAAAAGGGGGAGATTGTTGGTGCAGGAAGCACCATATCGAACCTAGTTTTGATATTGGCAAAGGATTCAAAGTTAAGTTTATTTGTGATCTAACGTTGTTACTCAAGTGTGCAGAAAAAGCCCTAGCGAAGGACTGCTAGGCACCTGGCGAAGGACTGCCAGTATCCAAGCCCTAGCGAAGGACTGCTAGGCAACTGGCGAAGAACTGCCAGCATCCAAGCCCTAGCGAAGGACTGTTAGGCAACTGGCGAAGGACTGCCAGCATCCAAGCCCTAGCGAAGGACTGTTAGGCAACTGGCGAAGGACTGCCAGTATCCAAAACCCTAGCGAAGGACTGCTAGGTAACTGGCGAAGGACTGCTAGTATCCAAAGCCCTAGCGAAGGACTGCTAGGCGCCAGGAGAAGGACAGCTTGGACTGAAGCCCTAGCGAAGGAATGCTAGGCACCGGGCGAAGGACAGCTCGGCATTCAAGCCCTGACAAAGGACCATCAGGCAAAAGTCCAACCAAAGGAGCGGTTGGCATCAGGTACATTTGTTGGATCGAGAAATGCGAGAGAGGGGGGGTGAATGTCGCAATTCGTTCGGATTTAAAAAGAGCGGGTGCGCAGCGGAAATAAAAGAGAACACAACAACGCAAACACAGCCGGTTTACTTGGTTCGGAGCCTGGGTCGACTCCTACTCCAAGGCCCACGGTCGTTGACCGTTTTCTGCGGGCAATTCTATAAGTTCGCAAAAGTTTACACACAAATAATAATAAAAATATTCTCGTAAACTTAAATACAACTCTTGTTACCGACGTCCGGTGAAGATTGAAGTTCTGGAGCAGCGGGACGTCGTCGGCTTGAGTTGGCAGCTTTCTGGAGCGTGTCGTGGAAGCAGAAGAGCGTAGAATTGTCGAAGGAATTGGTTGTTCAAGAATAGGGTCGAGGCCCTCTTTATATAGGGCAGGGGGCGCCCGACATGCTCGGGGCGTCCCCCACGTGGCTCTTGATCCGGCGAGCCCTCTGGTCAAGGCTGATCTCTTCATCTTCGGGATCAGCTTTGACCGGGGCGCTCGACGCGCGCGGGGCGCCCGGTTGACCGGTCAAAGCGTCATCTTCAGGGCTTCGCGAGAGTGAGCTGCAGCAGCCTTCAGTGGCGTGGCACAGTGGGCGCCCGAGACACGCGGGGCGCCCGACACACGCGGGGCGCCCCCAATTGCGCTGCTGTTGGGGCGTTTACCTCTCTGCTAACTTTGGGTTGACTCTGGGGCGCCCGACACATCCGGGGCGCCCTGCTCAGCTACGGCCTCACTCCTTTGAGGCTCTCTGAGCTGCAGAAACACAGTCCTTCGGTCCTGCATCCAGGGTTAGTCCAAAACAGCAAATAATAAGTTAGTTAAAACAGCCTTAGCTGTCTTGGTTCTGACTTTGGGTCTCCAAAATGGAGCCCTAGGTCGAACCGACGCCTAATGTTCCCTCTAGGGGAACGCGTCCTCACCTACTCCTCTCGGGAGAATTTACCTGGTGCCAACCGGATCCTCCAGTTGGACTTTTGCCCGGCAGCCCTTCGCCAGGTCTTGGTTTTAGCCTAGCAGCCCTTCGCCAGGACTTGGTTTTCGCCTAGCAGCCCTTCGCCAGGACTTGGTTTTCGCCTAGCAGCCCTTCGCCAGGACTTGGTTTTCGCCCAGCAACCCTTCGCCAGGACTTGGTTTCCTGACAGCCCATCGTCAGGTGCCTAGCATCCCTTCGCTAGGACTTGGTTTTCGCCCAGCAACCCTTCGCCAGGACTTGGTTTCCTGACAGCCCATCGTCAGGTGCCTAGCAGCCCTTCGCTAGGACTTTGTTTCCTGCACTCTCAAGCAGCATTGTTAGACAACAAATAACCCTTAACTTTGAATCCTTTGCCAATATCAAAACAAGGTTCGATCTGGTGCTTCCTGCACCAACATTCTCCCGAGAGGAGTAGGTGATGACGCGTTCCCCGTCGAGGGAACAGTAGGCGTCGGTTTGACCTAGGGCTCCATTTTGGAGACCAAAGTCAGAACCAAGACAGCTAAGGCTGTATAAATAAATATTTTATTGTTGCATTGTGTTTTGGACTAACCCTGGATGCAGGACCGAAGGAACGTGTGTCTGCAGCTCAGAAAGCCTCAAAGGAGAGAGGCAATGGCTGAGTAGGGCGCCCGGAGTGTCCCGGGCGGCCCCAAGGTGCATACAAAACAAGTAAAGAGAAAAAGGGTTCGAATAGATGCCGGGCCGGGCGCCCCCGTGCTCCCGGGCTCCCCCGCTGCTCCCGGGCGCCCCCGCTGCTCCCGGGCGCCCCCAGCGTCCCGGGCGCCCCCATGCGCATGCTCGAACCAGAAGCCTTCGAAGCCAGAAGATAAGATTTGACCCGGTCAATCCGGGCGCCCCGAGCGCTCCGGGCGCCCCGGTCAAAGCGGATCCCAAAGATAAGGGGATCAGACGCTGACCGAGATTGAACCGGATCGAAGGACACGTGGGGGGCGCCCCCGACGTCCCGGGCGCCCCCTGGCCCTATATAAAGGGCCCTCGACCAAGGCTTCCACAGCATCAATTCTTTCAACGCCTCAAAGCTCTTCTACGCTCGTGTCTTGCTCCGGAAACACTCCAACTCGAGTCGACGTCCCGCTGCCCCGAAAAAGTCAATACACTCCGGACGTCGGTAACGAAGAGTGCAATTCTTTATTATTATATTCGTGCACTTACTTTGTAACCAAATTCTGTAACAATTATTGTGCTTCATATAGAATTTCCCAAAGTAAACGGTCAACGACCGTGGGCCTTGGAGTAGGAGTCGACACAGGCTCCGAACCAAGTAAAATCGACTGTATCTCTGTGTTGTGTTTATTTTTACTTCCGCTGTGCAATTGCTCTTTACGAAATTCTGAACGATTTCCGATATTCACCCCCCCCCCCTCTATCGGTTTTATCGATCCAACAGTAAGAACTTCACTGACATATCTATATAGATTACCATATGAAGTTTTACAGCTAGTCACTCCAATGAACTAGTTCCCTTAACTAGCATCCATGTTTATCTCCGGACATCCCAATGTCACCAGCCAGTGAGAATCAGCTGATTAGAGAATAACCCATGCTAGTCTCAACAGAATTGATAGTGTCTGTTTTTATCAATTCATCGACTAGGGATATTTTCAATACTTCACAATTGCACATGTAGAGATAATCACTAGTTGTGATCTCATCACAAATTCTCTTATACTGTGAATTGTATTGTGGACATTCAGTAGATGAGTTTAAGATCCCAATCAAATACACAAACATGTATACTCAAATAGTGAATTTTCATTTATTAAAATAAATGTTTACAATTATAAGGCGATTGCCTTAGGACACTTCTCTCATATCACTAACATGAGCCTTACGATATCAACCTGGATATCTCTCGAGGGGAGTACGAGGTACTCATGGCTACGCGAGCTCAGTAGAGAGCTTCTCAAAGGCTCTCCCAAGCTGCTAGCCAAGGGCCTCAGGGCCCAGAGCCGGTGGCGCGTCGTGTCTCAGGGGGGCAAGGTAGGCCTGCTGTGCCTGAAGGGGGTCCCGCACCTCCCCCTGCGATTGTCCCCCGGGAGCAACCCGGCGAGGCCCATTCAGTGTCCGCTGAAGCCTCGGTTTCCAATCCGGTGCGCGGGAGACGGCCGGATAAGGGAAAGGCTCCAGCTGACCCTGCTTCAGCCGTGCCGGTGCGTAGCCCTTTCGCTTCTTGGATCTTGGAAGATCCCGTGCCCCACCACCTTCGTTTCTTCACCATCCCTGAGTACGTGGGGACCACGGACCCGGAGGAGCACTTGATGAAGTTCGAGAGTGCTGCTATGCTTCAGCAGTACCCGGAAGGCATTAAGTGTCGAGCCTTCCTAACCACACTCTCTGGTGCAGCCCAGAGATGGTTTGATCGGCTCCCAGACGGGTCGATCACGAACTTTGAAAAGTTCAAGAAGGTGTTCCTGCAGCACTTCGCTAGCAGCCGGAGGCACCACAAAACGAGCCTCAACCTGTTCGCCCTGAAGCAAAGGCCGAAAGAAACACTTTGGTCTTACATCCAGAGGTTCAATGAGTTGGCAATGGATGTGCCAACCGCCACGCAGGAAGTCATGGTGAGCGCATTCTCCCAGGGTCTGCAGGAGGGGGAGTTTTTCCGCTCGCTGATCAGGAAGCCCCCGAAGGACTTCGACAGCCTTCTTGGAAAGGCTGACAAGTATATCAACGTCGAGGAAGCGCAGGCGGCTCGGCGCAAGGAATCGGCGGCCCTATCACCCCCTCCTCCTGTGCACACTGCCAGGCCCTCAGGAGGACCCATTCGTAGTCCTCGGGGCCCCGCCGAGCATGCGGGCATGGAAAGGCGCCACGTGCAATAGGTGGCCCAGGGATGCTTCCCCGCCCGATGGAGGCCATACTGCAGCTTCCACCAAAGCCACGGGCACGCCACTGAGGAGTACCGACAAGCCGGCCGGGGTCGGGCTCAGGCCCCCAGAGGTCGAGGGCGACAAACACCTCCCGGACGAGGAGCAGACCGAGGCGGCCCGAACGCCGACCCAATGGCCGAGGAATTGCGAGAAAACCCTCCGGCTGCTCGAAATCTATTCCCTCAAGGGAACCGAGCAGTGGAAGAGGAGACGGAAGAAGAACGGGCCAACCAGCAAAGTGTTGTTCAAGGCGGCGTGCACGTCATCTCGGGCGGCCCGACCGGAGGAGATTCCCACCGGGCTCAGAAAGCCCAAGTACGCCGACTGGAGATCTATCAAGTTGGCACTAGTCTGGCCCAGGCAGAGGGGCCACAAATCAGTTTCGGGCCCCAAGATCTTCAGGGGTTGGAAGACCCCCACGATGACGCGCTGGTCATTACAGCCGTCATCGCAAATTATCAAGTCCACCGCATCATCGTGGACACAGGTAGCTCGGTCAACACACTCTACAAGAGGGCATTTGACTAGCTCCAGATTGAAAAGTCCCAGTTGGAGCTAGTGGCAACCCCGTTGTTTGGCTTCACGGGGAATACAGTATATCCCATTGGCCAGATTCGGTTGGTCGTCTCCCTGGGCGAAGAGCCATTGAAAAGGACTCGGTGGTCCACCTTTCTGGTGGTGGACGCCCCCTCATCCTACAACGTCATCTTGGGCCGCCCTGTTCTCAATGAGTTCTGGGCCGTCGCCTCCACCTTCTACCTAAAGGTTAAGTTCCCGGTCGGGGACCAGGTGGGAGAGGTCAGGGGCGACCAGAAGATAGCTCGAAGGTGCTACGTGGATGATGTTCGCGTAGACAGTCGCAAGGCCCCCCGTCCTTTCCCTGAGTGCAACATGGTTCAAGCCTCTCCTTGTCCAAGTTGAGGAAGACAAGGAAGAAGTGCAGCTCCTCCCCGACCGGGAAGAGTCCCGAGTCAAGATTGCGGCAGGACTGCCAGAGGAGCTGAGGAGGCCCCTGCTGGAGTGCTTGGCCCGCAATCAAGATGTCTTCGCCTGGACTGTCAAGGAGTTGAGAGGCGTCCGGCCGGAGGTTGCAGAACACCACCTCCACGTCTACCCCCACGCTCGGGATGTGAAACTAAGAAAGAGGGACTTCAGCACCGAGCAGAACAAAGCGATCAGGGCGGAGATCGAGAGGTTAACGGAGGCAGGGCACATCAGAGAGGTGCAATTCCCGTCCTGGCTAGCCAATGTGGTGCTGGTGCCTAAGCCGGACAACAGATGGCGAATCTGCATCGACTTCCGGGATCTCAACAAGGCCTGCCTGAAGGATTGTTATCCTTTGCCCTGGATTGATCAGATGGTGGACTCGACAGCAGGCAGCGAGTTCATCTCCATGTTGGACGCCTACCAGGGATATCATCAAGTACCCCTGGCAGTCGAGGATCAAGAAAAAGTTAGTTTCATCACGGCAGATGGTACTTATTGCTATACCGTTATGCCGTTTGGATTGAAGAACGCTGGGGCTACCTACCAGCGTATGATGAATAAGGTCTTCCGGTCCCAGATCGGGAGAAATGTGGAAGTATACGTTGATGACATCCTCATCAAATCCGCCCATGCTGACGACCTGGTGTCGGATGTCGAGGAAACCTGCCAAACGCTGCGGAGGTACGGGCTCAAGCTGAACCCAACTAAGTGCCTTTTTGGTGCCCGAAGGGGAAAATTCATGGGCTATATCGTAACCGAGCGGGGCATAGAAGCTAACCCGGGGAAGGTCAAGGCGTTGCTGGATATGCCCCCGCCCAGGAATCTACGGGAGGCTCAGAGGCTCGCAGGGCGAATCATGGCCCTGTCTCGGTTCATCTCCTGATCAGCAAGTGGAAGCGCATGGTCCTTACCCCACTCGCAGATGCATCAGACTCTTGAGCTGAATTTCCCGCAGCTCGGCTGCTCAGTAAGACGCGTGGCATCCCACGCTCCCTGAGTCCTGCCCGACTGTGTGCGCTATTATCCCGCGGCTCAGCTTGCCTGACCGTGTGTGCTTTCCCGCAGCTCGGCTGCTCAGTAAGACGCGTGGCGACCCACGCTCCCTGAGTCCTGCCCGACTGTGTGCGCTATTATCCCGCGGCTCAGCCTGCCTGACCGTGTGTGCTTTCCCGCAGCTCGGCTGCTCAGTAAGATGTGTGGCGTCCCACGCTCCTTGAGTCATGTCTGACTGTGTGCGCTATTATCCCGCGGCTCAGCCTGCCTGACCGTGTGTGCTTTCTCGCAGCTCGGCTGCTCAGTAAGATGCGTGGCGTCCCACGCTCCCTGAGTCATGCCCGTCTGTGTGCGCTATTATCCCGCGGCTAAGCATGCCTGACCGTGTGTGCTTTCCCGTAGCTCGACTGCTCAGTAAGACGCGTGGCGACCCACACTCCCTGAGTCCTGCCCGACTGTGTGCGCTATTATCCAGCGGCTCAGCCTGCCTGACCGTGTGTGATTTCCCGCAGCTCGGCTGCTCAGTAAGATGTGTGGCGTCCCACACTCCCTGAGTCATGCCCGACTGTGTGCACTATTATCCCGCGGCTCAGCCTGCCTGATCGTGTGTGCTTTCCCGCAGCTCGGCTGCTCAGTAAAACGCGTGCCGACCCACGCTCCCTGAGTCCTGCCCGACTGTGTGCGCTATTATCCCGCGGCTCAGCCTGCCTGACCGTGTGTGCTTTCCCGCAGCTCGACCGCTCAGTAAGACGCGTGGCGTCCCACGCTACCTGAGTCCTGCCCGACTGTGTGCGCTATTATCCCACGGCGAAGCCTGCCTGACCGTGTGTGTCTTCCCGCAGCTCGGCTGTTCAGTAAGACGCATGGTGACCCATGCTCCCCGAGTCCTGCCCGACTGTGTGCGCTATTATCCCGCGGCTCAGCCTGCCTGACCGTGTGTGCTTTCCCGCAGCTCGGCTGCTCGGTAAGACGCGTGGCGTCCCACGCTCCCTGAGTCATGCCCGTCTGTGTGCGCTATTATCCCGTGGCTCAGCCTGCCTAACCGTGTGTGCTTTCCCGCAGCTCGGCTGCTCAGTAAGACGCGTGGCGACCCACGCTCCCTGAGTCCTGCCCGACTGTGTGCGCTATTATCCCGCGGCTCAGCCTGCCTGACCGTGTGTGCTTTCCCGCAGCTCGGCTGCTCAGTAAGATGCGTGGCGTCCCACGCTCCCTGAGTTATGCCCGACTGTGTGCGCTATTATCCCACGGCTCAGCCTACCTGACCGTGTGTGCTTTCCCGCAGCTCGGCTGCTCAGTAAGATGTGTGGCGTCCCATGCTCCCAGAGTCATGCCCGACTGTGTGCGCTATTATCCCACGGCTCAGCCTGCCTGACCGTGTGTGCTTTCCCGCAACTCGGCTGCTCAGTAAGATGCGCGGCGTCCAACGCTCCCTGAGTCATGCCCGACTGTGTGCGCTATTATCCCGCGGCTTAGCCTGCCTGACCATGTGTGCTTTCCCGCAGCTCGGCTGCTCAGTAAGATGCGTGGCGTCCCACGCTCCCTGAGTCGTGCCCGACTGTCTGCGCTATTATCCCGCGGATCAGCCTGCCTGACCGTGTGTGCTTTCCCGCAGCTCGGCTGTTCAGTAAGATGTGTGGCGTCCCACGCTCCCTGAGTCATGCCCGACTGTGTGCGCTATTATCCCGCGGCTCAGCCTGCCTAACCGTGTGTGCTTTCCCGCAGCTCGGTTGCTCAGTAAGATGCGTGGCGTCCCACGCTCCCTGAGTCCTGCCCGACTGTGTGCGCTATTATCCCACGGCTCAGCCTGCCTGACCATGTGTGCTTTCCCGCAGCTCGGCTGCTCAGTAAGACACGTGGCGACCCACGCTCCCTGAGTCCTGCCCGACTGTGTGCGCTATTATCCCGCGGCTCAGCCTGCCTGACCGTGTGTGCTTTCCCGCAGCTCGGCTGCTCAGTCAGATGTGTGGCGTCCCACGCTCCCTGAGTCATGCCCGACTGTGTGCGCTTTTATCCCGCGGCTCAGCCTGCCTGACCGTGTGTGCTTTCCGGCAGCTCGGTTGCTCAGTAAGATGCGTGGCGTCCCACGCTCCCTGAGTCATGCCCGACTGTGTGCGCTATTATCCCGCGGCTCAACCTGCCTGACCGTGTGTGCTTTCCCGCAGCTCGGTTGCTCAGCAAGATGCGTGATGTCCCACGCTCCCTGAGTCCTGCCCGACTGTGTGCGCTATTATCCCACGGCTCAGCCTGCCTGACCGTGTGTGCTTTCCCGCAGCTCGGCTGCTCAGTAAGATGTGTGGCGTCCCACGCTCCCTGAGTCATGCCCGACTGTGTGCGCTATTATCCCGCGGCTCAGCCTGCCTGACCGTGTGTGCTTTTCTGCAGCTCGGCTTGTCCGGTTATGTGTGCTATATCGCCTGCGGCTTGGTGGCTCAGTAAGACGCGTGTCGTCCCACGCTCCCTGAGTTCTGCCCGACCGGGTGCGTCAACCCTTGCCTTGCCAGCAAGGTATAAGCGGACCAGCTTCCGCGCCCCACTTAATTCAGTGGCCCCGATCGGAGGACACCGGGAGACTTACCGGCGTCGGATAAAGGAGGAGCGGGGCTCGGGCTAAGGCCGAAAGTAGAAAGGATTCCCTCCTTCAGCAGGAGTCCGCCGTGGAAGTGCCTGGCCTCCAGCTCGGCGGTGATACTCAAGTAGTCGGCGGACGTGCGATAGTGTCGAGGAAGGGTCTCGGAAACGGGAAGCCCCTCAATCCAAGTGGTGGGCCAGCCTGGAGTGGGAATGGGCCCGACGAAGAAGTACCGTTCTTTCCAGCCTTTGTTTGAGGTGGGCAAATTCAGGAGAAAGGAAGCCTTGGCCCTGGCCTGGAAGAAGAAATCGCCTATCTCTTGCTGCTTGGGGTAGAAGAGATAATGAAAGTTCTCGGGTAGCAAGCGAATCATGAGAAGCGAGAAGACAATGGCTAAGCCGCATATTAGACGTATGGCGTTGGGGGCCAGCTGAGATAGCTGAATCTGGAAGTAGTCGCAGACGGCAGCAATGAAGGGATGGACGGGGAAGTGGAGGTCGGCCTGAAGATGATCCCGAGACAAGGCAATGTAGCCCAAGGGGGCAGAATTTGGACGCTCGTGTGATTTGGGGAGACGCAGGTGAAGGTTGGCAGGGATCAGGAAGTCCGATTGTATTTGGAGCAGGTCATGGGCAGTGAGGGTAGTGATCAGGGTGGAATACCAAGGCTGAGGCGGTGGTGGAGATGAAGAAGAGGAGGCCATCAGAGCAGGAGGAGTCGAGAAGCTAACTGGTGAAATGGGGTCGCCAAGGAAAAGCCGAAGACAAGGCAGTGGTTGCAACCCTAATGATACTCAAAGCGGCAGAGGACCAGGGGCGGTTTTGAATGCGTGAAGAAGGGTAAACAGGAGAGAGGCTTCGCTTTATAGAAGGGGGCGGGGGGTGCCAGTCGTCCAATGAGCGATTGGCGGAAACGTGCAATCTAGTCGAAGCCGTCCGATTAGACTCGGGCAGTATTCGAGGCGATGGGATACGAATGCATTAGAAAGGTCGCAATAGATGATGGCCTGCCCTTCTGATGGGCGCGCCAGGCTCAGACCAGATTTGGGGTCCAGTCAGTCAGATTGTATACCTCCTTCGACTAGACTTGAGGGAGATGCTTATGATCCCGGGCCAACTTGCGTGTAGCCTGGCGCTCAGTCAGAAAGAGAGTAGCTAGTGATCTGGACGATCCTGCTAGATAGGAGGCACGCGGGCTTAGGCCCCCTGGGCTTCCATGGCAGGGCCAATACAGGCCTGTAATGGCCTTCTCCTAAGTCAGATGGTTTAGGGCTTATCCAAGGGCGGCCCTCAGTCGGCACCCTCATAGGCCCTTAGCCGGCCTCGCTACTTAGTGCCCCCAGTCGGCACCCTCATAGGCCCTTAGCCGGCCTCGCTACTCAGTGCCCTCAGTCGGCACCCTCATAGGCCCTTAGCCGGCCTCGCTACTCAGTGCCCCCAGTCGGCACAACCACTCCCTGACACCGGACTACCAAAAGCTGTACGGGGTCGGCGCAGGACCTTAGTCATCCTGGCCACCAGCGGCGGGTATCTCGCCGAGGTATTGATATGTCTGCCATAGCCTGTCCCTCGTACCTCGACCACATGCCCTGGTGTCAGACCGAGCGGCGTCTAACGGCGCCAACTCTTAAGTTGACAGGGTCTCTTTCCTTAATACAACATGTGCCACTTTGCCCTGCCACCCCTGGACACACATTACCCTGTCCTCGCTACGCGACAGCGGGTGGCAGGCGGGGCAGAACCTGTCAGCTTCCCCGGCTACATATACTCCTCACTCCGCATTTCCCAAGTACGCGCGATAGTGCAATTCTCATACTGTTCTATTGCTTTCCATCGCCACCGTCGTGTGCTGACTTGACCGTCGGAGTGTCTGACCGGGGACTTTTCCCAGCGGATTCTAACGGTCTCTGTTTTGCAGATTGGGAGCGACCCAGCTCGTCACGCCACTTCAGCGACCTCACTCATCTCGGAGACTCATCCAGCTGTAAGGGAGTTTGACTCACTTCACGATAGGATCAACAGAGATTAAAAACAGAGAATATTTTTAAGAAAAAATTATAAAACAGGCAAAGGATGAGCTCGGGCTGCCAATTAGGACATCCTTAACTCAGGCGAATGACGAACTCGCGACAAAGAGATAAAGGAATGGTATATGGCTCACCCATGGCTGAATTCATCAATGACAAATGAACTGGCGCATGAACTCCCAAACCACGAATAAACTTGTGACTTTTGCGCTGTTTTATTTTAAAAATGTCACAAGTCATGCAGCTTAAACAGCTGGTGATCAAAACACCGTCCATGCGAGAGACGCCTTTCACATTTCATCGTCACAATGGAATAAAAAACACACGAAGGATAGTTCGCCAAGTTAGGGTGACTGTACTTGGTCCCAGATGGCCAAGTTTTAGAATGTCATAGACAATGCCAAGTCTTTAGAATACGTAATAGACACAAACACACTATTTCTTTCCACTCTTTTTTAGACCAGAGCCTCCAAATGCTCCTTTCTGGGAAGCCTTGGCTCTCAGCTCCTTGAGTGCCTGTTTCAGAACAAGCAGGATGAGCAATTGATCAGTTACTCAAAATTTGAAACTACGATGAGATTTGAGTTATCACACCTTCTCTTCATCTTTCTTCTTTTGAATATTCATTAGATCATTCTGTAGATGCCATATAATAGTAGTCAGCGTTGCGCATATTAAAAGATGTATATTAAGGCTAAAATTACAGTTAAGGGCATAAGAACATCACAAGACAATAATGAAAATACAGTTTCTTCTGTATCCTTGGTAGGATCTATTCAAAAAGCCGTTGAATCATGAGGTTAGTCCTCAAGGTGAGATGCATTTAACACGCGATAGCGAGCTACCACAAGAAAAATTGTAGTAGTACCTCAGCCCACAACTGAGATTGAGTAAACATCATGAATCACAAATTATGCACAAAAAAATAGGAAAGAGCAGCGTTGAGAAGGAAATAGCTCCAGTGCTCATGGATCAACAAAGAAAAATCCTCTCGAGATTTTTTTTTTTAAACCTTGGTGTTTGAGGATGAAATTAACTATTCTGAAGCAGTTGACGCCTTTTAAGAATTAGAATTGACAGTCTATTGGTTGGTTCTATATAATTCTCTTCTTGTTCACTTATTGAATGCCTATCTGAAACAGTAGCTTGTTTGCCAGAGATGAGTTGTTCATTGATGCTGGTTAATATTGGTGCTAACGTACTAAAAACAAGCACAATTTTGTATGAAACTTTTCCTAGTTTTTTATGTCTTGAATTCATCTTCCAGAGTTGAGGTACATGAACCATCAACTTAGTTTCATTGAAACAAAGAAACTTAACTAAATTCAAAGTTTTCTAATTTGTTCCATTGGAATCTTTTATTATCCATGTGTTTCATATTGTCAAAGCGGTTGACATGACAGTATGCTATCTTTACTATCTTAGACCAATTGACTGATAATTCAGAGCCACTTTATCATGCTCTCTCCATAGTTCCTGTTTTAGTCTATCCCGTTTTGCATGTTGGGATCAGCTACATAGATGTTATTACACTATTAAACTCTATGCAAGATCAACTTCCTGATGACCAATGCTGCCAAGTTATTTCAATAGAACTTTCGTTTGCCTGTCCTTATACATCAACTCTCACCAATTCAACTTTTATTTTTTTTACCATAAAGTCTACACCGGTAATCCATAAAGGTATCCATCATAATTAATTTTCATGTGTTTTATCATTTGTTAGAGTTACACATAATTGATCTCATATAGTAGTGTTTTTTATTTTTATGTTTTATAGTAACCTTATCCATGTATTTCAGCATTCCCATCCTTGTTACATTTTTATAAGTAACATTGATCGCAACATAGATCGCACAACAAAGCCTCTTCTCTATTTCAACCATTCACTGATTATCATATTACACATTCTCAGCAATATCCCTTGACAATAATATATCAAAATATGTTGTAAAGGTTCTGCAGCGATTAGTAGATGAAAAAGCTAAACGTTCAGTAGAGACTATGAATTTTGAAAACCAATATCTCAAGAAAATTATGACGAGTGTTCAACCAATCCTCAATAACAAAAAAAAAGGAGAAAAAACAACAAATCAGAAGTGAGAAAGAAAATCATGGTATCAAAGAACGATTTTCCATGCACATCCTCAGATATAGCGAACATAGACAATTAAAAACCTAAATCAAGACATCCATAAAGTATCCGACATTAATCCAAACCACCTAAACACTTTAAGCACCGTGAATGAAGGCCTGAAGGGCAAATTGCAACATCAAGGCAACATATCAATAACACGCGAATACCTCATCGTAATCTTTCTTCTCGGCCTTGGGCTGCTTGAGGGGCTTCGCCTTCCCACCTGAGTTTGGTAAACGAGATATCGAAAACGAAAAATTCAAAGAAAAATCGAGAAAGTGGAAAACATAAGCGATAAAAAGAAACCAACCTTGCTTGGACGACATGATCGCTTTGCCTCGGTGGACGAAGGCGAAGAGGTGGAGGAGGAAAATCTAGGGTTGCGTATGTTGGATTGCATCGTGATGATCCACGAACAAATAAATAGATGAAACTCATTAATACACGTGAGTATCACGTGACTACTTGTGTATTTGATTCCGCAACACCCAAATAATTGATCGGGCTATTGCTTATCTACAATTCAATCCTTAACTATGACGTATTTTATAAAAAAATCTCTTTCTAATAGGACATGAATCATGCGATACTAAGCTGCTAGACTACTCACCATGAACTCTTTTCAATTTATCCTAACGGCCGATGAAAATTTCTGTGGGGTCAGATCAATCGTTCCAGATTCATCTATTACCTAATAACATACCAATAATTATCCTTATTTAAAAAAAAAATATCCGTCTTGATATATGTAAGTGCGCCAGGTAGATTTTGATATGATCAACCGAGTCAAGTTAGGTTCTGTTGTGTTTGATCCCTGTGTCTAAGTGTACAAGAGCTTAGGAGCTTAGGAAGTCGAGCGGAAGATACAGCAGTCGAGAAGGATGACATGGGAAGGGAGCCGATGAGCTCAGTGCATTCGAGAGACGTAAAGTTCTGCGGAGGACTACGTCGGTGGAGTGAGAAAGACGTGCATGATGTCCAAATGACGAGAAGTCAAAGGGAAGTACGCTCGAGGAAAAGGTTAGAGGAGGGTTTAGGTGAGCCCAACTCCGAAATGTCAGAAATCACTCAATAAGATCCGTTGGAGACTGGTCAGTAAGGAGCTAACCAAAGCCACTCGGGCACCCAGGTTCTCGGGTGCCCGTATGCTTTAGGGTGCCCCTATTCTCGAGTGTCCCAGTGAATATAAGCGCTCGAGAAGTAATTTATATCCCCGACTTAGCCAATTGCGAACGTTGCGAAGTGAATAACTTCCAAGCTACGTGTCAGGCGCCCCCAAGCACTCGGGCGACCCTGTTATGCCGCATCAGCATTCAAATAAAGTTGATCGAGGCTATAAATAGACCCCCAGAGTTCAATTCCAAAACAGCAATTAACTGTACTCGAATTTCAATTTAGTTTTTCTCTAGTTTCTGAGTTCTACTTTCGTGTAAGAGACTTCTTCGTACGAAGGAATTATTTAAGAGAATCGAGATATATTTTGCCTTAGATTAATAAATTTCCTGGTTGCAAACCAAGTAATTTTCTGATCTCTTTCCTTTTTGATTTAATTTATGCTAATATTATTATTTTTATTGTGAACTAATTTTCATTTTTGTTAAGTAAGAATAAGAGATCGTTTTTATTTTTTTTAGACAATTTATCCCCCTGGTCAATCGCACGATAATATATTATTATTTTATTAATAAAATTATATTATTTAACCCTTACAATTTTATATGATTACGTAAATCGAGAAATACTCTTGAAAACTTATCCAAAAGATCAATTTTCTTAAGCTCGTCGCCGGAAGAAAATTTCTATAGCGTATCACATTTCAAATTTAAACTTTCGGTATCTAATTAATTATTTGACGGTCTAACGACTGCATTTTAAATCTCAGGGATAAAATAACATTAATTGCTTAAAGTACTGTGTGATGACGAAGGACAAACTCTCTGAATAATAAGAATTTACTTACAAGATTTTGAATTATTTATGACAATTATAATTTATTTATACTTTTCAATTTATCCTTATTAGTTAAAATTTTATTACATCATGAAAATTGGATATCTCAGATATAAAAACAGCATGGAATAAAAAGCAATTTTCAAATTGGAAAAAAGTCAATCGTCATCAAATTATCAAGAATTCTTTAGAATTAAAAAAAAACAAGTGTTTTTATTTCTACGAGAGAGCATCTTATTTTTTTTTTCATTTCAAAAATAACTTTATTACAATACTATTATAATTACTATAATAATATAGCAAAAATTTTAAATTTGATAGAAATTATTATATAAAGTTCTTCCCTGTCAAAATATTCTAATTCTAATTTAGTTACTTTTTTAAAAAATATTTTAATTTAGTAAAAATTGCTCTAATATTATATAGTAAATTTAATCAAAAAATTGATATAGTATAAAGTAGTTTTGACAAAAACTATTCTAGTAATTTTGATTAAAATAACCTAGCAAAATTAAAACAAAGGGCATTATGAAATAAATAATAAAGAGGAGGTGGCCAAGATGCCCTTTCAATTTGTATCTAAATAAAATTAATATAATTTCATTATTTTAATATCAAAAGCGTGTCTTTATTATTATTTTCATTGAATGTCCCATAAATTTAAAAAAATATTTAAATAGTATCACTTCTTAATTTGTATGTTGAAGGTATACTTATTTCAGCATTATTATTATAATTTTAATTAAAATTATTATAAAATATAATAGTTTTAAATAAATACAGAGTGAGTTTTAAATAAATACCGAGTAACTTGACTATAATTATTTATAATAAAATTATGATATATTATAATTTTAAATAAAATTACTATTTATTATAGTAGTTTTAAAAAATTATTGTATATTTAGTTTACTGGATTTGATTAAATTAGAATAACTTTAATTACTTTGAAATAATTTTGACATTTTTAGCAAAGGGCCTAGATTTCTAATTGATACGTGCTTTTCTTCTTCTACTCACGGCCAAATTAATTAACAGTTTCTCTCTCTCTACTCTTTCCTCTCTCTTCGCTTTCCCTTCTCTTCCTTTCTCTCTGAAAAGATATAATTTTCATCCCCAAAAGCCCCACCAATTTGCCAGCACGAAAAACGAAAAATATAAATCATGATAACTGAATAGTAAATGACAGGTGGAAGGCTGAATTTTTGTCACAGAATACAGAGATTTATTCCTGCTAGCTACTATGAATTGACCTCTAAATTTTCTAGATACACATCAAACCACTTACCAACACAGCTAAGACTGAGGTAGCTCTTTCCTTTCTCTGTTATATGCATGCATACAAAATATGAGTCCCATAACATTTAGGATTTATCTAAGTCTTAGTTTAGATATGAACTGTGGGCATAATATGCACCATATCAAGGCCATGTCGGGCATGATATGATGCATATCGGGCTCACATTAGGCTTATATATAATAGCAGGGTCATGTCGGTCGTGATATAATGTATATCAAGCCACGTTGGGCTGGATATGCATTCATATCAAAGCCTTGTTGGACTTGATATAAAATCATATCAAGCTCACGTTGAACTGATTCTTTCAATAATATTTTAATACCCCTAGAAAAGCCGAAATATGTGATGGATGACGTCGTTAGACTCCTTGCAATTCCATAAATCCACATAACATGAAATGGTTGGAATGTGATGTCTCTAGGCCGATCAGTGAGGTTTGACCGAAATCCACCGGTGAACCTATACAAGTCTGATTGGACCTATTTTTAGGTCATATTGATTTATGGGATTGCAAGGAATCCAATTGGCTAATACTTATTTCAGCTTCTCTAGGGTTGTTAAAATATTATCGAAAGAATCACTCAACATGAGCCTGATATAAAACCATATCAGGGCCAATGTCAGTTGATTCTTTTAATAATATTTTAACACATCTAGAGAAGCTGAAATAAGCAATGGACGATACCATTAAACTCCTTGCAACCCCATAAATTCACAGGACCTGAAATAGTTAAAATTTAAGGTCTTTAGGTCGATCAGTAGATTTTGACCAAAATCTACTAATTAACCTATACAAGTTTGATTTGACCCATTTCAAGTCCTGTGGATTTATAGGGTTGCAGAGAATCGTCCAACAGTGTCGTCCATTCCTTATTTCGGCTTCTTTAGAGACGTTAAAATATTATTAAAAGAATTAGCCCAACGTGGGCTTGATATAGTACATATCAAACCCACGGTTCATATTAAGCAATGGACGATACCATTAAACTCCTTGCAACCCCATAAATTCACAGGACCTGAAATAGTTAAAATTTAAGGTCTTTAGGTCGATCAGTAGATTTTGACCGAAATCTACTAATTAACCTATACAAGTTTGATTTGACTCATTTCAAGTCCTGTGGATTTATAGGGTTGCAGAGAATCGTCCAACAGTGTCGTCCATTCCTTATTTCGGCTTCTTTAGAGACGTTAAAATATTATTAAAAGAATTAGCCCAACGTGGGCTTGATATGGTACATATCAGACCCACGGTTCATATCAAGCCTAAGACTTAACTAAATCCTAAACATTGGGGGTCACGTTATGCATGCATATAAAAGAGTAAGGGAAAAAAAGAGAGGAGAATAAAGAAAAGAAGGAAAAAAATCATAAAGACGTTAAAATAATATTGTAAAAATCAGCCAACGTGAACCTGATATTAGGGATGGAAACAGGCCAGACATTTACCTTAACAGGCTAGGCCTGTATAGTAACAAAATGGTCTGAGCCTGGCTTGTGGCCTGTTATAGACTTTGTTCTTGGCATAAGCCTGACCTGTTCAATAGCTTGGCCTAGCCTACGGCCTGTTTACAAAGCTTGTAAATTAAAATACTTTATACAGGCCAACATGCCAAAGTATTAAACAGACTGAAAACTAACCTTAATAGGTCTTGCATCATGCAGACCTTAAAACAGGCCTGACATCATACAAACTTCAAAACAGACCTTGCATCATACAGGCCTCAAACAGGCCAGACCTATAAATATATACATATATATCTAATCTTAATAGACCCAGGCTAGTCTGTCAGACTTGGTAGTCTTTATATTGAGTCTGAGCCTGATCTGATAAGAAAAATAAACTTTGAAAGAGGCTAGGCCACAGGCTCCTGATAGGCTGCTTGGCCTATTTCCATCCCTACCTGATATGTTATATATCAAGCTTAGTTTCATATCAAGCTCATGATTCATATCAGATTTAAGACTTAACTAACCCTTAAACATTGTGAGACCCATGTTATACATGCATGCAAAAGAAAAGATAGAAAAAAAAGAGAAAAAATATCAAAGAAAAGAGTGAGTAAAAATTAATTTTATCATAAGGGATATAATAGGATAAATATATAATTGAGTATATTTTTTTATAAATATAAAAGTAGTACGTATGTTTTGATTAATTTGAAAATTTATGTATATCGACTTGGTAAAAAAAATCAAAATAATTTTGATTAAATTAAATATTTAATATAATAATATTATATGTATAACAATTTTGACGAATTTTACTTAATAATAATAATAATAATAATAATAATAATAATAATAATAATAATAATGACGGAAAAAAGGGATAATAATAATTTGGGTTCAATATGTTTAAAATATCCTGCTATACAAACGAAGTGTGGAAATTTGGGTTCAGTAAGATCTAATCTAATCGTGTATTACTTGACTGGGTCAAAAAATAATTTTAAAAAAAGTCGGATTCGAATATTACTCAAATCCAACCCAATTAAAATTTTTTTTGCTCGAAAATCTAAGGAAGCATTTGTTTTTTATGTTTTTTTGATAAAATATGATTTTTTTTGAAAAACTTATTTAATTTGTATTTTTCCATATCTATTTTTTTTTGGAGAAGGAGATTTTTTTTCGAAAAATTAAAGAATAAAAATTATTTTTTAAAAAATAAAAAAAATAATTTTTTATAACATAAAAAATGAAAAGACTTCAAATCAAACACTTATTCGTAAACGTGATTTTGTTTTTCTTATAGATCTCCCCCTCTTCTCGACCAGACCAGCGGCCACGCAGCGCGATGGTTGCCACAACCGTGCCCCGATTCGTCACTCGCGCGCCGCCGCCGGTCGGTGAAGCGGAGGAAAAAGAGGAATCAGCGGCCTCGCCGGACCGATGCCAGTTCTGGCTCCCCAACAAGCGCCGCCTCTGCGCCAACACGCCCCTCCCGTCCTCCCGGTTAACACTCTCCTCCTTTTTTTTTCTTCTTTCTGTTTTTTTTCTTCGTTTCTTGTGTATTTGTTATAGTCTTCTTCCTCAGATTCTGCGGGAACCATGATCCCGATGCCGGTGCTCGCCGGATCCCCTGCCCGATCGACCCATCCCAGTTAGCCCAAACTCGATTTTCCACTTTCTTCCTTCTTCCCACTTTCCCATTCTCTTGACTCCCTTTTCTTCTTGCTGTTCTCGTGTAGCTCCGTGTCGGAAGACAATCTGCAATCCCATGTTAAGAAATGCCCTTTCAGGAAGCAAGCGCTTGCACTGGAGAGCCAACCATACTATTCCAAGGGAATAAATGGGAGCTCGGATGACGATTTTGTGGACTCATCTGCAAAGAGAAATACAATCCTTCAACTTTCGGTGAAGGATTTCCAAACTCTCCTTGAGAAGGTCAAGTCAATTCATTCAGCCATTTCGGTGGTTTTGTTGGATTCATTTGTAATTCCCGATGCCTGCAGTGCATGGCTGAAGCAGCAGCATCTGGATAGGTACGGGTGAAAGTTTGGGTTTTGGGTTGGTGGCAATGGAGGCTTTCATTTCCCCTTCTTGTTGCAGGAAATTGCCATACCAAGAGAAGCACGCCATGCAACAAGCATCAATTGTTGGGAACATAGAAGCAACGGGAATCCTTCAGAAACCAAATGAATTGACAGAACCATTTTATCAAGAAGTTGAGGGAAGAGATCATTTTGGTAGGGATGAGAGTCAAGTCCCAGCTGTGGTGGAGTTTGGAGCTGGCAGAGGTTATTTAACTCAGATGCTTACAGATTGTTATGGGCTATGCAAAGTTTGTCTGATCGAAAGAAAGTCTTACAAACTCAAGGTCAGTTTCCTCCTAGAAAGAAGAATAATTTTCATAAAACCTTGCTAATCTTGTAGAATTTTGATGCTAATTGGTGTATCTGTGATGACAGCTATCCAAAAAAAAAAGTATCATAGACATTGTCTAGTGATAAGTGAAAAGTTTGTGTGAATCATTGTCAAAGGTCTTTTCTCCATGAATTATGATTCTCTTGTAGCTTTAGAATTAAGCTAGGCATTATATCACTTGAATAAAAGGTATTATTGCTGGCATCATCTCAGTCCGAGAGGATCGCTCATATTACATGCAAGTGTAGTGAGCTCAAAAATAGTCTTACTAGATCATAGGTTCTGAATTGTTGCTCAATTACCCCTTGGGTTTGAGTGAGGGACAAGGGTTCCGACCTGCCAGGTTCCAATAACTTCCTGAAGAACCTGGTCTTCAAGATTAGGATTATGTTTGAGGCTTTGATATGTTGATTCCTCCTATGAGAAACAATCTCTGGTTCCTTGTTATGTATGATTACAAAATGACAGTATATTTGAAACAGTCCAGCCTTGGTACAAACAAGCACTCAATTTGATGTATGTGGATATTCTGAAACATAATTGTTTCATTGTGAATTTTATTCTAATAGTCTATGTTTTAAATGACCCCACCTAGTGGGATAAGACTTAATTGTTGTTGTTGTTGGTGGTGGTGGTGGTGTTGTAGTAGTAGTAGTCTATGTTTTAAATGAACATTTTATTCATTTTAGGTTGTGTTTTTGGTTAAAAGGGGAGCTTTGACGCAACGGTAAAGTTGTCGCCGTGTGACCTAGAGGTCACGGGTTCTGGTCTCAGAAATAGCCTTTTGCAAAGCAAGGTAAGACTGTGTACAATAGGCCCTTCTCCGAAACCCACATTGGCCGGAGTTTCATGCATCAGGCTGCCCCTTAGGTTGTGTTTTTTGATTCATTTAGATTTGTATCTGAACTTAACAAATTAACATGTGCATTTGCATTGCAGCGACATGTGATCATTATTTCCTTTACTGTTGTAATTAATAGGCTGATCGAAGTCTGCGACAAAGCCAAACCATTATTTTAGAACGTTTGAGAATTGACAGTAAGGTTCTTGTTCTCAATATATTTGGCTTTCTGTTTTTCTAGTGACGTGCTTTTCATTTCTTTGGGAGGAAATTTTTCAAATAAGCCAAGGAATTATTAAGTTGAAGAAGCAAATAAAAAAGAAGAGATACCATTAAGTTTCACTTTTGAATATATTTTGGCAATTTACCAAATTCAATACCATAACCGTTTTGATCATTGAAATTTTATTTGTACACATGAATGCGGCTACATTAGCCTTGACAATCATGTAAAGATGCCTAAACTCTACAACATGGATCTTAATCATATTTGAAAAAGTAAATCCTAGTAGATATAAGAATGATATGATGGATGCATGAGATTACTTTAAAAGACTATAAAAAGAAGTACTATCTTGGAGCAGTTAGATATAGCTCCTACAGATGAAACAATGAGAAAGAAAATTTGTTAAGATGGTATAGATACATTAAAGATGATCATAGATTGAAATGAGACAAGTTGAATCAATCAGAGGTGAAGGTGCGAGGGGTAGAGGGAGCAAAGAAACAATTTAAGAGAAATTCTATTAATATCATCGTATCAGTTGGTATTGCTATGTTTGGTGGAAATTAATGGTAAAGACATGCTAGAAACTGCACGTTTAGAGTTTATTCAACTTGGCAGTGGAAGGCTCCAAGGAAAGGGAACTCTATGCTCTGTCTTTTGATTGTGCAAAATTTGTTACCTGTAAGTTTTCTCTGGATTCTGATATTTTCTTCCATTTTCCTTTAGAAACTTTGGACTAATAAAAGAGCACAACTATTTTTTGCATTTTCATGACACAACCATTCCTTTACATCCTCATTCGTAGGCCAAGTTTGTTTTAGGTCCTTGTAGATGCATGTTTTATTTACCATGCTCTATCCAACCAAATCTTTCTTCCTTCACATAATTAACATAGTAAGACTTGATACAACTTAGTGAATCCACAGTTTGAAGCTTACATTATCAGGATGTTGTAACTATAAATTCCATTTCCTGATTGAACTCTTCTCTCTAACTTACAGTAGAAGATTTGAACCTCAAAGAGGTGAACTTATTGAAAGGACTTCAATACATAGCCATCGGGAAACATCTATGTGGGCCTGCAACAGGTGATTGCTATATTTACAGCTGCAAGTTCAAGAAATTAAGATACTGATCATCTATCCATACATCTCCTAAAGAAAAATTTACAGTTTGTTTATAATGACCACATGCAGATCTTACCATAAGTTGTTGTCTCAGTGGACAAGGTGTGCAAAATAAGGAAACACGTTCAACTATTCCAAATTTGCAAGGACTCGCTATAGCAACATGTTGTCACCATCTTTGCCAATGGAAGCATTATGCAAGTAATTCCTATCCTTAAAAATTGTCATGCTTCAATCTCATTTGCTGTTTCTTTATGTTTATATAATTTCTTCAAAGATCACTTAAATAGCTCCTGCCGGTTAACATACTCACTGTGCTTCAAGTTGGATGATCAATTCAGACTTTTACATATCTGGCTACATTTGATGAACTCAATTTGTGCATCTTAATGAAAGAAATCACAAGTGAAAACAAAAGTCGTTGTCAATCTTACCTAGCGTCAATTATTTGCGGATTTGTGTTCTCTATTAATTTTTTGTATTAACTAGCATCTTGAATATATGCATATCTATTTGGTAGTTTCACCCTGCATGGATTACTCTACTTTGACGATAAATTATGTTAAATTTGCCACAAACACACATGGGTTTTGCGATCAAACTGACTTGGTTGCTTGCCCTCATTGCTGCTATTTTGTTTGTGCAGATACAAGATTTCTCCTTTCTCTGGGCATTACAAAGGAAGAATTCCATGCTATGACATGGTTTACTAGTTGGGCTGTCGATGCAGATCATAGCTCCGAGCTTGCTGATACGCCATTTAATGCCACAAATATCAGTATCATGTAAAGCTTACACGCCTGTGATATGATTCAGTAGCTTACACATCTAATCTGTGATGTTTTCTTATTGTTCTTTTATGTTATGTAGCGAGGAAAAGCAATCCGATTTTCTGGGTGGCACCGTTGATGATGCAATTCGAAGTATACCGACACTAGATAGGGCTCGTTTGGGCTTCATGTGCAAGGAGATTATCGACATTGGGAGGTTATTCTGGCTGAGAGAGCATGGAATGGATGCACAACTTGTGAAATATGTCCCATTGAGTATCTCGCCAGAAAACCACCTGCTGCTTGCAAAATGCCGCGGTTAGGTCCATGCTAAAGCGAAAGCTAAAAAGCTTCGGCTCGTTCAGTATCTGGCTAAGGCTTGTTATCTCTATAACCTAGAGATGTTCTAAGGTCAAACCGAAGTGTTTGGTGACACCATGGTTTTATTCTGCTAAAGAAGTATCATATGATCTTATGATTGTGGTCTTGTTAATTTGCTTTGATACTAATTAAGAACTAATAACAGGGTATATTCCATTAAACTAGTTTATGCAAAGTCATTGATCATAATTCTGCTGCCACAACAAGCAAATCTCTCCGGCACCAACGAAGTGATGACGAGCAACAGATTGACGGCATTATCGTCAGTGCAGATCCTTTTGGTTGGTGTATAATCCAAGTGGTTGGGTCACTTATGATCCCAAAAATGCCTGTCTAATACAATAAAAATAAATAAATAAATCAAAATTCAACTCAGAACAAATCCAACAGGCAAAAAATAAAAAGGTGTACAAGAACAAGAACATAATCCACGTTTTACTGCATCATAAACAGTCAACATATATTATCAACTCGTAGTAGATGAGACAAAGCTCAAGAGAAAAACAACAAATATTTCAGTTCCTTTCAAACTCCTTTTTCATTAAACAAAAAATATTGTCATAAAAAATTTCGAGTCAGGCTGGAAATGAAGAATCATTCTTCTTGTGCTTCAACGAGTTAAGGAGTTTCAAGGGGGGAAATATTGTCACAGCAGGCATGCTTTGAAGCCCTTCTCCAATTCCTTAGCATCTAAGTTCTTCCCAATAAACACAATCTTGTTAATTCTAGGCTCTTCTGGACCCCATAATCTATCAGGAGAACCCTGGAAAATGTCATGAACTCCCTGTTGAAACAGGAAGCAAAGCAAAGAAAGGGCAACAATTAGAAAAACCTTTAAAGGAGAGAAGATACAGAAGATCACACGGATAAAAGATGCAACGGCAAGTGGAAAATGTGCTATCCATATAGTTTTATAATTCTTTCCTCTTTTTACTCGTATTTTTCGTCCAAGTAATCAGATCCTTAGTGTCAAATATAAGCTCCTATGCAAACACTTTGGAACTATAAAGTAGGATTACATGGATAATAAACTATAATAGCAAGTCTAGTTCATAAGAACCTATCCTGGTCCAGATCAATTTAGATGAAACAAGTATTTTTACATTAGGATGGAAAATGAACTTAAAATACCATTTTTTTATGGAATAGTTATTTTTATCAGTTCCATTATTCAAAGAATGAATTGTTCCTCTGTTTAGTCCTACAAAAAAATATACATTATGAATGTGTGGAAGCCGAAGAGGCTTAGATTGGTCAAGCAACCAAAGTGAGCCAGACAAATTGATTGAACTAGTTGAGTTGAGCAGGCTAGTAGATTAGGTCAAGTGAGCCGGATGGCTTGGTTGGGCATATAGGGTCACACTAGTTGGGCCACAAATTGAACGAGCTAGTCAAACACATTGGATGGGCCGAGTGGGCAGACAAGTCAGGATGATTAGGTGAGGAGGGTTGAGCAAGTCAAACAGTTCCATCATCTGCGCGGATGGGCCAACTAAACTACAAGGGCAGACCAACACAGTCGACCAAATAGAGCTGGGTAGGTAAGACATCGTAAGAGTTAAACAAGTTTGACAAAATATTCCGACTATTTATAAGAATCCTATGAACATGTCTATATACATACACACAATCTCTTTGCTGCGGACTATGCTGCGGACACCGTGTGTGACAGAGGCATTGAGATTTTTTTTTGAGCTTTCGATTGTGCCAATAAGATTATGTCTTTAAGGTTTAGTAGTTTGATTATAGTGTTAACTATATAAAAAAAAAATTCAAATCAAAAAATTAGTTAAGGTTTGCACGGAGTTTGCGCAGTAAGGTCCTTAGCATAGCAAAACCATATATATATATATATATATATATATATATATATATATATATATATATAAAGACATTCCACATAATTGTACTCCACAAACCAGGTTAAGGAATAGCAATTTCATTGTTCAACTTTTCCTATTTTGTGAGTCAAAGCATATGACAAGTTGAGTGCAAGAAAAATTCATATTGAAGAACAAGCCTACCACATGATGAGATCAGATAGATCCAAGGAAATAAAAAAGTTGAGAGCCAGCACTTGTTGGAATAGTTAGTCCAAGTTGAGCAATTTGCAGCTACAGTAGACAAGTGGGCAACCAGAGAATGAGACAAATACCTGGAAAACAAATCTCTCAGGCATACCATTGACTGACAGAAGGCCTTTCATGCGATATATGTCATCACTGCGCTCCATCAATAACATTCCTAACCACATATTTGCCTGCAAAGATATGTGGTATAACACTATACTTTTAGAATGTCAACGACAAATACAAACTGAAAAAAAAGGCTAAATCTTTTCGTTTCTGAAGCAACAATGTAGAAATGGTAAGGTACTATGGAGAAGACAACCTTCTCAAGATCCAGGTTTCCCTCACAGACAATGCTGACAGATGAAACACCAGGATCATGGGTGTGATCGTGAGAATGGGAATCAGAATGGTGATCTGCAAGTTGACATATGAGAAATTTTCAAGTAGCCACATAAGTCTTCAATGTATGCCAATTATTTTATTAGTAGCACAAGAGTTATCAGCATGACGAACAATGTTGATTTCAAATTCAGAAGAATCTCATCTGCAAAATTGTAAGATTAATAAACAGTAGGGTCAACTATGTTTCTTTCCTATGAAATTTGAAGGAAAATAAGGAGATATAATCTGAACCACTTCCACAAGCTAACAATGATGAGTTTCCCTATGGATAAGTATTGGCAGGAATTTAGATTCCTCTTGCAAATGAAAAAAATTGCCAAAGGAAAATTGGACCAAAAAAAAAAAGAAAATTAATAATTTTGAAGAAACAAAATGAGCTGAAGCAGGATCTCAACTTGCAAGATTACTGCCTGGATGAGATCCAAGCAAGAAACTGTTAGTGTTCATAGTAAACTATGCAAGAAAAAAAAACCACATAATAACTACAGAATGTCGATCAAATTCTGTAGATCAAATTCATACTATTAATCGAATGAAAAACAAAAAAAGAAAAACTTAACATGAGCAAATGGGATCTTTGGAAGGAGAAACACGTATTGAGATCAGTTAAAAGTCACAATACTAACTGAATGGAACATAAATATAAAAATTGTTACAGACCGACTACGGAGATGGGAGTGGATAAACCATATAATTAACTATCAGCTTCTACATCAAGAGTAAGAAATCCAAAATTATTGGAACATTTATTAATCAGTAAAGTTGGGTGACTACAAAGGTTAGTTTGGCTATGAGATTGTGAAACAATACACTAACTGGACAGTGCATCAAAATTTTGAAATAATTAGATTAATATTTTCCTCGTAAAATAAGACAACATACTATGTTCATGGTCATGTTCGTCGTGATGATGATGATCGTGATGGTGATCATGCTCGTGAGCATGATGATGATCTTCTGAACCTTCAGAATTCACAACACTTTCAATCCTGGGAAGATATAATTGAAGAAACAACTGAATTTTAATTTGTCAAGAACATGTTATTAAGTAAAAAGAAGGTAAAGGAAAGATAAATGACCTTTCCAAATCAAAGCCACCAACACCAAGTACATAATCCAAATCAACTTTTCCATACTCGGCCCGCTTTAAATAAGCCATGCCATTGATATTCTGTATCAAGGATAAATTATCAAATGACATCTGAAAGCTTTGTGAAATATAGAAAAATAACAAGGCAACCAACTGTAAAGCTTAACCTTTATTCGTTGGACCAAGGAGGATACCTCAGACTCCCCAACGAGATCAATCTACAAGAAAACGAGCAACTTCAGTCCCGTGATAGGGAGCATACAGCATTTCAAAGATCATAAACCCAAATGAAGATCAGAGTGAAAACGAATAATAAACTCAGTAAAACTAATACTTAAAATGCATCAGCAAGAGGAACAGCTGAGTGAGAAAATTAATATACAGAGCTAAAAGAGACTCATCCTCTTATCCATTACAGAGAATAGGATGGTAATTGATGAACGCATTTAATTATCTCCAGCAAAGAACAAAAGTATGTATAAGATTCAGTATCCTCAGAAGAGGCAAATATAACACACCAGTGATACATCTTACTGTTACTACCCATGTAAATACGCACTAGCATCATCAAATACTTTAGCATGAGAAGGCTCAGTTGGAAATAAACAAATCTATCATATGTAAAAAATAGAAATGCTTCAGATACATAGCTTCCCAAGAATCATAAGCACATTGCAGCCTTTTAGAATACAAATTACATTGATCTAAGGTTTGTTTTCTTACATATCCCCGATGTATTTCTAGTTAAGCAGTAAATGATACATAACACCAGCGAAGAAGGGAACTAATTACTTAGAACCATATACTTAGCATAACAAAAATAATAAACTGGCATACGCAAATTTAGATGGAATAAGCTGCAAAGGATCCGCCTGCTTGTTTCACAAAAAGTGGCTGCTAGATTTTTTTTTTAGTTGCATTTTTCAGTACTTGGCAGACAATATAAGCCATTGGTCAACAGAAAAAAAGTTTTTAATTTAGCCAAAAAGATAGTTTAAAAGTTAAACAAAATTATACATTGTCCAGGCATAGCTCCTACCTTTTATATCAAGAAAAAAAAGGTTTTCCGCTAAACTTTATTGCACAGTCAAGCACAAAATGACAGAATAAACAACCATTTTTCAGATTTCTAATAGAAAATAAGTTATGTAAAACAAACAAAAGAGCCTAAAGAGTCACACATGTAGCAGACTAAGTAGCAACGCCGAGTTGTTTATTGGGGCTTTCTAAAAAGCATGATTGGATATTCAGATTTCAGACTTATATTTTTGGTTAGCAGCTTTTTTCTTTTTTCTAGGTGAGGTTACTGTTTGGTCCAAGGCATCTAAATTCAACTTACAATTCATGATTTGCAAAATTGAAATGAAAACTTAAATTTTTGATGCTAGAGAAAAGCACTAAGACACTAAAATCATTACCTTGTTCACAATTATTCTATCAGCATAAGCAATCTGTTCAGCTGCCTCATTCACTACTCCTTTGGGCTTCTTATCATCCAAGTGAAAGTTTGCATGCTTTGCATCGACCAAAGTAACAACACCATCCAACTTGACATCATTGAAAATCGTATCCTCTGCATAAAATGTCTGGATAATAGGAGCTGGATTAGCCAAGCCTGCAAAGGAAATAAAATAGCAAAGTGAGACAACCTCAAAAAAAAAAAAATTGTTAGCAGTCCAATAAGAAATGTATATAAACTTATGCATTCTCAATTAACACATTTCTAAAGTATATGATCTAGATGAAACTTTTTAATGTCTAGTTTCCAAGAGACAAAATCAACTATCAAACCAAATTGATATAGGTCCCTCACATAAACAATTAAAAGGAAGAATAAGGAATTCAGTTGGTAAATAGATCACAAAAATTCAATTTGCTATTCCAAAGTTATGAACAAAACATGTTACTGAAGGAAGCACTCGAAAAACAAAGCTATATAAGTTCAAATAATTAAATTTTATTTTGTGATAACAATTGAAGAAAGACCCATATAAATAAATTATATGCACACCTGTAGTTTCTATTACAATATGATCAAACTTGCCCTTTTTCTTTTCAACCAATTCACCAATCATGCGAACTAGATCACCCCGAACAGTGCAGCAAAGACAACCATTATTAAGCATGATTATATCTTCAACACCAGCAGCTTTTGCAGCAACCAACGAACCATCAATATCAACTTCCCCGTACTGTAAAAGTTAACAAAATGTTTGGTAGCAGTTTTGATATTTAAACATTAATATGCTATCGTGTGTTTCTTAATCATATTTACCATCATAAAATGCCATTATATTGGACAACTGGAATAAAAAAATTAAGACGATCTGAAATTATTGGAAGCGCTTTCGAAGTTTACTATGTAGGATCCTAAAAAAACAGTGCATCAACTCCTCTATAAAAATTGTCAGATAATATCATTTCATTATAAAAATTAAAAAAGAAGAGGTACTTTTGTTTACAAAATAGATGAGATAAAACAGCTCGACTGGAACTTTATTCTATTTCTCAATATCCATATTCTTTAACCAAAAAATTAAAGATCAACTGAGTTGTCACATCAACAAAAAAATGTAAGAGCATCTGCCATCATTGGCATGACAAATATACTTAGAAAATAGTTTTAATCGAAATTCCATGTTGATGTTTCCCTTCTGTTATTATATTGCCCATTTTTTCGTTCTATTATTACTTTGTCCATCCATTCACTCTCATCACGTTTTCCCAACTATTTAGGGTTGGAGACAGAAATGCTATCCCGAGATTGAATTTTATGCAAGGATATACCACTGATAATATTAAAATCACATTACTCTTTTCATCTCTCCATCCCTTGCACCTTCCCCTCAAATAAATTTAACTCCTCTAACGATAAAATCTACGGGTTACCTCTAAACATGTGTATGTGTGATTTCATCCTATTTTCTCTCAATTTATTATTTATTTGAGCTACATATAATTGCTCCTAAATATTAATATTGATTTTTTTTAGTAGTAACTCTACACACTCATCTTAACATCCTCATCCCTACTATATATATAGCACTTCAATCTAAAGAGTAACTTGAATCATACCACGGTCTTAAAAGATAAAATCTTTTGTTTTACTTTAAGAGGCACATGACAATCACACACAATTCTAAAAGTCTTCTCCCAATTTGGACAAAACATGGCAAAGGATGCTCAAATGAATCATCATGACTGCATGAAATATGTATCAAAACATTCTAATTCATTTGACACCACAAAATCTAAGTGAACATAATAAAATTACTGGAGCAACCATGATGATTCTACAAATTAATTTTTCAGTTAGAAAAGTACAATCCTATCATGAGGTTCCATGCGTGGTACAGAATTATATAGAATACCTCATTCTCAATGACAGCAATGCGCTTTCCATGGTCAGCAGTCAAAATGTGATTTAATAATGTTGTCTGTCAAAATTAATAAAAAATTGTCTGATCAAATTATGATAAATACCAAAGCAAGATAAGTGAATCTGCAAAAGAAAATGCTTAACTGTAAACATAACTATATAGTACTTGGTTCTTCTTGGTATACTTCCGCATCAATCAAGTCTATACATGGTTAGACAGTAATAAAATAGACTAAGGTTCATCATTTTCCCATTAAAACATTTATGTTCCTAGGATTCTCTACTGTTTACAACAAACAAATTGTGAGTTCCAACAATTTAAGTCGCTCCATGTTCATGAAGTTATTCATACTTCTACATCACTATTTATAAAGCAAGATAACACTAAAGAATTCAGAGATATCAAGGTAGAAATTTCCTGCAATAAACAGTGAGAACGTACTTAAAGAACCATAAGAAGTCTAAACAAACACTAGATTTTGCCGGACAAAAACAATCACCAAACTGTATATTGCAGAAATTGGCCCAAAAGTGCTTTAAGATCTTGGTATAGTTGTGTATGACAAATAATCCAGAATAATGCAACATGAAGCAATCAAACATTCGAAAGGATTATGGATGCAAAAGTTACAGATTTGAATTTCCATTGAGACAAGTACAAGAAAAAACATACTTTTTAATATATAGTGCATCATAAAAATAGTGCCATAGAAAATTTAAGCAATTATAAAAGCAAGTTTTTTTTTGCAACTGTGTAGAAAAAGAAAAAAAAAAAGAAGGAAAGGCCGCGCCTTCAGTACCCCAAAACTTAGCCTTTATTTTCGCCAGCAATCAACAGAAACATTATTCATCGGTAGCCAATGCGAAAGAACAGGAGCAGAAAACCGTTACCTTCCCCGAGCCAAGGAACCCCGTTATAATGGTCGCAGGGATGCGGTCGTCCGGCGGAATCTTGGTCAGCACATCTGATGCTCCCTCTGTTGCAGAAGCGGAAGCGGCGAATCGACGGGACACGCACCGCGATCCCATCACCATTGAGAGCCGTCCCGAGGCGGAGTTGACTATCCCGCCGGCAGAAAATGCCCGTGCGAAGAGAGGCTTAGACGCCCGTAAGCGAGGGAACGACAGGACTGAGTTCCGGACGCCGCAGGCCAAGCCAGCGTGCCGCATCGCGAGCCCGAAGAAGGCCGAGGCCAAGTCCGAAGACACCGCCGCCATGGCAGAGATCGAGAGAGAGAGGAGAGAGCGAGACTTATCCGAACCACTTCCGGCGGTCAAATCTGACTGATTTAGAAGATTTTTTCCCCCCTCTTTTCCTTGCAGGCTCCTTCTCGAAATGGATCCTAGAACAGAATCCGAATTTGATCGAAAATATACCTAAATGCTTTTGTTCTATTATATTAATTATTATTATTATATCACAATAATAACAATAATAGCCGTATCATTTTTTATACCAAGAATTTTATTTTTTAATGTAGCCGTTGATCCTGTCGCGAAGTGAGTCAGACGCCCCTACAGCTGGACGAGTCTATGAGAAGGGCGAGGTCGCTGAAGTGGCGTGATGAGCTGGGCCGCTCCCAACCTGCAAGACAGAGACCGTTAGAACCCGTCGGGAAAAGTCCCCGGCCAGACACTCCGACGGTCAAGTCAGCACACGACGGTGGCGATAGAAAGCAATAGAACAGTAGGGAAATTGCACTATTGCGCGTACCTGGGAAATGCGGAGTGAGAGGCATAAGTAGCGGGGGAAGCTGACAGGTTCTGCCCCATTTGCCACCTGCTGTCACGTAGCGAGGACAAGGCAAGGCATGTCCAGGGGTGACAGGGGTGGCAGGGTAAAGTGGCTCATGCTGTGTTGAGGAAATGGGCCCTGTCAACTTAAGAGTTGGTCGTTGGACGCCGCTCGGCCTGACACCGCGGCATGTGGTCGAGATACGGGAGACAAGAGGTGGCAGGCAGATCAATACCTCGGTGGGATATCCGCTACTGAGGGTCAGGACGACCGAGGTCCTGCGCCGGCCCCGTACAACTTCTGGTAGTCCGGTGTCAGGGAGTGGTTGCGCCTGCTAGAACGCTGAGTGACGAGGCCGGCTGAGGGCCTATGAGGGTGCCGACTGGGACACCTAGTAACAAGGCCGGCTGAGGGCCTGTGAGGGTGCCGACTGGGGCATTCAGTAACGAGGCCGGCTGAGGGCCTGCGAGGGTGCCGACTGGGGCACTTAGTAACGCCTTCTGTGGCTTGGGCCTATCTCCGTAGCGTGGGCCACCACGCGTAGGCAGGGAGCCGAGCCTGAACAAGTCACCAACCATCTGTCTCAAGAGAAGGCCCTTACGGGACTATGTGGACCTTGACACGGAAGCCCAGGGGGTCTGTGCCCGCGGACCTCCTACTCAACGGGATCGTCCCAATCACTGACCACCTTCCTTCTGACTGAGCGCCAGGCTACCGAGCCAGGCTACGTAAGCTGGCCCGGGATCATAAGCATCTCCCTCAAGTCTAGTCGAAGGAGGCACGCAGTCCGACTGACTGGACCCTAAATCTGGTCCAAGCCTGGCGCGCCCCTCTGAAGGATCGGCCGTCATCGATTGGGAATATTCTACTGCACATGTATTCTGTCGCCCCGAATACTACCCGAGTCTGATCAGACGACTTTAGCTGGGCCGCACATTTCTCCCAGTCGTCCATCGGACGATTGGCACTCCTCGCCTGCCTCCATAAGTGCGCCTCCTTGCTTGCCCGTTCTGCATTCGAAATCATCCGCCCTCCTCCGCTGCTTTGCGTGCCGCTAGGGTTGTAACAACTTCCTTGTCCCTGCTTTTCTTCGACGACCCATCCGCACTGGTTTAGCTTCTCGCCTCCCTCTTCTCCGATGGCCTCCTCTTCTTTGTCTCCACCCCCGCCTCGGCCTTGGTATGCCACCTTGAGAACCACCCTGACCGCCCATGACCTGCTTCAAATGAAATCGGACTTCCTGATTCCGGCCGACCACCGCCTACACCTGCCTAAATCACACGAACACCCAAATTCTGCCACCTTGGGCTATATTGCCTTATCTCAGGATCATCTTCAAGTCGGCCTGCATTTCCCCGTACATCCCTTCATTGTCGCCGTCTGTGACTACTTCCAGATTCCTCTGTCTCAACTAGCTCCCAACGCCATACGTCTGATATGTGGCTCAGCCATCGTTTTCTCACTTCTCGAGATTCCCCTTGTACCGGAGAACTTCCATTACTTCTTTTATCCTAAACAGCAAGAGGTGGGTGACTTCTTCCAGGCTCGAGCCAAAACCTCCTTCCTCCTGAACCTGCCCACTTCAAATAAGGGCTGGAAAGAACGATACTTCTTCATCGGGCCTATCCCTGCCCCGGGCTGGACTACCACCTGGGTGGAGGGACTTCCCGTTTCCGAGACTCTCCCCCGACATTATCGCACGTCCGCCGCCTACCTGGAGATTGTCGCCGAACTGGAGGACAAGCACTTTCACGGCGGACTTTTGTTGAAGGAGGGGATTCTTTCCACCTTCGACTTTAGCCCGACCCCGAGCCCCGCCCCTCCTCTGTCCGACGCAGGTGAGTCCCCTGACAGCTAGTGAGTATGTCTCTTAGTCATGCATGAACCTACTTTGCTTTTACAGTCTCCCTATTACTGTCCACGACCTTGAAGGAAGGCTTCAGGCTAGAGAAGGCCGAGCTACAGACTCGGATAGCTTCTATGCTGGCTGCTAGAGGAGGCACTGCGACAGCGGTCATCCCGGCCAACCCGACTTCGTCTGTACAGGGATCAGTCCCCATTGCCTTCGAGACCGCCCCTTCCACAACTGTCCAGCCACGACTTCCCTCCAAACGTCGGCAAGCACCTTCCCCCACAGGGGGTTCATCCCGTCCTTCCTCCAACAAACATTTGGAGAAGAAAAAGAAAAAGAGAGCAGCTCCCGAGCCAGGAACTCACTCTGCTTCTTTGGAGAAGAAGAAGAAGAAAAAGAGAGCGGCTCCCGAGCCAAAAGTCCACTCTGCTTCTTTGGCCATTGTTCCATACGTGGCTTGGCCCCTGCTGTCGACCATCTAGCTTCCCCTCCCGTTGAGGATCCCCCAGTTTGCCTACCAGCAATTGCGGCGGCTGTTGCCCCTGGCCTCGATGCGGCAGCCGATCTTTCCGTCACTACATCGCTAGTCCAACCTTCTGCCACCTCCGACACTTCCGACACCATGATGTCTGCCCGATCAGGGGCCCCTTCTGCTGAGGGTCCGCTTGAAGACCAGATGATGCACCTCTCGGTGCCCTCTCAGGCGGACCGTCGCCTGAGGATGCCCTTAGGCGAGCTGCCTGAGCACTATCAGGATCTGCGCTTGTATGGGTCAGTAGCCGACCGCTATGCCCAAGGATTCGAGGAGTCTTATTTCCGGGGTTCCCGCAACAAAGCCGACGCCTTCTTCCTTAAGGCCACTCAGGTACCCACATACGACTTAAGCCTTGCACTGCACCTCTTATACATTTTATTTCTAACTCCTAGGGATGGCGTTCCTCTTGCAGTTCGTAGGAGACTGCCACGGCGTCTCTATGTCGCTCCTGGCCCAGAGCTCGGCACGGGCTAAGGCCGAGAGGGAGGTGAGGCGCCTGCAGACGCAACTAGTGCACTCCCAACTAGTTGCTGACGAGCCCACGTTGAATCATCTACGAGAGGAGGTCCAGGCTCTGCAAGATCAGCTGGCCCACTCAGGGGAGCAACTCGAAGTGGCGCGCGGTCAGGTTGTGACGGCGCAGCAAGCCACTTCTTAAGCAAACAGCCGCCTATCCACCATGAAACATGCCGAGCGGAAAGCGCGAGCATTACAATCGGAGGCCCAGGCCGAGTCAGCCCAGGCGAAGTCCGACCTTCAGAGGGCGTCAGTTGCCCTTGACACTCTCCGGGCCCAACTGGAGGCCAGAGATACTGCTGCTCTGGCCCAGTCGCGAAAGATAACTGAGCTATCTGGGGATCTCTCCTCAAAAGAGCAGTTGCTGCACGCCCAGAAAGAGGAGCTTGAGTGGCTACGGAAGGAAAGGTCCGAGTGGGAAGCCACTCGATCAGAGTTGACGGAGCTACGCGCTTGTAGGGAGACCGAACAGGCCGAGTGGGAGGCGACCAAGTCTGAGCTGATGGCGCTCCGAGCCTACAAGGATGCTGAAGATGCTCGACGGGAGGAATATAGGCTGGAGTGCATCAACGCCCCTATCCATAAGGCCGAAATCGCTAAACGGTTCATGGATGTAATGGAGCCGCAGGGGCTGAACATCCTCCATCGACTCAAGTTGGGTGGGTATCTGTCACCCGACATGCCTCCTACGGCTGTAGGCCTTGAAGACCTGTGTGAGGATTTGCCCAGCGTGATCGACGTGCCCTTTAAGTGAGGGTTAAGCTGCTTGTATCCCTTACCTCTCCTTTTTGTACACCCGTGCGGGTTGCGGATTTTGATTGATGTGTCATTTTTGCCTTGTGGATTGGAACCCTCTCATCTCCCCTCAAATTATTCGAGCCCGTTCTCTCGTCGAGCCGTTAGCGATCCTCGGGATCACCGAACGGAGCGCCCCGATCGGGACCTGTGAAGCCTGACCCGCGTATGAGGGTTCTACCACTTGATTGGGTTGGACACCCGGAGACATGGGTTGTCACGTGATCTGCCCGGCTTGGAAAACCCAGGGATTTCTGGAAACCAGCCCGTTCATAGGAATTCCTGCGCGCACGTCCCATCGGACCGATTCGTATCTCAATTTCTGACGCCTGCTTTAATGGGTGACGGAACAGGACTTGGGTGATGCGACGTATCAGGCAACGAAACGTCCGTCACTCATTATAGACGCCTCGGGCATCGAGCAGTCCTTTCACATTTACTCCGACTCTACCACTTCTCCACGCCTTCCCTGGCCGTCAGATCTCGCGGCTTACCGAGGTTTCTTCCGAACGGCCGAGATATTTTTATTCCTCCTATATATAAGCGGCCCTTGCCATCCCCACTTTCACAAGAATCCTACTGACCCGAACTGCTCGTCCACCGCCTATCATGCACACTGACTCTTCTGAGGAAGTCTCTTCCCTGGGAGGGCTATACGACCTCCCAGACGACTCATATTCTTCTCCCTTAGAGGAGGGTGACCGAGAGTACTTTGAGATGATGCTCCCTCCTGACTCACCCCTTTCACCTCAGACATTCAAACCCACCGTCTCCCCGCGTGAAGGCGCGCCACGTAAGGGGAAAGAGTCGGTGGTGATGGGCTCAACCCTTCGCAAGGGAATCCCTGATATGGGTGATTCTCCATCAGAAACTCGTTCTCAGGCGCCCCGTTCGGCAAACTTCTCATCTCCATATAGCACTCCCGACCCCTCCCGTCGGGCGAAGCGTGCCCGGGCATCAGCTCCTGCAAAAGCTGCTGCCGCGGTGCCTTCGTCTTCCCGTGTGACCTCCCTTCCGGGGCGCGTGTCTCCCTCGCTTGCTCCTGAGGTATCGCTTTCCCTAGCGCCTCTGGAGTTCCTCCTTCCTCCGTCGGGAAACTCCTCTCGAGCGTTCTCTTCCACTTTGTGGAAGAGGGTTTGGGCGCTCGCGCCCCTGGGGGATCCGAAGGGGGGTGTTCATACCGTCCTTCGTCATTCAACTCGTCGCGGTTTTGTATGCCGACCGGCTGGCAATATCGGCTCGAAGAATGCTGGAGGGGCTATTATCATTATGCCTCCTATCTCAGCCAATGCCAGTCCAGGGCGGCTTGCTGCTTGCATGCTCCTTGCCCCTTTTCGACCCTCGGGCCTTTGCGGGCGAGGACGCTGCTGCCGGCTCTCCTGGACCAGTCTCTCCACCTGCCGCCATTCCTTGGACACTATCTAGTGACTCATGTTCAAGTGATGGTCAGGGCAGGAAGTCTGCAAAGTCCTTCCAGCCGAGAGTCCGGAAACTCTGCTCAGGCGAGAGCTCTTAGGCCCGACTCGGAAAACTTCAACTTACGAGAGGTGTTGCTTTTATTTCTCTTTTCTTTACTTCTGCCTTCTGCCTTCTTTTGTTAACAGGTGTCACCGTCAGATTGGATTTCTGAGGAGTGGACTGCGCTCAGAGCGCAACCTTTCGAAGCACAACACCTCATCTCTATCTTGCGGGCCGATCTGAGGGCCAAAGAGGAGGAACGGGTTGCTAATGCCGCGGAGCTCAGCAAGCTTAAGCAAAAGTACGAGGTCCAAACGTCCGTACTGAAGGCCGTCCAGCGACGCCTTCGGCACCTCAAGGGCTATACCGACTCCCTGCTCCGAGGTCAAGCCTCGAAGAAGAGTGGCCGAACCCCACGAGTTAGGATTAGTCGGTACTGAGTCCCGAGCGCTTCTGCCTTCATTAGCTGAAAAGGCCCTAAGCCTCCATCTTGTAATCACTTGGAATAATAAAATGCCAATTTTTCATATATTTGTAACGTTTACGAGTCCGTAATCCGAACGACTTTACTAACTCGCACGAGGGTGTCTCTTACTTATGCCCCAGTCGCTGCGCACTTGTATGGTTGGGCGCGGGCATTAGGCTTTCCTTCTTTGGGGGTTGCCTGAACCAGAAGATGTCGTGCTCCCGTGTCGGGACGGGGCACCTTCAGGCATAACGGCAGATCCGCCATAGGTGAGTGGTTCGCGGCAGGGAGAACACCTGAGTGTCCGAGCCATTTGGCATGTTACGGGCGAGCCGCAGACTTTGGGTGGTTTTGTTGGGTCGCACATCTTCCAACTGGGCCCGACTCAAGAGGCGCCCGAATTGGCCAGATGTTTAAGCCTTAGCCCTCCAAGAATTTCACCCGCCTAGCGGGTTGATAAGTGGGGAGCCTGGATCCCCCTGCACTGGGTCAGGTACCAATCCGGAGGAGGGATGTGATTTGATAAGAGATGGGAGTTTGACCATCTACTCAGGCCAATTCTCAAGAGCGGGGGCCGCCCTACGTCCGATCGGGGCCACTGAATTAAGTGGGGCGAAGAAGCTGGTCCGCTTATAACTTGCTGGCCTGGCAAGAGTTGACGCACCCGGTCGGGCAAAACTCAGGGAGCGTGGGACGCCACGCGTCTTACTGAGCCACCAAGCCGCAGGCGATATAACACACACAACCGGACAGGCCGAGCTGCGAGGAAGCACACACGGTCGGGTAGGCTGAGCCGTGGAATAATAGCGCACCCAATCAGGCATGACTCAGGGAGCGTGGGACGCCACGCCTCTTACTGAGCAGACGAGCTGCGGGAAAACACACACGGTCAGGCAGGCTGAGCTGCGGGATAATAGCGCACACAGTCGGGCATGACTCAGGGAGCGTGGGATGCCACGCATCCTACTGAGCAACCGAGCTACGGGATAGCACACATGGTCAGGCAGGCTGAGCCGCGGGATAATAGCGCACACAGTCGGGCATGACTCAGGGAGCATGGGACGCCACGCATCATACTGAGCAGCCGAGCTGCGGGAAAGCACACACGGTCAGGCAGGCTGAACCGCGGTATAATAGCGCACACAGTCGGGCAGGACTCAGGGAGTGTGGGACGCCATGCGTCTTACTGAGCGACCGAGTTGCGGGAAAGCACACACGGTCAGGCAGGCTGAGCCGCGGGATAATAGCGCACACAGTCGGGCAGGACTCAGGGAGCGTGGGACGTCACGCGTCTTACTGAGCGGTCGAGCTGCGGGAAAGCACACACGGTCAGGCAGGCTGAGCCGCGGGATAATAGCGCACACAGTCGGGCAGGACTCAGGGAGCGTGGGATGCCACGCATCTTAACGGTCAGGCAGGCTGAGCCGCGGGATAATAGCGCACACAGTCGGGCAGGACTCAGGGAGCGTGGGACGCCACATATCTTACTGAGCAGCCGAGCTGCGGGAAAGCACACACGGTCAGGCAGGCTGAGCCGCGGGATAATAGCGCACACAGTCGGGCAGGACTCAGGGAGCGTGGGATGCCACGTGTCTTACTGAGCGGCCGAGCTGCGGGAAAGCACACACGGTCAGGCAGGCTGAGCCGCGGGATAATAGCGCACACAGTCGGGCAAGACTCAGGGAGCGCGGGACGCCACGTGTCTTACTGAGCGGCCGAGCTGCGGGAAAGCACACACGGTCAGGCAGGCTGAGCCACGAGATAATAGCGCACACAGTCGGGCAGGACTCAGGGAGCGTGGGACGCCACGCATCTTACTGAGCAGCCGAGCTACGGGAAAGCACACACGGTCAGGCAGGCTGAGCCGCGGGATAATAACGCACACAGTCGGGCAGGACTCAGGGAGCGTGGGACGCCACGCGTCTTACTGAGTGGCCGAGCTGCGGGAAAGCACACACGGTCAGACAGGCTGAGCCTCAGGATAATAGTGTACACAAAATTGAGCTCGAGAGTCTGATTCATCTGCGGGTGGGGTAAGGACCATGTGCTTACACCTGTCAGACGTGTTTTACACTTACATCATCGCTTGTCACTCGGCCGCCCGATAAGGCTGAAGGTGGATCGTGTTGGAAACGGGATTGCTAGAGGGGGGGTGAATATAGCCAATCACTTTTATCTTTGGCAAGTAACAAGTTTCTGCACTTAATCTTATCAGTAGCACAGCGGAAGAAATAAAGCAACAAAGCAGTGCAGTAAAACAAAATGGAAACCGAGAACAAACAATCACAGCTAGCAAGATCGCTAACAAGGAGGGTTTACAAGGTTCGGGGATAACTTGCCCCTACTCCTTGGCGTGCCCTTAAGGTGGGCGATCCCTTGATCGTCGGCAGATCAAGCCCCGGTTAGCACCGGATATAAAGCAACCTCCTTCTCGGTGGAGAAACCTCTCCACAGCGTTTCAATCACAGATAAATGTTTAAGCTCAATGAAACAACAAGAAGGATCTTACTCAAGCACTCAGCAAGGACAAGAACACAGCAAGCTTCTCTGAGCTCCACCCAGTGGCGATCTCACGCAAGAACCCTTCTTCGTGTCTTCCCACTGTCGGACTCCCAGCTCCTTGTTCTCTCCTTCAAGCACTCAAGTAATGGATGATTGCTTCTCGAAAATTAGTAGCTTGCTCAAGATGATGAAACTTCAAGAATGCAGCAAGCTTGTTGTGGAGAACTCAAGGCGCAGCAAGAAGTCAGTATTCGAACTCTGCTTCCATGAAGCCAGCTTCCGCGCTTTTGATTCTCCACACAGCACCAGGTGACAACATCCTCCGTAGCCTCCAGCTACCACACTGCCAACGCCAGCTACCACTGAGCCCTCTCTGGTATTCCTGAGATCCCGTCAGCCAAGCCCCAGTCTCGGCTCCAGTTTGCAGCTCGGCCGTTGCAACCTGAAATGGAGAATCGGACAAACCTGCTCCAAGGAAAGCCTCCTTTGACCTCTCCTTGAGTGTTTGAATCCTCCCCTATCACCTGCAGCTTAATCAGAGTGTTAGAGCAGCGTATCACACAGTAAATCAAATATCAGATGTAAGTGGCAGCAAATCGGATACGTTCAGACGCGATCAGAGCGTCTGACAGTGTATTTGAATTAAAGTGATCGGTCACCCGACCGATCAGAGCTACTCCTGATCGGTCACCAGACCGATCAGGATAGGTCCAGACCGATCAGGCTCCGTCCTGATCGGTCCCCAACGCTCAATTAGAAATCGCGATTTCTTTGGGACTCTCCTAGATCGATCACCAGACCAATCCCAGGCTGTGGATCGATCACCCGAACAATCCACCCCTTTATTAGGCGATTTCTGAGCTTCACAGTCCAGACCTCCTGATCGGTCACCGGACCGATCAGGCAGCCTCCTGATCGGTCACCGGACCGATCAGGCAGCCTCCTGATCGGTCACCAGACCGATCAGAACATGACTAGACCGATCAGGCTCCGTCCTGATCGATCATAGAGAGGAACCTGCGACGTTTGATCGTTCTCTGGAACGATCTGCACAGTGATCCTGATCGGTCACCAGACCGATCAGGTGCAGATCAGCAAGGGAACTCAACCTCACTTGTTTGCTCCCTGATCGGTCACCAGACCGATCAGGAGCCAAGCAGTGGGTGAAACACGCACTCCCTGATCGGTCACCGGATCGATCAGGAGCAGTACAGTAGGTTCCCAACCTCACTGTGTGCTCCCTGATCGGTCACCAGACCGATCAGTCGTTGCTGGATCGGTCACCTGACCGATCCACGATGGAGCAGCGTGCCAGATTCCCTGATCGGTCACCAGACCGATCCAGGGACTTAAACTTAGCCCTCCAAGCTAAGTTTCCATCCACCTTAGCCCTCCAAGCTAAGGATTTTTCACCTAACCCTCCAAGTTGGGAATTTGCACCTAACCCTCCAAGTTAGGACTTTTCACCTAGCCCTCCAAGCTAGGACTTTTCACCTAGCCCTCCAAGCTAGGACTTTTCACCCAACTCTTCCGGATTAGGACTTTCCAAACCCAGCCCTCCAAGCTAGGACCTGACCCTCCAAGCCAGGACTTTTTCACCTAATTCTCCAGGATGGAAATTTGCACCTAACCCTCCAAGTTAGGACTTTTCACCTAGCCCTCCAAGCTAGGACTTTTCACCCAACCCTTCCGAATTAGGACTTTTCAACACCTAGCCCTCCAGACTAGGATTTTCAACACCTAGCCCTCCAGGTTAGGATTTTCCAACACCTAGCCCTCCAGACTAGGATTTTCAACACCATGCCTAATCCTCGATCAGGACTTAAACATAATCATAATCATCAACCTAAACTTAAATCGGTGTCAACACTAAAATAACAATCAGGGCCAGACTGCATCAACAGATCGGACTCCTGGGTCGATCCAGCCTTTTTCCCCTCTCATTCTCTAAGTAATACGCTCCTGAAGAGAGCTTTTGCACAATCTTGAAGGGTCCTCTCCACTGCGACTCCAGTTTGCTCACGTCCCCAACAGGTTTGATTCTTTTCCAGACAAGGTCGCCCACTTGAAATGCTCAGGGCAGCACTCTTCGGTCATATCTCTGCTTCATCTTCTGCCTGTATGCGAACATTCGAGCCGCTGCTCTGTCACGAATTTCGTTGACCAGATCCAGCTCCAAACGCCGTCATTCCGGGTTATCCTCATCATATGCTACCCTTCGATCCGATTCACACCCGACCTCGACTGGGATCACTGCCTCAGCTTCGTAAACCAACTGGAAAGGCGTGCATCCAGTGGTTTCTTTGACAGTAGTTCGCAGGGCCCATAAGATGCACGGGAGCTCCTCTACCCAGGTTCCGCCAACGTGTTCGAGCTTAGTATTCAACCCCCTGAGAATCTCCCGATTGACCACTTCTACCTAGCCGTTGCTCTGAGGATATGCTACAGAAGTAAAAGCCTGCTTGATGTCATACTTGGCGCACCATTCTCGTATCTTCCTGCCCTGGAACTGTCTCCCATTATCTGAGACAATCTTATGTGGGATTCCATAGCGGCACAATATGTCCCGCCACAAGAACTTCTTGACCGCCTGCTCGGTGATGCGCGACAGGGCCTCCGCCTCTATCCACTTAGAAAAGTAATCAACCGCGACCAACAAGTATTTATTCTGAGCGGCGGCAGTCGGAAATGGCCCTATAATGTCCATTCCCCACTGGTCAAAAGGGCAAGAAACTATCGACGCCTTCGTGGCTTCCATGGGCCGGTGTGGCAGGCACTGGTGCTTTTGGCAGGATAAACATTTGGCTACCAGCTCATTCGCATCCTTCTGCAGGGTGGGCCAATAATATCTTGACATTATTGCCTTCCGCGCCGTGGCCCGAGCACCAGCGTGATGTCCACATATCCCCAGATGGATTTCTCTCAAGACATAATCAGCATCTTCTTCGTTCAGGCATTTGAGGAGAGGTCGGGAAAACGATCTCTTATAAAGGGCGTCACCGACCATGGTGAATCGGGACACATGCTTCTTGAGCCACCAAACCTCCTCTTGGTTGGTCGGTAAGGTTCCTCGGGTGAGGTAGGCGATGATCGGGGTTCACCAGTCGGACTCCAATTCCAGGTCAGCCTGCCTGAGGAAGCACCCATGAGCCAACAGAACTAGCCAGCTTAGCTAACTCATCCGCCTTGAAGTTTTTTTCTCGAGGGATCTTTCTCACTTGTACCTCTTTGAATTCAGTCTTCAGTTTCTCATAAACTTCTATGAACGCCTAAAGCCGATCACTGTTGACCTCGAACTTTCCAGCCACTTGCTGTGTAACCAGCTGAGAATCCGAGTAGAGCATTACTCGGGCTACTCCCACGTGCTTAGCTGCCTGCAATCCAGCTATAAGGGCCTCGTACTCGGCCTCATTGTTGGTAGCTTTGTACTCCAACCGCACCGACAGATGCATCTTTTCTCCGCTAGGGGAGATCATCAGAACACCGATCCCACTTCCTGACCGAGCTGACGAACCGTCTACATATATCTGCCACGCCTCTTCAATCTCGTCCGAATGCAGCTCGCTTAAGAAGTCAGCTAGAGCTTGAGCCTTGATGGTCGGACGAGGCTGGTACTGAATGTCATATTCACTCAGCTCAATGGTCCACTTGATCAGTCGCCCCGATGCTTCAGGATTAGAGGCTACTCGGCCCAGATTGTTGTTCGTCAACACCACGATGGGATGTGCCAAGAAATAGGGACGAAGCCTCCGGGCACCTAACAACATCACATACATCAACCTTTCGAGTGTCGTGTAGCGGCACTCGGCTCCCTTTAATAGATGAGCGAAGAAGTACATTGGCTGTTGTTCAGCCGCTTCTTATTTAACCAGAACTAGGCTGACCGAGTCAGCCGATGCGGCCAAATACACATAAAGGGTCTCCCCAACCTCTGGCTTTGCCAACACAGGCAGTTCAGCGAGGTAAGTCTTCAACTCTCGAATGCCTTGTCGCAGTCGGCATCCCACTGGAACTTGGTAGCTTTACGGAGGGTTTTAAAGAAAGGCAACCCTCGCTCTGCCGATCGGGAGATGAACCGAGATAGGGCCGTGATTCGCCCTGCGAGCCTCTGAGCCTCCCGTAGATTCCTGGGCGGGGGCATATCCAGCAGTGCCTTGACCTTCCCCGGGTTAGCTTCTATGCCCCGTTCGGTCATGATATAGCCCAGGAATTTTCCCCTTCGGGTCCCAAAAAGGCACTTAGCTGGGTTCAGCTTGAGCCCGTACCTCCGCAACGTTTGGCAGGTTTCCTCGACATCTGATACCAAGTCGTCAGTACGGGTCGATTTGATGAGGATGTCATCAACATATACTTCCACGTTCCTCCCGATTTGGGATCGGAAGACATTATTCATCATATGCTGGTAAGTAGCCCCAGCGTTCTTCAATCCGAACGGCATAAACGATATAGCAGTAAGTACCATCTGCCGTGATGAAACTAACTTTTTCTTGATCCTCGACTGCCAGGGGTACTTGATGATACCCCTGATAGGCGTCCAGCATGGAGATGAACTCGCTGCCTACTGTCGAGTCCACCATTTGATCAATCCGGGGTAAGGGGTAGCAATCTTTCGGGCAGGCCTTGTTGAGATATCGGAAGTCGATGCAAATTCGCCATCTGTTGTCCGGCTTAGGCACCAGCACCACATTGGTCAGCCAGGACGGGAATTGCACCTCTCTGATGTGCCCTGCCTCCGTTAACCTCTCGATCTCCGCCCTGATCGCCTTGTTCTGCTCGGTACTGAAGTCCCTCTTCCGTTGCTTCACTGGCCGAGCGTGGGGGTAGACGTGGAGGTGGTGTTCCGCAACCTCCGGGCGGACGCCTCTCAACTCCTTGACAGTCCAGGCGAAGACATCTTGATTGCGAGCCAAGCACTCCAGCAGGGGCCCCCTCAGCTCTTCTGGCAGTCCTGCCGCAATCTTGACTCGGAACTCCTCCCGGTCGGGGAGGAGCTGCACTTCTTCCTTGTCTTCCTGTAACTCGGACCAAGGAGAGGCTTGGACCATGTTGCAGTCAGGGAAAGGACGGGGGGCCTTGCGACTGTCTATGCGAACATCGTCCACGTAGCACCTTCGGGCTATCTTCTGGTCGCCCCTAACCTCTCCCACCTAGTCTCCGACCGGGAACTTAACCTTCATGTAGAAGGTGGAGGTGACGGCCCGGAACTCATTGAGAGCAGGGCGGCCCAAGATGGCGTTGTAGGATAAAGGGGCGTCCACCACCAGAAAGGTGGACCACCGAGTCCTTTTCAATGGCTCTTCGCCCAGGGAGACGGCCAACCGAATCTGGCCAATAGGATGTACTGTATTCCCCGTGAAGCCAAACAGTGGGGTCGCCACTAGCTCCAACTGGGACTTTTCAATCTGGAGCTGGTCAAATGCCCTCTTGTAGAGTATGTTGACCGAGCTGCCTGTGTCCACGATGGTGCGGCGGACTTGATAATTTGCGATGACGGCTGTAATGACCAGCGCGTCATCGTGGGGGACTTCCAACCCCTGAAGATCATGGGGCCCGAAGCTGATTTGTCGCCCCTCTGCCTGGGCCAGACTAGTGTCAACTTGATGGATCTCCAGTCGGCGTACTTGGGCTTTCCGAGCCCGGTGGGAATCTCCTCCGGTCGGGCCGCTCGAGATGACGTGCACGCCGCCTCGAACAACATTTTGTTGGTTGGCCCGTTCTTCTTTCGTCTCCTCTTCCACCGCTCGGTTCCCTTGAGGGAATAGATTTCGAGCAGTCGGAGGGTTTTCTCGCAATTCCTCGGCCATCGGGTCTGCGTTCGGGCCGCCTCGGCCCGGTCCCCGTCCAGGAGGTGTTTGTCGCCCTCGTCCTCTGGGGGCTTGAGCCCGAGCCCGACCCCGGCCGGCTTGTCGACACTCCTCAGTGGCGTGCCCGTGACTTTGGTGGAAGCTGCAGTATGACCTCCACCGGGTGGGGAGGCATCCCTGGGCCACCTGCTGCACATGGCGCCTTTCCATGCCCGCGTGCTCGGCGGGGCCCCGCGGACTACGAATGGGTCCTCCCGAGGGCCTGGGCTCATGAACAGGAGGCGGGGGCGCCGAGACCACAGACTCCTTGCGCCGAGCCGCTTGCGCCTCTTAGACATTAATATACTTGTCAGCCTTGCCCAGAAGGCTGTCGATGTCCCTCGGGGGCTTCCGGATCAGCGCTCGAAAAAACTCTCCCTCCTGCAGACCCTGGGAGAACGCGTTGACCATCACTTCCTGAGTGGCAGTTGGCACATCCATTGCCAACTCGTTGAAACTCCGGATGTAAAACCTAAGTGTTTCTTTCGGCCCTTGCTTCAGGGCGAACAGGTTGAGACTCGTTTTGTGGTGCCTTCGGCTGCTAGTGAAGTGCTGCAGGAACACCCTCTTGAACTTCTCAAAGCTTGTGACTGACCCGTCGGAGAGTCAGTCGAACCACCTCTGGGCCGCGCCAGAGAGCGTGGTCAGGAAGACTCGGCACTTAACACTTTCCGGATATTGCTGCAGCAGAGCAGCACTCTCAAATTTCATCAAGTGCTCCTCTGGGTCCGTGGTCCCCACGTACTCAGGGACGGTGAAGAAATGCAAGTGGTGAGGCACGGGATGTAACGCCCGCCCTTATATCTACACTCGGGGCGGGGTTACGTACAATCAATCATATATTTATTTATTTTTCTATCTTCTAGCATGGCATTAAAACAACAACGCAAGGGCTAAGGATTGAGCATGCTTGTTTAACTATCAAAGTCATTCTATAACATGATAATATCACTAGTAATGTAACTCATAACATAATCAAGTATAAGAGACCTCCAAGGTAAACACTATCATACCATGTCAATCTTAATCACTAACACTTATTGTCAAGGGAACATAAACATAAACATAAATATGTAGATATAGAAGTCTTTCTTTCCCGAGCCACCACCCCACACATCTTCAGCCTTCCTGCCTCTTCCTTTAGTTCATGTGTTCCTTACCTTTATCTGCAGCATAAGACAACACATAACTAGTAAGCATAAAAGCTTAGTAAGGATCCGGTCCTACTCGCAAAGTCCATACGAAAGCATACAGCGTGTGTACATAACAAGACATAAGCATGAGTTCATCATAGCATACTAAACATCAAGTTTCTAAGCATGCAGCATATAGAATTTTAAGCATACCTATCACATGCAATAAATGTTTTTCAAAGCAGTTCCATAATGGTATTACTTAAAAATACATCCATATCATATTGGGCCCTGTTGTGTACCAACTATCGCGCGGAACTATTGCGCGTTCCCTAATGAATTGGGATAGCGAGCCACCAATTAATTAGAGCAGGACCCTTCCGTCCTACCGGAGCCATGACCTTACGTTAACATGCACCCCGGATTTGTTTAACGACCCCCTTACGAGTCGGGTACACAACTTCAAAAGTAAAATACTTATCATGCTTTTACATATATGCTAAGGAGTACTCTAAATCACTTCTTACAGGACACACCACTCTTCAAGGGTGCTCATGATCCCGGAGGGACACACCACACAACATAAGGGGTGCTCTTGATCCCATACTTAGTAGAGTCTCCGTTCAAGCATTTTAACATATCACATGCAAGTTCATAAGTGTGCCCCATGGGCTATAAGACATGCTCATACATACATCATAATTCAACCACTTAACATACTTTAGATCTGACAAGATTTGGTCACATAGGTCATACTCATATCATAGGAAGTGGTAGCATGCTAACAATTAGGATTTCAATCAGACATCTCATTTAAACACCTCATGCATAAACATATCATAGCATGCTAACAATCAAGGTTTCAAATCAACCATTCCATTTAACACCACATGCATATACATATAATCATCCCCAAACATAAACATATCTCATAGGGTAGTTTGACCCTCACAAACCTTAATCCTAAGGGGTTGGCCGAATATCATAGAGTGGGGAAAAATTAGGGCTTTTGCATTGATCATTCACTCAAACAATTATACAAACACCTTGTATACAATATCATACCATACACTAAGCATGAATATATTCTAGGATAATTCAACCCTCCTTGACCCTACTTCCATGCTTTGGGCCGAAACCCTTACAAGGACAAAACCTTAGGTTTTGTTCACCACATTTTGAAGGATACAACCTACACATATACCCTAGGTTCCAAGGGGTCTACACATGTAACAAGAAGTAACCCCAAAGTAACCCTAAACCCTAATCCCTCTAGGGTTGGCCGAAACTTGTAGGGTAGGGAAAAAGTTAGATTTTTGTAGCCAAACATTTATACAACCACATTGTCTACACCATCATATCTTACACTAATCATAAAATCCATCCTAGAGAAATTCAACTCTTTAAACCCTTAAACCCCTTACCTTGGCCGAAACCTACCAAGGGTGAAAACCCTAGTTTTTGTATTTAACATAATGAAGAAAAATCCACCTACATGTATACCCTAAGTCTCAAGGTCTTCTCATGTATCAAGGAAAGAACCAAGGCCTCCCTTAAAGGTGTTGGCCGAAACTTACATAAGGAAAACACCCATTTTCGAAACCAATAAGAGCATGGCAATCACACAATAACAATTACACTGCAGGCGAGGGGATACTTACATCCTTTCGCTTGAGTTTCTTCTTCTCTAAAATCTTAGGGTACCCTTGAAGAAGAAGAAGATGAATTTTTTTTCCCTTGTTAACCTTCTCTATCACCTTGGCCTTAGTAGAGTGCAAGAACCTTCAATGGGTCCTCTTCCTTCCAACTCTCTAGGGTTAGAATCCTAGGGTTGTGATTTTCGAAAATGCAAAGGGAGAAGGAGTGGATTTCGGTGATGAGAGGAAGAAGAAGAAGAAGAGGAAGTTACTCTAACTTCTCATTCCCTTATTTATACTTTTCTCATGAAGAGACATGTCTCTTCACTTCCCTAACTTTTAACAAGCATGTTCCTTATTCCTTCTACATGAAATATTGCTTGGTTCATTGGTTATGACATGGTGAGTGCAACTAGGAGGTTCAAGGTTCAATCCTTGCTTCCTCCTTTCTACCTCTTCTTTTTATCTCAATTTGCACTAATCCATATCAAAGCCCATTAAGCCAAGCCCATCATGAAATTTCATAATATTAATAATATTTCATGAATTCATATTATTTCATAATATTAATAATATTTCATGAATTCATATTATTTCATGAATTCATAATATTTCATAATATTCTATAAATATTATTTCATAATATTTTTTTAATATTTCATATTCATGAATCCGTAATATTTCATGATAATATTTCATGAATTCCATGATATTTCATAACCTTCTATATGGGAAAATTTTGGGGCGTTACACGGGATCCTCCAAGATCCAGGGAGCGAAAGGGCTGCGTACCGGAGTGGCTGAGGCAGGGTCAGCCGGAGCTTTTCCCCTGTCCATCCGCCTCCCGCGCACCGGATTGGAAACTGAGGCTTCAGCGGACGCCGAATGGGCCTCGCCGGGTTGCTTCCGGGGGACCATCACAGGTGGAGGTGCGGGACCACCCTCAGGCACAGCAGGCCTGCCTTGTCCTCCTGAGATGCGACGCGCCACCAGCTCTCGGCCCTGAGGCCCCTGACTAGCAGCTTGGGAGAGCCTCTGAGAAGCCCTCTACTGGGCTCGATTAGCCATGAGTACCTCGTACTCCCCTCGAGAGATATCCAGGTTGATATCGTAAGGCTCATCCATCTTCACTTCCGATCAGGCTGTTGGTGTCCCTCTTTCTAGCGCCAAATTTGATCTTGTCGTGAAGTGAGTCAGACGCCCCTACAGCTGGACGAGTCTACGAGAAGGGCGAGGTCACTGAAGTGGCGTGATGAACTGGGCCGCTCCTAACCTGCAAGACAGAGACCGTTAGAATCCGCCGGGAAAAGTCCCCGGCCAGGCACTCCGACGGTCAAGTTAGCACACGACGGTGGCGATGGAAAGCAATAGAACAGTAGGGAAATTGCACTATTGCGCGTACCTGGGAAATGCGGAGTGAGAGACATAAGTAGCCGGGGAAGCTAATAGGTTCTGCCCCATCTGCCACCTGCTGTCGCGTAGCGAGGACAAGGCAAGGCATGTCCAGGGGTGGCAGGGTAAAGTGGCTCATGCTGTGTTGAGGAAAGAGGCCCTGTCAACTTAAGAGTTGGCGCCGTTGGACGCCGCTCAGCCTGACACCGCGGCATGTGGTCGAGATACGGGAGACAAGAGGTGGCAGACAGATCAATACCTCGGCGGGATATCCACTACTGGGGGTCAGGACGACCGAGGTCCTGCGCCGGCCCTGTACAACTTCTGGTAGTCCGGTGTCAGGGAGTGGTTGCGCCTGCTAGGACGCTGAGTGACGAGGCCGGCTGAGGGCCTATGAGGGTGCCGACTGGGGCACCTAGTAACGAGGCCGGCTGAGGGCCTGTGAGGGTGCCGACTGGGGCACTCAGTAACGAGGCCGGCTGAGGGTCTGTGAGGGTGCCGACTGGGGCACTCAATAACGAGGCCGGCTGAGGGCCTGTGAGGGTGCCGACTGGGGCACTCAGTAACGAGACCGACTGAGAGCCTGTGAGGGTGCCGACTGGGGCACTCAGTAACGAGGCCGACTGAGGGCCTGCGAGGGTGCCGACTGGGACACTTAGTAACGCCTTCTATGGCTCGGGCCTATCTCCGTAGCGTGGGCCACCACGCGTAGGCGGGGAGCCGAGCCTGAACAAGTCACCAACCATCTGTCTCAAGAGAAGGCCCTTACGGGACTATGTGGACCTTGACACGGAAGCCCAGGGGGCCTGTGCCCGTGGACCTCCTACTCAGCGGGATCGTCCCAATCACTGGCCGCCTTCCTTCTGACTGAGCGCCAGGCTGCCGGGCCAGGCTACGTAAGTTGGCCCGGGATCAGCCGTAATTCATTTGTTAAAAAAAAAGAAATTGAAGTTTCATTTTTTTTAAGTGCTTTTTCAATATAAACACTTCGGGTCGGATTTATTTGGCTCAATACCCAACCCGTCTGATGTTGCCTAATCCTAACAGCAGATCCTTGTGCCTTCCGACCACAGGACGCTGTAAACTCGCTAGGGTTTAAATTGGAGCCGCCGACGCACCACTTCTTCCGTATCTGCAGCACTGGGTCTCCTCGTACGCCGGCATCATGGGGAGCAGGTTGGGGCCACTCTCGTCTGGTTTCCTCAAGCTATTCCTATACTAGTTTGGTTGTTTCTGTTTACTTATCCTTTTGTTGGAAACCGTCGAACTGTTTCTATGACGATTCGAAGTTATTTCATTGTTTGTAATGTATCGAGCTCCAAAATTTTGAAGTTCCCAAATCCTTGATATTTGTTTTATGTGAGCCTGCTAACCCATGTTGATCTTAGAGATTGAGTTTCCATTCGCATCATATTTTCAATTTCGTAAAATCACACAGGACATTATTTATGTTGTAGAAGGGCTTTATCTAGTGCTCATAGCTGTCAAATTTTGGGTTTTGTTGATAATGATCACGGAATTAAGGGCTTTTGTTTAGGGAATATTACCTCAGACTCATTTAAGGAATTACACAGAAAAGCGGACTGTTGCTTTTGCTTTAAAAAAAATCTTGAACAGACTGAGAAGGCTTTTCTTAAGTAGCTGAAAGTGTTTCTTAGGCGAGAAAGTGAATTTCTAAAGTATCGAATTTGCTTCCGTTTATGGATTGTCGACATAGAAAGGGGAAGAAGCGGGTAAGGGTGGCAACAGATTTTGGATGAACATTGGGCTTGGGTTCAAGACTTTGGACTGTAAATGAACTAAATGTTCGTAAACAAGTTTGGAGTTCGGTTTGATAAGAGCTTATTTAAGTTCGTTCAATATACACAAAATCAATTAAATAAATGAACTTGAATAGCTTGTTAAACTAAACTAACAAGTTTGAACACATAGGTGTTCAGCTCGTTAATGTTCACGAACAACGTTCGTGAATAATGTTCGTGAACCATGTTTATTAATAAAACTGTTATTAATATCCTAAATAAACAAAAAAAATAAAATAAATAAATAAGTTTGAATTATCAAGTTCAATAATCAATCAAATAAACAAAAGTTTCAAACAACCAAACAAGCTTGAATTGAGAGTTTGATAACATCTAAATAAACCAAGCTCGAACCAAGCCCAAGCTATGCTTAAATTAAGAGCTTGATAACATCTAAATGAACCAAGCTCAAGCCAAGCTTCAAACAAGCTCAAGCTCATAAAAAATAAACCAAGCCAAGCTTGAACAATCATTTCAAAGGCTTGGTTCATTTTAGGCTCGGTTTAGCTTGGTTACCTTATCGTACAAGCTTGAACACCCCAAAGCTCGGTTTGGCTCGGCTTGTTTACAACCCTATCAAGACTCCAAGGGTAGGCATTGAAGGTGAAAGATCTGATTTGTACTAGTTATAGTGTTAATTTTTTCCTTCTTTTTTTTTTTGGAACTATTTTAGTGGATATTAATTTTTTTGCAAATGCATCTTGTTTGAAGGTATTAATATCATCGTTTTACTGAATGCCAGCAAATAATGGATGTTCTTAGGGCTATTTGAGTCTGTTTATATGTGATCGAATCAATGATAATTAAATTATATGTTTTAACTGATGGTTCCTTATTTGGCAGTAATCATCGGTGAGCTAATAACTGTTTTTGTATTATCTAATATGTAGCTATTCTTAGTTTCTATAAGATTCTGAAACTAAATATTTGTCCTGATATTTTACATTCTACACATGGTTGTAATGGTATCAAAATGCTCTAGTATGCCGGACTTTAGATGAAGAAATGCAGAGTTTTGTTGAAGTTATTATGTATAAATAAAATCAGATTTTCTTTTAAAAAAAATTCATGTGGTATAGGCTTATGATTCCAAATATACCTATGATGCCAAATACTCGTTCTTGTGATAATCAATTCTGATTCACAATAATTTACTTCAACTAGAAAGGATTTTGTGTGGTCTATTTGTTTTGTTATTTTGCATTCTCATATGCCACAAACTGTGTCAATTTTACCTTTGCGGTAGTCTTGTATCCATATCATAGAATATGGCTGATTTGACTCCTACTTTTTCAGAGTGGCTTAATGACTACAAGCAGAACAGACCTAGCTTGAAGATACTGCAACATAGAATTGATGAGTTTATAATTGCTCATGAATCACAACTAGAGAAGGTATTTTGCTTGGTTGCTCATTGTATTGCCATATATAAACTCGATATTCAGGTGTCGGCTTTGCCTGAAAGATATTCACGTGCTTATACTATTCTTTTTAAGGTGCATAACATAATTGAAAATGACTGTTTTTTGATTCATTAGATTTATACATCATTATATCTCTACCCCAAGCTTTGGTTATACAAATTTGACAATTGTGTTGTGTAATTTGCAGGAAAGGGGAAAAAAAAAAGAAGAAAAGCGCAGGCATCCGAAGGAGGATGGATGGTCATGATGCACCACAGAGGCAGAAAGAAAACAACTAGAAAACAACTGATCCGGAAAGTAGAATAACTGTGGGTTCAGTTGCTCAAGCAGCTGTGCTGAATAACATGGCTAAAAAGAAAAGTAAAGATGCGGAAGAATTTTACAAATTCCAAAATAGGAAAGCACCGATAAATGGTAAGTTTTGTTTTCCATATTCGTGTTTAGGTCGAAACTAATGATGAGTTTAAAAAGTAAGAGTTTGCATCTTTGGAAATTAGTATTGCACCATCGTCGAATCTGACACAAGTTTCCTCAGTACTATCTTTCAAATCTTTGGTTGGGGCACCATTTGGTTATCATTGCCATTCTTCCCAACATTTTGATTGTTGAAGTGTAAATGGAGACATTTTTTTGTTTTTTTTTTTGAAACAATTTTAGTAGACCAGTATCATTCAAGATTCTTAGAAATTGCTCTATCAAATTCCTCAAATGGTTTGAGTTCCTTTAGTTGGCAGCGAGAATGTTGGCTATGTTTTTTGAGCTATGATAGGGAGAGTGAAAATAGGAGAGTGAATGGTAGAGTGAATGACGTGGCACTTTACATACACACGTCCAATTATCGCTTGGACACCATCGGCGGCCTTCGGCCGCCGTCCCGAATCAAACTATACCCTGGGGGGCACGGTGAACCCGTCGGAGATCGCTGCATGCAAAATGCCACGTCATTCAGTCTACCATTCACTCTCTCATTTTCACTCTCCCTATCATTTTTCATGTTTTTTTTCCTTTCATAGTTAAGTGGTTTTTTGGAATTTACAATTAGAATTGAATGGATTTGGCAACTCATCCTTCTTGCTCTTCTTTATCTCATCTTGACATTTCTTTTGCAGTGATCAAGATGTTGCAGAGCAAATTCGAGCAAGATAAGAAACGGATCAAACAGCTGAGAGATGCAAGAAAGTTTAAGCCTTATTGAAACTGGTTACAATTTCAGTTGCAAAAAATGGAATGATGAATATTTTTTGTAATGCAACTCCAATGCAGCATAATATCGCATATGCTTTGGATAATATACCAGAAATTTATCTTTCTTCTACAAATGTCATGAATTTATTTCACTTATGTTCTATATACAATCGACACACAAGAGGATAGTGTGCCTAGTTATCGACCTCAACCCTCCCTTATTTATAGAGTTGTATATGTTTGTTAATTATGTGATCTTTTAATCTAGTAACATGTAATTGATCGAATTCATTATTAAACTTTAGAAAAAATGATTAACAGGTAGCAGGCGAACTAGAGTGATCGGTTCGATTTCATAGAAATTTTACACTGATTGTTAGGATAAATTAGAAAATGCTTATTATGGAGATTTAGAAGTTTAGTGTTTCAGAGTTCGCATTGCATTTGGATTTTTTTTTTTACAAAATTCATAGGATCGAACGATGAATATCTAAGATAATGATTAATCATCCTATTATTGTATCATAGTCTCGGAGAAAGTATTAGATTTTAGAAAGTTCATATGTGATGATGCATACATCAAATGTATAGCCTCATTTACAGCATATAATAATAACGTAGTCGGAGGCTCTAATAAATTTGTCATTAATTTTAAAATATCATGTATGAAAAGATCTTAATCGGCTCTTCATGATATGTTAGATGAACTTCTATGTGATAAGAATTTGATTCTCACGTGTGATATTTGACTTGTTCGTAGTGACAAAAAGTGATTCGTTCATCTCAGCGTCCCCGCTAAATCCGTCTCAGGATCAATACGAAGGAGGTAAATCACGGAGGACTACTAGCTTGAATGCTCTCACTAGCATGTGGAGAGGGTGGAAGTGTTTGACCTGCTCGTGATATTAGATATTCTGTCAAGATTCAGTGTTTTCCGGATTAATTTGGATAGTTAATGAAAAATTTATCATCTTAAAGGGCAATTTACCAAAAGGCGTATCCAAGAATAGGTATTTACCAAACACAGTACCATGGTTTCATTTTCACCAAAAGGCGCACATAATAATAGTGAACTTCCTCTTATACCCCTCCTGTCATCTACTGTCTTTCTCCTTCTCTCTCTCAGTAACAAATTTCGAGACAACTGCAGATACTTTTTCAGACTTTTATTTTAAAATAATATAATATGAAATCGGCGCTGAAAACGTTGTAAGGTAAATATCAAAAAAATATTTCAGTTAACAAATATCTCATCCAACGTGATTTAAAAATATAAATAAATAATTTTTATATTTGATTAATAGAAATTAATATATTAAATAATATTTAATATATATATTAATATATATAAAAAATATTAATAAATATATTAATATCTCATCCACGATATTTATTAATAAATATATTAATAAATATATATATAAATATATATATATATTAATAAATATATTAATATATAAAAAAAAATTTGAAAAAAAACGTTGGCTGAAAATTAAAAAAAAAGTGTGTGTATTGATTTCAGGCCCACGCTGGGCCTGAAATCAATACATTCAGGCCCAGCGTGGGCCTGAAATATTTTTATTTCAGGCCCAGCGTGGGCCTGAAATTTTTTATTTCGGGCCCACGTTGGGCCTGAAATATTTTGATTCAGGCCCGACGTGAACTCAAAATTTTTTCTATTTTAAAAATATATTAATATATAAAAAAAACCTATCAAAACACTTAATTTAAGATTCAAACACAGGGCCTGAAATCATCCCAGGAGAATCTGAAGTCAAATAACTTCAGATCGTATAAATAATTAATTTAATAAATAATAATTTAGTATAAAAAAATATTTTTAAAATTATATTTTTTTTTGTGCCCTGGGCCTGAAGTCTGATGACTTCAGGCCCAAGGAGGGCCTGAAGTCTAATGACTTCAGGCCCTCCATCATTCAAATAAAAAAATATAAAAAATTTTTTTATAAAAAGGTTTAATATATAATTACATATTATATATGAGTGGTTTAGGTATATCAGTGAGTTTGGGTGCCGAAACATCTAATAGGAGTGGTATAGGAGATGAGATTTTAGGTGCCGAAACATCTAATCTTGCTGTATCACCAATGCTATAGGAGTGGTTTAGGTATATCAGTGAGTTTTGAGCAAAACTCACTGATGGACCTACCATATTTGGAATTCTGAAAACTCTATATCAGTAGACAGGGTTGAGCTAGGAGATGAGATTTTGGGTGTCGAAACCTCTAATCTTATTGTATCACCAATGCTATAGGAGTGGTTTAGGTATATCGGTGAGTTTTGAGCAAAACTCACTGATGGACCTACCATATTTGGAATTCTGAAAACCATATATCAGTGGACAGGGTTAAGCTAGGAGATGAGATTTTGGGTGCCGAAACCTCTAATCTTGTTGTATCACCAATGCTATAGGAGTGGTTTAGGTATATCAGTGAGTTTTGAGCAAAACTCACTGATGGACCTACCATATTTGGAATTCTGAAAACCCTATATCAGTGGACAGGGTTGAGCTACGAGATGAGATTTTGGGTGCCGAAACCTCTAATCTTGCTATATCACCAATGTTATAGGAGTGGTTTAGGTATATCAGTGAGTTTTGAGCAAAACTCACTGATATACCTAAACCACTCCTATAGCATTGGTGATACAGCAAGATTAGAGGTTTCGGCACCCAAAATCTCATCTCCTAGCTCAACCCTGTCTACTGATATAGAGTTTTCAGAATTCCAAATATGGTAGGTCCATCAGTGAGTTTTGCTCAAAACTCACTGATATACCTAAACCACTACTATAGCATTGGTGATACAGCAAGATTAGAAGTTTCGGCACCCAAAATCTCATCTCCTAGCTCAACCCTGTCCACTGATATAGGGTTTTCAGAATTCCAAATATGGTAGGTCCATCAGTGAGTTTTGCTCAAAACTCACTGATATACCTAAACCACTCCTATAGCATTGGTGATACTACAAGATTAGAGGTTTCGGCACCTAAAATCTCATCTCCTAGCTCAACCCTGTCTACTGATATAGGGTTTTCAGAATTCCAAATATGGTAGTTCCATCAGTGAGTTTTGCTCAAAACTCACTGATATACCTAAACCACTCCTATAGCATTGGTGATATAGCAAGATTAGAGGTTTCGGCATCCAAAATCTCATCTCCTAGCTCAACCCTGTCCACTGATATATGGTTTTCAGAATTCCAAATATGGTAGGTCCATCAGTGAGTTTTGCTCAAAACTCACTGATATACCTAAACCACTCCTATAGCATTAGTGACACAACAAGATTAGAAGTTTCGGCACCCAAAATCTCATCTCCTAGCTCAACCCTGTCTACTGATATAGAGTTTTCAGAATTCCAAATATGGTAGGTCCATCAGTGAGTTTTGCTCAAAACTCACTGATATACCTAAACCACTCCTATAGCATTGGTGATACAACAAGATTAGAAGTTTCGACACCCAAAATCTCATCTCCTAGCTCAACCCTGTCTACTGATATAGAGTTTTCAGAATTCCAAATATGGTAGGTCCATCAGTGAGTTTTGCTCAAAACTCACTGATATACCTAAACCACTCCTATAACATTGGTGATATAGCAAGATTAGAGGTTTCGGCACCCAAAATCTCATCTCGTAGCTCAACCCTGTCCACTGATATAGGGTTTTCAGAATTCCAAATATGGTAGGTCCATCAGTGAGTTTTGGCTCAAAACTCACTGATATACCTAAAACCACTCCTATAGCATTGGTGATACAACAAGATTAGAGGTTTCGGCACCCAAAATCTCATCTCCTAGCTCAACCCTGTCCACTGATATAGGGTTTTCAGAATTCCAAAATATNAAATCCGTCTCAGGATCAATACGAAGGAGGTAAATCACGGAGGACTACTAGCTTGAATGCTCTCACTAGCATGTGGAGAGGGTGGAAGTGTTTGACCTGCTCGTGATATTAGATATTCTGTCAAGATTCAGTGTTTTCCGGATTAATTTGGATAGTTAATGAAAAATTTATCATCTTAAAGGGCAATTTACCAAAAGGCGTATCCAAGAATAGGTATTTACCAAACACAGTACCATGGTTTCATTTTCACCAAAAGGCGCACATAATAATAGTGAACTTCCTCTTATACCCCTCCTGTCATCTACTGTCTTCTCCTTCTCTCTCTCAGTAACAAATTTCGAGACAACTGCAGATACTTTTTCAGACTTTTATTTTAAAATAATATAATATGAAATCGGCGCTGAAAACGTTGTAAGGTAAATATCAAAAAAATATTTCAGTTAACAAATATCTCATCCAACGTGATTTAAAAATATAAATAAATAATTTTTATATTTGATTAATAGAAATTAATATATTAAATAATATTTAATATATATATTAATATATATAAAAATATTAATAAATATATTAATATCTCATCCACGATATTTATTAATAAATATATTAATAAATATATATATAAATATATATATATATTAATAAATATATTAATATATAAAAAAAATTTGAAAAAAAACGTTGGCTGAAAATTAAAAAAAAAGTGTGTGTATTGATTTCAGGCCCACGCTGGGCCTGAAATCAATACATTCAGGCCCAGCGTGGGCCTGAAATATTTTTATTTCAGGCCCAGCGTGGGCCTGAAATTTTTTATTTCGGCCCACGTTGGGCCTGAAATATTTTGATTCAGGCCCGACGTGAACTCAAAATTTTTTTCTATTTTAAAAATATATTAATATATAAAAAAACCTATCAAAACACTTAATTTAAGATTCAAACACAGGGCCTGAAATCATCCCAGGAGAATCTGAAGTCAAATAACTTCAGATCGTATAAATAATTAATTTAATAAATAATAATTTAGTATAAAAAAATATTTTTTGTGCTCTGGCCTGAAGTTTGATGACTTCAGGCCCAAGGAGGGCCTGAAGTCTAATGACTTCAGGCCCTCCATCATTCAAATAAAAAAATATAAAAAATTTTTTATAAAAAGGTTTAATATATAATTACATATTATATATGAGTGGTTTAGGTATATCAGTGAGTTGGGGTGCCGAAACATCTAATAGGAGTGGTCTAGGAGATGAGATTTTAGGTGCCGAAACATCTAATCTTGCTATATCACCAATGCTATAGGAGTGGTTTAGGTATATCAGTGAGTTTTGAGCAAAACTCACTGATGGACCTACCATATTTGGAATTCTGAAAACTCTATATCAGTAGACAGGGTTGAGCTAGGAGATGAGATTTTGGGTGCCGAAACCTCTAATCTTATTGTATCACCAATGCTATAGGAGTGGTTTAGGTATATCGGTGAGTTTTGAGCAAAACTCACTGATGGACCTACCATATTTGGAATTCTGAAAACCATATATCAGTGGACAGGGTTAGCTAGGAGATGAGATTTTGGGTGCCGAAACCTCTAATCTTGTTGTATCACCAATGCTATAGGAGTGGTTTAGGTATATCAGTGAGTTTTGAGCAAAACTCACTGATGGACCTACCATATTTGGAATTCTGAAAACCCTATATCAGTGGACAGGGTTGAGCTACGAGATGAGATTTTGGGTGCCGAAACCTCTAATCTTGCTATATCACCAATGTTATAGGAGTGGTTTAGGTATATCAGTGAGTTTTGAGCAAAACTCACTGATATACCTAAACCACTCCTATAGCATTGGTGATACAGCAAGATTAGAGGTTTCGGCACCCAAAATCTCATCTCCTAGCTCAACCCTGTCTACTGATATAGAGTTTTCAGAATTCCAAATATGGTAGGTCCATCAGTGAGTTTTGCTCAAAACTCACTGATATACCTAAACCACTACTATAGCATTGGTGATACAGCAAGATTAGAAGTTTCGGCACCCAAAATCTCATCTCCTAGCTCAACCCTGTCCACTGATATAGGGTTTTCAGAATTCCAAATATGGTAGGTCCATCAGTGAGTTTTGCTCAAAACTCACTGATATACCTAAACCACTCCTATAGCATTGGTGATACTACAAGATTAGAGGTTTCGGCACCTAAAATCTCATCTCCTAGCTCAACCCTGTCTACTGATATAGGGTTTTCAGAATTCCAAATATGGTAGTTCCATCAGTGAGTTTTGCTCAAAACTCACTGATATACCTAAACCACTCCTATAGCATTGGTGATATAGCAAGATTAGAGGTTTCGGCATCCAAAATCTCATCTCCTAGCTCAACCCTGTCCACTGATATATGGTTTTCAGAATTCCAAATATGGTAGGTCCATCAGTGAGTTTTGCTCAAAACTCACTGATATACCTAAACCACTCCTATAGCATTAGTGACACAACAAGATTAGAAGTTTCGGCACCCAAAATCTCATCTCCTAGCTCAACCCTGTCTACTGATATAGAGTTTTCAGAATTCCAAATATGGTAGGTCCATCAGTGAGTTTTGCTCAAAACTCACTGATATACCTAAACCACTCCTATAGCATTGGTGATACAACAAGATTAGAAGTTTCGACACCCAAAATCTCATCTCCTAGCTCAACCCTGTCTACTGATATAGAGTTTTCAGAATTCCAAATATGGTAGGTCCATCAGTGAGTTTTGCTCAAAACTCACTGATATACCTAAACCACTCCTATAACATTGGTGATATAGCAAGATTAGAGGTTTCGGCACCCAAAATCTCATCTCGTAGCTCAACCCTGTCCACTGATATAGGGTTTTCAGAATTCCAAATATGGTAGGTCCATCAGTGAGTTTTGCTCAAAACTCACTGATATACCTAAACCACTCCTATAGCATTGGTGATACAACAAGATTAGAGGTTTCGGCACCCAAAATCTCATCTCCTAGCTCAACCCTGTCCACTGATATAGGGTTTTCAGAATTCCAAATATGGTAGGTCCATCAGTGAGTTTTGAGCAAACTCACTGATATACCTAAACCACTCCTATAGCATTGGTGATACAATAAGATTAGAGGTTTCGGCACCCAAAATCTCATCTCCTAGCTCAACCCTGTCTACTGATATAGAGTTTTCAGAATTCCAAATATGGTAGGTCCATCAGTGAGTTTTGCTCAAAACTCACTGATATACCTAAACCACTCCTATAGCATTGGTGATACAGCAAGATTAGATGTTTCGGCACCTAAAATCTCATCTCCTATACCACTCCTATTAGATGTTTCGGCACCCAAACTCACTGATATACCTAAACCACTCATATATAATATGTAATTATATATTAAACCTTTTTATAAAAATTTTTTTTATATTTTTTTATTTGAATGATGGAGGGCCTGAAGTCATTAGACTTCAGGCCTCCTTGGGCCTGAAGTCATCAGACTTCAGGCCCAGGGCACAAAAAAAAATATAATTTTAAAAATATTTTTTTATACTAAATTATTATTTATTAAATTAATTATTTATACGATCTGACGTTATTTGACTTCAGATTCTCCTGGGATGATTTCAGGCCCTGTGTTTGAATCTTAAATTAAGTGTTTTGATAGGTTTTTTTATATATTAATATATTTTTAAAATAGAAAAAATTTTGAGTTCACGTCGGGCCTGAATCAAAATATTTCAGCCCCAACGTGGGCCTGAAATAAAAAATTTCAGGCCCACGCTGGTCCTGAAATAAAAATATTTCAGGCCCACGCTGGGCCTGAATGTATTGATTTCAGGCCCAGCGTGGGCCTGAAATCAATACACACACTTTTTTTTTAATTTTCAGCCAACGTTTTTTTCAAATTTTTTTATATATTAATATATTTATTAATATATTTATATATTTATATATATATTTATTAATATATTTATTAATAAATATCGTGGATGAGATATTAATATATTTATTAATATTTTTTATATATATTAATATATATATTAAATATTATTTAATATATTAATTTCTATTAATCAAATATAAAAATTATTTATTTATATTTTTAAATCACGTTGGATGAGATATTTGTTAACTGAAATATTTTTTTGATATTTACCTTACAACGTTTTCAGCGCCGATTTCATATTATATTATTTTAAAATAAAAGTCTGAAAAAGTATCTGCAGTTGTCTCGAAATTTGTTACTGAGAGAGAGAAGGAGAAAGACAGTAGATGACAGGAGGGGTATAAGAGGAAGTTCACTATTATTATGTGTGCCTTTTGGTGAAAATGAAACCATGGTACTGTGTTTGGTAAATACCTATTCTTGAGTACGCCTTTTGGTAAATTATTAATCGGTTTAAAAAATTAAAAAGATCTTAACGCCTATTGGGTGGATCCTTAAAAAAAAAAAAGCCAAACTTATCCAAACCACATCCGGCGGTTAAAATCCAACTGATTTAGAAGATTTTTTCCCCCTCTTATCTTTTACAGGTCCGTTTCAAAATGGATCTTAAAATATAATGCGTATTCATCTAAAAATATACGTAAATGCGTTTGTAGTGTTGTGTTAATTATACTGCTAAGAATTTTATCTTTTTTTTTTTTAAAAAATAAACAAAGTATTGTGATATTGTCTCTCTAAAATATCCAAAGAATGTAGTCGGAATCTATTTGTTTAAAAAAACAAAAACCTAATTGGAGTTTCATTTTTTTAAAGTGCTTTTTCAATGTAAACAGTTCGGGTCCGTTTAATACCGAACCCGTCTGATGTTGCCTAATCCTAACCGCAGATCCCGCTGCCTTCCGCCCACACCGCTATATAAACTCACTAGGGTTTACATTTGGGGCCGCCGACGCACTTCTTCTTCTTCTTCTTCCGTATCTGTGGCACTTTGTCTCCTCGTACGCCGGACATCATGGCGGAGCAGGTCGGAACCGCTCTCGCCTCGTTTCCTTAAGCTATTCCTATGCCTTTTTGGTTGTCTGTTTACTTTCGTTGATCCTTTTGTTTGGAAACCGTCGAACTGTTTCTAAGACGATTGGAAGTTATTTCATGGCGTAATGTATCCAGCTCCAAATTTTTGAATTTCTCAAATCCTTGATATTTGTTTGTGAGCTTCCTAACCCTTGTGGATATTAGAGATTGAGTTTCCATTCACATCATATTTTAAATTACGTAGAATCACACAGAACATTATTTATGTTGTAGAATGGCTTTATCTACTGCTCATCGGAGTCGATTTTCTAAGTTTTGGGGTTTGTCGATATGATCATGGAATTTAATGCTTTTGTTTAAGGAATATTAACTCAGACACATAAGGAATTGCACAGTGTAAGCTGACTGTTGCTTTTGTTTTAAATAAATCTTGAACAGACTGAGAAGGCCTTTCTTAAGCAGCCGAAAGTGTTTCTTAGGTGAGAAAATGAATTTCTAAAGTGTGGAGTTTACTTTCGTTTGTGGGTTGTTGACATAGTCTATAATACAGCTCAAAGAAATCCGGAAAGGGGAAAAAGCCAGGTAAGGGTGGCAACAGATTTTGGAAGAACATTGGGCTTGGGTTCAAGACTCCGAGGGAAGCCATTGAAGGTGAGAGCGCTGATTTACTAGTTTTACTGTTTTTTTCATTCCTTTTTGTTTTTGGTCCTTTGAACTTTTTTAGTGGATATTATTTTTTTCTGCAAATGTATCTTGATGGAAGGTATTGATAATCTTATTTCTTCTGAATGCCAGCAAGTAATGGATCTTCCTAGTGCTACTTTAGTCTGTTTATATGTGATCAAATTTAATGGCGATTAAATTATATGTTTTGACTGATGGTTCCTTATTTGTCATCAAAATGCAAATAACTGTTTTTGGATTATTAGTATATAGCTGTTCTTAGTTTCTATAAGATTTTGGAACTAAATATTTGTCCTCATATTTTACATTTTACATGTGGTTGTAATTGTATCAAATTTTTATAGTATGCCAGATTTTAGATGAAGAAATGCAGAAGTTTTGTTGTTTCTATTTTTAGTTTAAGAACATGCTCATTCATGTGGATGCAACATAAATGAGGATATTATAATTTATATTTTTATTTGTTGCTATTTTTGTTTCAACGGTAGGGCGCATAGGTTATTAAACTATGCATATATTTAAGACTTTTACCTGCTGAGATGTGTGCTCTAGTGTTCTTTTCTTGTAGAAAATCATAGTCAAACAGTTGTTTCTAAAATGATATGCAAATAAGTACCTTTTATTCATGGTACTAAGGCTAGGGGTTTGTATGCATGTTAAAATTCAATAGATGTCAATATAATTCTTTGAAGGATGACGTTCACTCTTCTAGGGTTTAGTTAATTCTATGAAAAATAGGAGTTATTAATTCTTGTTTATTGTTCCTCAATGACACTTAGGCTGATGCAAATCATAAATCATTCTGGTATTGATATGGAGCAATTCTGTTTTCTTTTGTTGCAGGAACTTATATTGATAAGAAGTGCCCATTCACTGGAACTGTGTCAATTAGAGGTCGCATTTTGGCTGGTACGTGCCATAGTGCGAAAATGAACAGAACCATTATTGTCAGGAGAAATTATCTTCACTATGTGAAGAAATATCAAAGGTATATGGTTCTTTTCACCATTGATTCTATCTGGTATAATGTAAACTTGACTTTCAATCTTCTTTCACAAGATATGAGAAGAGGCATTCAAACATCCCAGCACATATTTCTCCCTGTTTCCGAGTGAAGGAGGGTGATCATGTTATCATCGGGCAGTGCAGGTGAATTTTTTCTATCTCCTCTCTTGAAGGCAAGCTTAGTTATTAGTATTCACATATCATATGATCTTGGTCTTTATTCAGTAGGCAATCCACATCTCTATAATAACACTGCAAATTAGTAAATCTTATGATCCCTATCATAGCAGAGTTAAGGTAGCCACCTTTTGACTATTTAATGTGTTCATCTTCATTGCTTAGAGATAAATGTCTCACGATGCATTGTTTCATCTACCAACTGGATACATGTTCGTTTAACATTCAATGTCAAGCTTGATGTGTATAATTTATGATTTTGACTATTTCATCCCCAGGCCCTTGTCTAAGACTGTAAGGTTCAATGTGCTGAAAGTCATTCCAGCTGGGTCAACTGGTGGCGGCGGCAAGAAGGCCTTTGTGGCTGCTTGACAGGGTTTTTTTAGAGATGAAAATGTTGCCCCGCTGAAAAGCCTTTTAATATGTTCAAGATTGTAGAACTGATTTGTGCTACCTTTAAAATGTTTAAGATTGCATCTAGTTTTATGATAATTTCATTCTACAACTGGTTTGTTTCAGAGGTTTTCCAGGAATATTTGAATCGTTGCCATTTTGACATGCGTTCTGAAGTTGAGCAGGTGTCTAATCTTTTGATTAGATCATGTTTTATCATTTGTAATAAATATGTATGATGCATGATAATTATTATTAATGATTTAATTTTTTTGTATTAGATTTTACTATGTCTTATCTTTCAAAGTTAGAATTTGTGGCTCTTTATATTTTGGAAAAAAAATTATCTATTGTGAATTTTAGATGCGGAGATTCATTTAGATGTTATGGGTCTTGGAAGCACCATAAAAGATGGAAATAAGGAATTTTTATAAAATTGTACAAAAGTAATGATATTCATTTGTCATCATCTTCATGAAAGTTTGAAAATTAAATATTTGACAATTGAAGATCCACTTGAGCTATGAAATAATTTGAAGGAAAGGTATAGTCACTATAAAAGCGTGATTCTTATAAATGCTTTTTATGAATGGATTCATTTAAGTTTACAAGATTTTAAATTTGTATGTGAATATAACTCGACTATGATTAGAATCAACTCAAAATTAAAATTATGTGGTGAAAAAATTACTGATAAAATATGTTGGAAAAAATATATTCTATCTTTCGTGCATCTAACATGCTCCTATAGCAGCAATATAGAGAGAAATGTTTTAAGAAATATTTTGAGTTGATTATATGTCTTTTTGTGGTTGAGCAAAACAATGAGTTTTTGATAAAAAATTATGAGACTCGCCCAACTGGTACTAGTCCATTTCATGAAGTGAATCAGATAACTTGTAAAAAATGATAAATGACTGCACATAAAAATTTCATCGTGGGCATGGTTGTGGTCGGAGACACAAAAATGATCAATTTCAAGAAAATCATGTTGGTTATAATAAAAAAATAATAATAACTCACCAAAAGTGAGTTAATAATAATCTCCATCAAAAATGGACAAATGATAATGATAAAAGGGTTACAAATGGACATGATAATGATGAAAATAAATCAAAAAATTCATGTTATAAATGTGGCATGAAAGAACATTGGCCATGTACATGAGAATATACCTTTCTGATCTCTACCAAGCCTCTTTAAAGGACAAAACAAAAGATATAAAAACAAATTTTGTCTTTCAAGATAATAGTACAATTCTTGGTCCTTCTATTACTACACATTTGAATGTCTCCGATTTCTTTACAGATCTTGATGAAGGAATAGATAATTTGATTGGAAATAAAGATATTTATGAAAATATCTAACATAATCAAATATTTTAAAATATATTAGTTCATTTGCTATTATGTTTTTTTAGTAATCTTTTAGTTGTTTCTCATTATGTATTTCTTTTGTTTTAATGAAGAATATCATGATTTTTAGATTCAATAATAAAGATTTATGTCTTGTTAATAGTGCAATGACACATTCTATATTCAGAAAGAAAACATATTTTTCTTATTTAGAAGTGGGTGAAAGTAATGTTAATATAATATCTGGTAGTACAAATATTATTAAAAGCTCCGGAAGAGCTAATATATCATTACTTGCAGGAATGAAATTTATTATTGACAATGCATTGTTCTCTCTTATGCTTCAAAGAAATTTTCTAAGTTTTAAAGCTATTTGCCGAAATGGATATTACATTGAGACACAAAATCAGAATATTCAATATTTTTATATTACAAAATTAGTGTTGGGTAAAAAACACATATGAAAGATTACTCGTTTTCCATCTGGTTTGTACAACATAATACTATATGCAGTAGAAACAAATATAATAGTAAACCCAAAGTTTACTGTCTCAAATGATTTTATACTTTGACATGACCGGTTGGGACATCATGTGCTGCTTGTTCTCAAGGAAAACTTATTATATGGCCTTCACCATCAAAAGTTGGAATTGAATCCCTTGTATTTTTGGAATGTATACAAGGCGATATATGTGGGCCTATTCACTCATTATGTGGACTATTGTATGTCTATTGGGATAATTGTTGAACATCCTATTGCTTATGTTCACACACAAAATGATTTAGCCGAATCATTTATCAAATGCCTCTAGTTAATAGCTAGATCATTGATTTTTTTTTTAATAGCTAAATCATTGATTATGAGAATTAAGCTTCCTATATCTATTTGAGGACATGCTATTTTACATGCAGCAACACTTATACTTATCAGGCCAACCAATTATCATATAATCTTCCCTTTACAATTGACTTTTGGTCAGGAGCCTAATATATCCCATTTAAGAATATTTGGATGTGCGATATATATGCAAATTAATCCACTACAACGTACTAAAATAGAACCCCAAAGAAATTGGGAATATATGTTGGATATGATTTTCCTTCAATTATAAGATATTTGGAACCAATGAAGGGAGATGTCTTTACGGCATGATTTGTCGATTGTCAATTTAATGAAATAACTTTTCCAAAGTTAGGGGTAGAAAATAAAGATTTTTCTAAAGAAGTTACTTGGCACGCATCATTATCACAATTTGATCCTCGTATAAATCAACGTGAACTTAAAGTTCAGAGAATAGTACATTTGCAAAATATTGCAAATCAATTGCCTGATGCATTCTCTAACTTGAAAAAAGTGACTAAGTTACATATACCAGCTATTAATGCTCCAGCTCATATTGATGTACTAATTGGAAAATCAATTAATGAGACTACTACTCGCCTGAAGCGTGGTAGACCGATCAGTTCTAAAGATAAAAATCCTCGAAAAACAAAAGGAGCAACTAATCAAGATGTTCATTTTGAAGTGGCTCAGTCTCTTGTAGAGACAAGTAACATAACTATTGATAAAATCCTAAAAGAGGTCCAGACACTTGAAAATAATGAAGAGATCTCAATAAATTATATTAGGGCGTGAAAGAAATTGAATTGATTAAAATTAGTTGTCGATAATAAATTTGCATATAGTGTAGTGCTTGATATTATTGGTGCAAGTTGCATCAGTAATGTCCTCCTCTAAATGTTTTAATGTTTGACAAAATGCTTAAGTCAGTAATACATTGAACAAGGGAAGGGTGAGTGAAGAAAACTTGACCAAGGTGAATCAAAGTCCTAGTTAACCTAGGCACGAAGTCCTGGATCGAAGAATTGGGCACGAAGTCCTGATCATGGATTGGGCACTAAGTCCTGGCCGAGGGCTGGGCACCTAAGACCTGACCGAGGGTTGGGTACGAAGACCTGGTTCGAGGAATTGGGCACTAAGTCCTGGCCGAAAGTTGGGCACTGAAGACTTGGTTCGAGGAATTGACCACGAAGACCTGGCCGAGGGATGGGCACCGAAGTCTTGGACCTAGGGTTTGGGCACGAAGTCTTGGTCCGAGGGATTGAGCAACTTAGCTGAGCGATGACTAAGGACAGAAGTAGAGACGGGTCGAGGGTCGGACGTCTCGAGATCCGAGAGTATCGAAGGCTAAGCTAAAGTCCACCCAAATGGACTGGGTGACAACCGTCTCCTAAAAGGAGTAGGTGAAAGGCACGTTCCCGGGTGTGGGAACTTGCGTCAGTTCGACCTAGGGTTTCGTGGAAATCCGAAGTTAGAACCAAGTCCTTAAGGTTAAGATTGCATGTGTATTTTGTTGATGCAGTCTCACCCTGATTGTTGTTTTGGTGTTGACATCGATTTTAGTTTAGGTTGATGATTATTATGATTATGGTTAAGTCCTGATCGGGGATCAGACATGGTATGGAAAATCCTAGCTTGGAGGGCTAGGTGTTGGAAAATCCTAACCTGGAGGGTTAGGTGTGGAAAATCCTAACCTGGAAGGTTAGGTGTGGAAAATCCTAGCTTGGATGGCTAGGTGTTTAAAAGTCCTAATTCGGAAGGGTTAGGTGAAAAGTCCTAGCTTGGAGGGCTAGGTGAAAAGTCCTAACTTGGAGGGTTAGGTGAAAAGTCCCAACTTGGAGGGTTAGGTGAAAAAGTCCTGGCTTGGAGGGTCAGGTCCTAGCTTGGAGGGCTAGGCATGGAAAGTTCTAACTCGGAAGGTTGGATGAAAAGTCCTAGCTTGGAGGGCTAGGTGAAAAGTCCTAACTTGGAGGGTTAGGTGAAAAGTCCCAACTGGAGAGTTAGTGGAAAAACCCTGGCTTGGAGGGTCAAGTCCTAGCCTGGAGGGCTAGGTTGGAGCCCCTGGATCGGTCTGGTGACCGATCAGGGAGTTGGCACGGTGCTCCTTCGTGGATCGGTCTGGTGACCGATCCAGCGATGACTGATCGGTCTGGTGACCGATCAGGGAGTATGCGTTTCACCCATTGCTTGGCTCCTGATCGGTCTGGTGACCGATCAGGGAGCAAACAGTGAAGTTGAGTTCCCTTGCTGATCTGCTCCTGATCGGTCTGGTGACCGATCAGGGTCACTGTGCAGATCGTTCTGGAGAACGATCCAGCGTCGCAGGTTCCTCTCTATGATCGATCAGGACGGAGCCTGATCTATCTGGTCATGACCTAATTGATCTGGTGGCCGATCAGGAGGCTCCCTGATCGGTCCGGTGACCGATCAGGAGGTTTGGACTGTGAAGCTCAGAAATCGCTCGATAAAGGGGTGGATCGGCCGGGTGATCGATCCACAACCTGGGATCGGTCTGGTGATCAATCCAGGAGAGTCCCAAAGAAATCGCGATTTCTAATTGAGCGTTGGGGACCGATCAGGATGGAGCCTGATCGGTCTGGACCCAGCTTGATCGGTCTGATGACCGATCAGGAGGCTCTCTGATCGGACCGGTGACCGATCACTTTAATTCAAAATGCACTGTCAGACGCTCTGATCGCGTCTGAACGTATCCGATTCTCTGCGATTAACATCTGATACATGATCTTCTGCTTGATATGCTGTGCTAACACTCTGATTAAGCTGCAGGTGACAGGGGAAGATTCAAACACTCAAGGAGAGTCAATGGAGACCTTTCCTTGGAGCAGGTTTGTCTGTTTTTCCATCTCAGGTTGCAACGAGCACTGGCGCTGGCTGGAGCTGCTATCTGGGGTTGGTCTGAGGGAGGCTTAGGGAGTCCAGAGGAGCTCAGAGGTAGCTGGTGGTTGCAGGTGGGCAGCTGGAGGCTACAGGGAGATGGTGTCACCTGATACTCAGTGGAGGAACAAAAGGAGCGGAGAAGAGTTGGCTGTGTAGAGTTCTGTTGCTTGAGTTCTTGCTGCGCCTTTGTGTTCTCCACAACTTGCTTGCGTGTTCTGAAGTTCCATCACTTTGAGCAAGCTACTGCAATCTTGAAGCAACCATTCCTTGTTGAAGCACTTGGAGGAAAGAACAAGAGGCTTCGAGTCCAACAGCGAGAAGACACGGGGAAAGAGTTCTTGCGTGAGATCGTCGCTGGGTGGAGCTCAGGAGGAAGCTTGTTGTGTTCTTGTCTTTGCTAGTGCTAAGTAAGATCTTTCTTGTGTTTCATTGTGCTTAAACCTATATATGTGATTGAAACGCTGTGGAGAGGTTTCTCCACCGAGAAGGAGGTTGCTGTCTATCCGGTGTTCACCGGGGCTTGATCTGCCGACGAACAAGGGATCGCCCACCTTACGGGCACGCCATGGAGTAGGGGCAAGTTATCCCCGAACCTTGTAAACCCTCCTTGTTAGCGATCTTGCTAGTTGTGTTAGTTTGCTTTCATTTTCTGTCTTTCTGCATACTCTGTGTTTGCTACTTCCGCTGTGCTACTAACAAATCTAAGTGCAGAACTTTGAAAAGCTTAAAGTGCAATGGTTTGGCTATATTCACCCCCCCTCTCTAGCCATCCGGTTCCAACAAGTGGTATCAGAGCTTGGGGCTCTGTTTTTGCGGATTAACAACCGAGAGCTATTATCCATGGCATTGAGAGAAGGATTTTCCACCACCCGACCTCCTTTCTTTGATGGCGCTGATTTTCAATATTGGAGATCAAAGATAGAGTATTATTTGAAGATGGACATCAACACTTGGTTCGCGGTAAAGGAGGGATTCACCCCTCCAAAGGATGATGAAGGCAAGGAAATTGAATCATGGTGGTGGACTGCCAAACAAACTCGGAAGAGTGAAGCCGACGCGAAGGCGGTTGCCACTCTACAATGCGGGATAAACAAAGACCAACTCATCAAGGTTGGTACTTTCACAAGTGCAAAGGACTTGTGGAACAAGCTCATCGAACTCCATAAGGGCACCCGAGACTCAAGAATCGCCAAGAGGGATTTGTTTCTCAACCAATTACAAAATCTCTCCATGAAGGAAAATGAATCAGTAAGTGAGCTTCATAGCCGGTTCAAGGAAGTCCTCAATGGACTTCATTCGATTGATGAAAAGGTCGAGAATCGCGACCTTGTGAGGTATGTACTAAAAGCATTTCCAAGGAATGCTTTGTGGTCATCCATGGTGGATGCCTACAAAGTCTCCAAGGACTTATCAATTGTTAAGTTAGATGATTTATTTTGTGAAATGGAATTGCATGAAATGGCTAACAAAGACCCCAAGGAGAAGGGGATTGCCTTAGTTGCAGGGGATCGATCCAATAAGAAGAAGAAGGAGAAGAAGAAGGAAGTCTCTTCATCTTCATCCTCTTCCGAATTCGAGTCCGATTCCGAAGAAGATGGCAGTGGCTCCTCATCCTCCGAGATGACGAATTTTGTAAGAAGGATGATGAGAAGGGGTCGACGCTTCAAGGGTAAAGGTAATCCTAGTGAAGCTAAACTTGATAAGACTAATGCTTCTTGCTTTGAGTGTGGTAGGAAAGGGCATTTCAAGAATGAATGCCCAAAGCTAAAGAAGAAGGAGGAGAAATCCAAAAGGAAAGAAGAAAAATCCAAGAAGAAGAAGAAGGCTTTGAAGGCCACTTGGGATGAATCCTCTTCAAGCTCATCCGATGAAGAGAAGAAGGAGAAGAGCACAAGGCATGTGACACTCATGGCTCTTGGAGAGGAAAGCAGTAATGAATCATCCAACTCCTCAAACGCGGCTTCATCATCTTCGGATGATGAAGAGGTAACTTCTCCCGAACTTGAAAAATGTTATAGAGCAATTGCATGTTTAACCAATATGTTGAAGAAGTCAAAAAATAGGGTTAAATCATTGCAATTAGAAATTGAACAATTGAAGTTGTCTAGGGATGATAACATTGATGATTTATATGTTGAATTGTTAGAAGATAAGATTAAGTCATTAAAACTTGAGGTTGAACATTTGAAATCCTCTAAGGTTGAGGATGTAGATGATTTGCTAGTAGAAGAAAACAAATCATTAAAGAGTGAAGTTGAGAAACTCAAGAATATTCTTGAGAAGTTCTCAACTAGCTCTAAGACCCTAGACATGATCTTGAATGCCCAAAGGGCAGTCTACAATAGGGCCGGTATTGGTTACCGACCCAAAGAACCCTCATTCGTGTCTTTAATGTCTAGGGCTGATATGAGACAATCTAGGACACCCAAGGTTCAAAAGAAAGTTGTCAAGGCATGGGTGCCTAAGTCTTGTTTAGTTGATGCTTTAGGTCCCAAGGTTTGGGTACCTAAAACTTCTATTTTTCGAATTGTGTAGGTTATGATTGAGGGGGAGCATCTATCAACTTGGTTCGTTGATAGTGGATGCTCCAAACACATGACCGGGGATAAATCATTGTTTACTACACTTCACAAGAAAAGTAGAGGTAATGTTTCATTTGGTAACAATGGTAGTCTTAAGGTCATAAGAATAGGAGACATTCAAATATCCGAATGTCTTAGAATTTCAAATGTCCTTCTAGTCAAGGGGATGACATTTAATCTCCTAAGTGTTAGTCAATTGTGTGGCACGGGTCACACAATTGATTTTCAACCAAGTCAATGTCTAGTTAGACAACATAACACCTTGGACACGGTACTAGTAGGAACAAGAGTAGACAATATTTATTAAGTTTCATTTAAAAGTGCTACTAATGCTTTTGCTAAGTGTCTCATGTCAAGAGAAGAAGAGTCCACCCTTTGGCACCAGAGACTTGCACATGTGAACATGAAGAACATCCGGAAGTTGGCCAACAAGGGATTAGTTAGTGGCTTACCAAGCATCAAGTATGAAAAAGATAAACTTTGTGATGCATGTCAAATGGGTAAGCAAACAAAATCTGCACATAAAGGTAAAAGCGCTGTAAGTACATCTACCGCTTTAGATTTACTTCACATGGATCTATTTGATTGTAGTACTATCGTATCATTGAATGGAAGTAGATATTATTTTGTGATCATTGATGATTTCACTAGATATACATGGACTTACTTTTTAAATATAAGGACCAAACCTTAGATGTTTTTATTTCCTTTTGTAGAAGAGTTGAAAATGAAAAATCATCAACCATTAAGACAATTAGAAGTGATCATGGTGGTGAATTTCAAAACCAACGGTTTTTAGAATTTTGTCAAGATAGAGGTTATAGACATGAGTTCTCTACTCCTAGAACACCACAACAAAATGGTGTTGTAGAGAGGAAGAACCGTGTTCTAGAAGAGGCTGCACGAAGCATGCTTAATGAGTACTCACTACCGAGTTACTTATGGGTCGAAGCTGTAAATACAGCTTGCTATGTGCAAAACCGAGTCCTCATTCATAGGTTCTTAGGAAAGACTCCTCATGAACTTTGGTTTGGGAAACCACCTACGATTAAACATCTTAGGGTGTTTGGTTGTAAAGTCTTCATCCTAAACACCAAGGACCATCTTGGAAAGTTCACGGCAAAGGCTGATGAAGGGATACTAGTCGGGTATTCCCTAGTTAGCAAAGCCTATTGAGTCTACAATAAGAAATCTAGATTAGTTGAAGAGTCTTCTGATGTTGTCTTTGAAGAAATCTCAAAAGTCAATGGTCAACCAGAAAATGAAGTCCAATTCGAACTTAGAAGACTAAGTTTGAATGAGAGTCCAAACGGTGTTGATAGTGATGAATCCGATGACGGTGAGCCTAGACAATCCATAGATCAGCCGAACCCTTAGGCTGAGTTTGTGTCTAGTGAACCCATTCAAGAAGCACCACCAACACCTAGGCAAACTAGATTAGCCTCTAGTCATCCCCAAGAATAAATTGTTGGAGACATCCATCATGGGGTTGGAACTAGATCATTCTTCCGGAATGAGGCTAATGAAGTTGCTTTAATTTTCGACATTGAACCTAGGAAAATTGATGAAGCATTAAATGATCCCGATTGGATCATTGCAATGCAAGATGAACTAGGTCAATTCGAAAGGAGTCAAGTTTGAGACTTAGTCCCTAGACCTAAGAAGACCACCATCATTGGAACCAAATGGCACGCTTAGTAGCCAAGGGCTATAGTCAAGTTGAAGGCCTTGATTATGATAAGACCTATGCTCCCGTGGCACGATTAGAATCCATCCGATTGATGCTTGCATTTGCAGCACATCGTGGTTTCAAGTTATATCAAATGGATGTCAAATCGGCCTTTTTAAATGGTTTAATTAGAGAAGAGGTCTATGTCGAACAACCTCCGGGGTTTGAAAGTACCGAATTTCTAAACCACGTATTTAAGCTCAAAAAGGCACTTTATGGCCTTAAACAAGCACCCCGAGCTTGGTACGAGCGGTTGTCGACATTCCTAATTGAGAAGGGCTTCGTTAGAGGTCAAATAGACCCTACACTATTTCTACGGAGAGATAGTGACAATATTTTTATAGCCCAAGTATATGTCGATGACATAATTTGTGGCTCAAATAACAAGGGCTATTTAAATGAATTCATTGGACACATGGAAAGTGAATTTGAAATGAGTCTAGTGGGAGAGTTGACTTTCTTCCTTGGACTTGAAATCAAACAAACCCGAGATGGGATCCATGTGCACCAATCGAAATACACACAAGACATGCTCCGGAAATTCAATATGAGTGATTCAAAAGAGGTAACCACTCCCATGGCTACAAATACAAGATTAGACAATGATGAGAGTGGTAAACCTGTTGATTTGACTCAATATCGGAGCATGATAAGTAGTTTGCTATACCTCACAGCTAGTCGACCTGATATTCTTTTCGCTATGGGTATATGCGCAAGGTATCAAGTTTGTGCCAAGGAATCTCATCTAATCGCTGTTAAGAGAATTTTGAGATACCTTAAAGGCACAATAGGAGTCGGTCTTTGGTACCCCTTACCGAATCTTTTGATTTAATTGGCTATACCGATTCCAACTACGCTGGATGTAAATTGGATAGGAAAAGCACAAGTGGGGGCTGCCAATTCCTAGGGTCATCATTAGTTAGTTGGTCAAGTCGGAAGCAACATTGTGTTGCTCTCTCCACGACCGAGGCAGAATATATCGCCATGGGAGAGAGCGTTTCACAATTGTTGTGGATGATTCACACTTTGGAGGACTATGGATTGAGTTACAAAAGTGTGCAAGTGCTGTGTGACAACATTAGCACAATTAACCTAACCAAGAATCCAGTCCAATATTCTAGGACCAAACATATTGAAGTACGTCACCACTTCATTAGGGATCATGTTGCTAGGGGAGATATTGTACTCTCACATGTAGAGTCCAAGTCAAACCTTGCTGACATTTTCACTAAATCACTTCCCGAAAATGAATTTAGTTTCCTAAGAAGGGAGTTGAGAATGTGTCGCGCTTCATAGTTTCCTTAATGCATTCAAAACCTTTCATGATAAGTTCTAATTGTTGGGAAACAATTGGGTAACTTTGGGAACATCGTACACAAACTATAAGGTTTACCAAAACGTTTTTGTTTGCTAGAAATGGGGTGAGATGCTAGGATCAACTCAATTTCTCAAAATGTCAATGCATCCCTTGAGAAATTAAGTTGACGAGATAAAAATCACTTCGGTGACCAAGTATGGGGAAAACCAATGCATAGCATATGTGTATTTGGCTCCATGATCATACTTGGACATTCCAATCAAGAAAACTTGATTGGAAACTTGATTTTGATATAATCTTGGTTAAACTTTGATTGAATGATTGTTGATTGAGTTTTACTCCACTTGGGTGGAGCAAAGTGATTGTTGAACCTATAAGGACCTTTAATCCTTGTTTAGGGATCAATTTTATTCAAGGAATGACTTCCATGTTCGATATCTTTCACTAGATTCCTTCAAAAATCGTGTGAAAGTCTGAAACTGAAAGTTTCAGATCATTTCAGATCGTATCAGGAACCCTGATCGGTCATCCGACCGATCAGGAGTAGGGCTGATCGGTCCCCGGACCGATCTGGCTCCATCCTGAGTTGATCGGTCCACAGACCGATCAGAGGGATCAACCGAGACTTTGCGGACTCTCGGCTAAATATTCTGTGCTAGCCTGGATCGGTCCCCGGACCGATCTGTCACATTGCAGTGATCGGTCCCGAGACCGATCAGGAGGGCTTCTCGAAAATCATCTGACCCTACTGTTCGCTTCCTGATCGATCAGCCGATCGATCAGGAGTCTGCCTGATCGGTCTCCCGGCCGATCAGGACCAGGTCAGTCCGATCAGGCCAGAGCCTGATCGGTCTGGACACTATCAGATCGAACGGTGATCCGTTCAACTGCATTAAAGTGCGGTTGGTGGACCGATCCACCAACCGTTTTAATCACGATTCTTTTCTACTCCTAAGCCCTAGCTGACCAAAACTCCTCAGCGCCGAACCCTCTTCCTCCTCACTTGCGTGTGTGATCTCTTCCTTCCTTGCTGTGCGATCTTCTCTGCGAGTGCGGTCATCTCCTTCTACGCAAGATCTTTTGTCCTTGCTGTTGGTGGTGTTAGCAACTGCTAGCTTACGATCCTCCCTTGCGCAAGGTTCAGAAAGGAGTTTACTCTCAACCTTCAAGAATTTCTTCCATGGCACCTAAGTAAGTTCTCTTTGGTTAGTTTTCTTTTCGACTCAGTTCATAGATTATGTATTTGAGCCTAACCATGTTTTGATGTTGTGCCGTGACCTCTTGCTTTGGCCGTGACCCATTGTTGTCATGTCTTACCTTTGTTTAAACGTCTTATCCTATGATTATCACTCTATGATCAAATCTTGGTTGATTTTTGGTTAAATTCTTATCTTGACTATGTCATGATTATGGTCACTGATTGGGTCTTACCCTGTCTTGATCAATTTGATCAAACCTTAACTTATATCATGATCCGATTCACTTCTATTGATCAAATCCACTGCCATGACCAATTCAAATCTCTAGAAAATCATCTAAGGGCAAAGAAGCCGTTGAGGGCAGCTCAAAGGGGAAAGCCCCTTATCATCTACCCCTCTTTCAAGGCCTCCACCACCTCCGCATACTAGATTTCAAAATATTACTTTGGCTCTAAACTTCCAATGGCACAATTTCAAACTCATGCCATGTCGAATTATAGACCAAACTTTTATCTACGAACATTGTCCAACAGTTCGACAAAGTATTGAATATTATAATCTTCAACCCATTCTGTATCTTGAGAGGCCAATCAACCTTGATTTGGTCTCTGAATTCTATAACAACATGGTCTGTGGGGAGGGTACGGGGTGGAAAACCCGCGTTGCCAGTGTCGACCTTGATTTTAATCTATCTATTTTCACTGATTTCCTTGGATGTCGTCGGTCAGAGAATCATTTTTCTCTCTACCCTTATCCTCCTGATCCTCTTCCGGTTCCGTTTGATGGAGTCACTCCTGATTCCATCTACGAGTACTTTCTAGGTCATCCCAGGCCAAGGGGTTCTGGTGAGTGCACCCGTGATTTTCCCACATTTCCTGCTCTTCGTCTTTCCCCCGTTGAATATGTCTTGTTTAAGATCATCACCAATTGTCTCCTTCCAACTACTTTGAAACACCTAGATGAGATTCACCCGTTCCACTGTTTGATGCTATACGGGATGCATCAGCATTTAGACTTTGACCCGGTGGCTTCGGTCTATTTCTCCATCATCGTCTACAGTATGCAGTCCGCCCAGACAGTCTACATGCTACTTGGCCATATTATCACTGCCTGGCTGGAGTCGGTTGACATTGATGTTTCACAGGGCTGCATTATACCCATGGTTCGACAGGATTGTCGAATTGATCATCGCATGATGGCCCAATCTGGCATTGTTGTCGGATCACAGGGGCTGCGGTGGAAGGTTCGACGACATGAGGGGGAGTTACCGAGAGCAGTCCCTGACCAGGAGCCGTCGGCTGATGCTGAGGATTATGATGAGTGGGCTCCTGATTTACGCTGGCAAGTTGCGGAGTTAGAGCAGTTGATGCAGCGCGAGCTACACATTTCCGAGCACCGGCACCAGGAGGTCAGCTCGGAGTTTCAGTCTTTCGATCGCCGGCTCGACACTCTCGCATCCGACATCTCTGAGATCAGCTCACTACAGGACACATGGTAAGAGGAATGGTATCATCATACGTTTCCTGATGGTGCATCCCCGAGCAGCCCTCCGCCAGGAGGTGTTATATATATTGCTGATTCTTCAGACGATGAGCATTGATGGCATTGACTGTTTTGATGACTGTTATATTTGGTTGTGCTCAGTTCCGGCTTAGGTGTCTTGACTTTGATGCGATATGATGCATCTGACATTTTGCATGTATATTTACCTATCATGCTTAGGATGCTGGCTTATATGTGTTCACTTGATTACTATCTGTCTATATGCCTCATTCTATATTATTATGCATGCTTATGATGTTGCTTATGCTGCCTTGCCCATATGATACATATGCTAGATTTGTCATGCCCTATTTTTGTCATATGTGTTCATATGTTTATCAAAAATCAATCAAATCTTTATTGTTTTAGGATACTCCTAGGGTTGAGGGGGAGTATGGTTAAACTTAACAGCCCCTCTAGACCCTTTTCGATGTTCGACAAAGGGAGAGAGTGTTGGTTGGTTAAGTTTAGGATGATTATATTGTAGGGGGAGGATCTTGATTCCCCTATGATTCTGAAAGTTGAGAAATTGATTGAGAATCCCTAAACTTAAAATCGGATTGTCAAACAACAAAAAGGGGGAGATTGTTGATGCAGTCTGACCCTGATTGTTGTTTTGGTGTTGACATCGATTTTAGTTTAGGTTGATGATTATTATGATTATGGTTAAGTCCTGATCGGGGATCAGGCATGGTATGGAAAATCCTAGCTTGGAAGGCTAGGTATTGGAAAATCCTATCCTGGAGGGTTAGGTATGGAAAATCCTAACCTAGAGGGTTAGGTGTGAAAAATCCTAGCTTGGAGGGCTAAGTGTTGAAAAGTCCTAATTCGGAAGGGTTGGGTGAAAAGTCCTAGCTTGGAGGTGTTAGTGATATGAGAAAAGTGTCCTAAGGCAATCACCTTATGATTGTAATCATTTATTTTAATAAATGAATATTCACTATTTGAGTATACATGTTTATGTATTTGATTGAGATCTTAAACTCATTTACTGAATGTCCGCAATACAATTCACAGCATGAGAGAATTTGTGATGAATTCACAACTAGTGATTATCTCTACATGTGCAATTGTGAAGTATTTAAATTGTCCCTAGTCGATAAATTGATAAAAACGGACACTATCAATTCTGTTGAGACTAGCATGAGTCATTCTCTAATCAGCTGATTCTCACTGGCTGGTGACATTAGGATGTCCGGAGATAAACATGAATGCTAGTTAAGGGAACTAGTTCATTGGAGTGACTGGCTGTAAAACTTCATATGGTAGTCTACACATAGACATGTCAGTGAAGTTCTTACTGCAGCTTAAGTGCGATGTTCCTTTGACTTGCGGTGTTCAAGTCATCTTGGTCATGGAGACTTATACTTTGACATCTTAAGCAAGCATCTCCAAGGAGGTGTGGACCCAGGATGATTGGGCATAAGCCGAAGTGCCCGAAGATGTTTGAACAGCCTATAAAGGATTCACCACTCCTTGCGAGGAGATGTATACCCAAGGCCTATCGTCGGATTGTTACTCGAAGCCTCTGGCCAGAGCATGACATGTTCAGAATATGAATCTCTTAGATACATGAGAGTAATTAGAATCCGTAGGACGAGAAAACGTTACTTGGGCTAGGTGTGACGTAGTCAGCCTAGTGGGGGCTGACACACATAGACCATGTCCTAAACCAAGTGGGTATAAGATGGTGAAGGGAATGGGGCACGATTCATTATAGCTGCTGAAGGGTTTCAGAATTGTTTCTGAGGTCAACCGTTGATCTTTCGATTAATTGGGGATCATGATGTACTACTAGGTGCCACTCATGATCGTTCTATAATTGGTTAATTATAGACGGCCAACATAAATCGAAAGCCTATTTAGTCAGACGCACTACGAGTAATCCGAGGGATTTAAAACGAGTTGAAAATTGGATTTTCCAATCAAGAGAGATTAGGTTTGGTTGAGCCAAACGATAAGTCGAATCTGAATTTTTCAGAGACGCATCGGAAGCGTAAAATGGCTAAGTCTTTTGAAGACTTAATAGATGAATTAAATGAGTTTAATTCATTGGGGCGTGGCCTGGATAGGCCGACCAAAGAGGGTCCCCACCCTCTTTGCTTGGCCGACCACAACAAAGGGAGGGAACCAAATTGTTTGGTTTAATTTATAAAATAAATCAAGTGTGGTTTGTTTTATAAAATTATGGATGATATAAATTTTTTATATAAACCAAGGTTTGGTTTATTTTTCATGGAAATTAAAATGAACCATGGATTGGTTTATTTTATTTTATAAAATCAATCATGGATTGATTTACCATGATAAAGAAATTTATATAAAGAAATTTATATAAAGAAATTTATATAAAATTTATTTTTCATGGAAATTAAAATGAACCATGGATTGATTTATTTTATTTTATAAAATCAATCATGGATTGATTTACCATGATAAAGAAATTTATATAAAGAAATTTATTTTTCATGGAAATTAAAATGAACCATGGATTAGTTTATTTTATTTTATAAAATCAATCATGGATTGATTTACCATGATAAAGAAATTTATATAAAGAAATTTATATGATAAATTTCTTGTGAAAATTTATTCCATAAGAAAAAAGAGACTTGGTTGATTTTTATCATGAATTAAAATATGATTTTAACCATGATATAAAATCAAGATTTGGCATGATGGAATAGGTCATAGAAAATTTATATGATAAATTTCTTATGAAAATTTATTCCATAAGAAAAAAAAAGAGACTTGGCGGTTGAGAGGCCACTATATAAAGAACCCAAGGCAAGACTTGGAATTCATTCGAAATAATCCAAGTATTCTTGCTTGGGCTCTCTCCCTCTCCTCCCTTCTTCCTCTTGGCCGGCCACAAGCCTCTCCCCTTTCTTCTTGCCGTGAGCACAAGGAGAAGCACCGAGACGACGAAGTTCTTCCGTTGGGACGATCTTCCTCTCCGGCCATCATCACCTTGGGATTGGGCGCAAGTCATCTTCCTCCTTCTCGCCGGAATTGTGATTCCAGCCAACCTTGGTGGTGAGATTTTCCGATGTGATTACTTCTCTCTTGGTTTTTGTCGCGTTCTCGGAGAATCTAGTAGTTCTCGAGAACACGAAACTCGTGGCTTTGCGAAGTCATCCCGAAGATACTCGGCGTGGACGCGAATAGAGGCGGAGCTTCCGAGGGACGCTTATGGTTGGATCTCGTCCCTTCCTTCGAGTTACGCGAGGTAACAAGTAAATTAGTTTACGTTTCTGCAAAATTTTAAATATATGATCATGTCTACACAAGATAAGGTTGCATGCTTCGATGTGTGGTTAAATAATTTGAGAAATTATTTATGCAAAACCTTCCGCTGCACGTAATTAATTTTAAAATTACGAACACGCATCCATGTCAACATCCACCCGGTCCCAATAGGAGGGCTAGGTGAAAAGTCCTAACTTGGAGGGTTAGGTGAAAAGTGTTGATGCAGTCTGGCCCTGATTGGTGTTTTGGTGTCGACAACGATTTTAGTTTAGGTTGATGATTATGATGATTATGATTAAGTCCTGATCGAGGATTAGGCATGATATGGAGGATTCTAGCCTGGAGGGCTAGGTGTTGGAAAAATCCTAACCTGGAGGGTTAGGTGTGAAAAATCCTAGCTTGGAGGGCTAGGTGTTGGAAAAGTCCTGATTCGGAAGGGTTGGGTGAAAAGTCCTAGCTTGGAGGGCTAGGTGAAAAGTCCTAACTTGGAGGGTTAGGTGCAAATTCCCATCCTGGAGAATTAGGTGAAAAAGTCCTGGCTTGGAGGGTCAGGTGCCTAGCTTGGAGGGCTAGGTTGGATGAAGTTCTAACTCGGAAGGGTTGGGTGAAAAGTCCTAGCTTGGAGGGCTAGGTGAAAAGTCCTAGCTTGGAGGGCTAGGTGAAAAGTCCTAACTTGGAGGGTTAGGTGCAAATTCCCAACTTGGAGAGTTAGATGGAAAATCCTTAGCTTGGAAGGCTAAGGTGGATGGAAACTTAGCTTGGAGGGCTGAGTTTGAGTCCCTGGATCGGTTTGGTGATCGATCAGGGATTCTGGCACGCTGCTCCTTTGTGGATTGGTCTGGTGACCGATCCAGCGATGACTGATCGGTCGGGTGACCGATCAGGGAGCACATAGTGAGGTTGGGAACCTACTGTGCTGCTCCTGATCGATCTGGTGACCGATCAGGGAGTATGTGTTTCACCCATTGACTGGCTCCTGATCGGTCTGGTGACCGATCAGGGAGCGAGCAGTAAGGTTGAGTTCCCTTGCTGAACTACTCCTGATCGGTCTGTTGACCGATCAGGATCACTGTGCAGATCGTTCTGGTGAACGATCCAGCTTCGCGGGCTCCTCACTAAGATCGATCAGGACGGTTCCTGATCGGTCTGGTGATGACCTGATCGGATTGCTAACCGATCAGGTGACACCCTGATCGGTCAGTTGACCGATCAGAAGGCTTAGCCTGCGAAACTCAGAAATCGCCCGATATAAGGGTGGATCGGTCAGGTGAACGATCCACGACCTGGGATCGGTCCGATGATCGGTCCAGGAGAATCTCAAAGAAATCGCGATTTCGGATTGAGCGTTGGGGATCGATCAGGACGTAGGCTGATCGGTCTGGAACCAGCCTGATCGGTCTGGTGACCGATCAGGAGGCTCTTTGATCGGTCCGGTGACCGATCACTTTAATTCAAATTGCACTGTCAGACGCTCTGATCGCGTCTGAACATCTGATATTTGCTGCCACTTACCTCTGATATTTGATTCACTGTGTGATATACTGCTCTAACAGTCTGATTAAGCTGCAGGTGACAGGGGAGGATTCAAACACTCAAGGAGTAGTCAAAGGGGGCTTTCCTTGGAGCAGGTTTGTGCATTTCTCAACTCAGGTTGCAACGGCTGGAGCTGCAAGACTGAAGCCGCTGACTGAAGCTTGGCTGAGGGAGCTCAGGAAGTTCAGTTAGGGTTCAGTGTAGCTGGCGTTGGCAGTGAGGCAATTAGAGGCTGCTGGAGATGAGGTCACTTGTTGCTTAGTGGAGAAACAAAAGGAACGAGAGACAACTTCGGTGAAGTAGAGTTCGACAGTTTTACAGCTTGTGTTCTTGAGTTCCAGTGCTTTGAGTTCTCCACATCAAGCTTGCTGTTCTTGAAGTTTCCATCATTCCGAGCAATCGATCGAGAAGCAATCATCCTTTACTTGAGCCTTGAAGGAGGGAACAAGAAGCTTGGAGTCCGACAGTGGGAAGACACGAAGAAGGGTTCTTGCGTGAGATCACCACTGGGTGGAGCTCAGGGAAGCTTGCTGTGTTCTTGTCCTTGTCGAGGGTTTGAGTAAGATCCTTCTTGTTGTTTCATTAAGCTTAAACACTTATCTGTGATTGAAACACTATGGAGAGGTTTCTCCACCGAGAAGGAGGTTGCTTTATATCCGGTGATCACCGGGGCTAGATCTGCCGACGATCAAGGGATCGCCCACCTTAAGGGCACGCCAAGGAGTAGGGGCAAGTTATCCCCGAACCTTGTTAACCCTCTTGTTAGCGATCTTGGTAGCTGTCGTTGTTAGCTTTCATCTCTGTTTTTAGTTTACTGCATTGCTTTGTTTTTCCTTTGCTTCTTCCACTGTGCTACTGATAGTTTAAGTGCAGAAAACTTGCTAAGCTCTTCAAAGAAAAAGTGTTGGCTATATTCACCCCCCCTCTCTAGCCATCTCGTTCCCAACAAGTGGTATCAGAGCTTGGGGCTCTGTACATGGCTTAACATCCGAGAGTTCTCAACAAGATGGCGTTGTGAGAAGGCTTCTCCACCACCCGACCTCCATTCTTTGATGGCGCCGACTTTCAATATTGGAGATCAATGATGAAATACTATTTGAAGATGGATATCCACACTTGGTTCGCGGTGAAGGAGGGATTCGTTCCTCCTAAGGATGACGAAGGCAAAGAACTCGAGTCTTCACGGTGGACTGCGGAACAAACTCGGAAGAGTGAAGCCGACGCGAAGGCAGTTGTCACTCTACTATGTGGAATGAACAAAGACCAACTCATCAAGGTTGGTCCTTTCACAAGTGCGAAGGACTTGTGGAACAAACTCATCGAGCTTCATGAAGGCACCCGGGACTCAAGAATTGTCAAGAGGGACTTGCTCCTCAATCAACTCCAAAATCTCTCCATGAAGGAAAATGAGTCGGTAAGTGAACTCCATAGCCGGTTCAAGGAAGTCCTCAATAGACTTCATTCAATTGATGAAAAGGTCAAGAATCGCGACCTTGTGAGGTATGTCTTGAAAGCATTTCCAAGGAATGCTTTGTGGTCATCCATGGTGGATGCCTACAAAGTATCCAAGGACTTATCTATTGTTAAGTTAGATGACTTATTTTGTGAGATGGAATTGCATGAAATGGCTAACAAAGGCCCCAAGGAGAAGGGGATTGCCTTAGTTGCAGGGGACCGAGCCATTAAGAAGAAGAAGGAGAAGGAGGTCTCATCATCTTCATCTTCTTCCGAATCCGAATCCAATTCCAAGGAAGATGGCAGCGGCTCCTCTTCATCCGAAATGGCCAACTTTGTGAGGAGGATGCGAAGAGACCGACGTTTCAAAAGTAGAGGTAACACTAGTGAATCCAAACTTGATAAGAATAATGCATCTTGCTTTGAGTGTGGTAGGAAAGGGCATTTCAAGAATGAATGTCCGAAGCTTAAGAAGAAGGAGGAGAAATCCAAAAGAAAAGAAGAAAAATCCAAGAAGAAGAAGAAAGCTTTGAAGGCCTCTTGGGATGAGTCATCTTCTAGCTCATCCGATGAGGAGAAGGAGGAGAAGAGCACAAGGCAAGTGACACTCATGGCTCTTGGAGAGGAGAGCAGTAATGAATCTTCAAGCTCCTCAAACGCGGCTTCATCATCTTCGGATGATGAAGAGGTAACTTCTCCCGAGCTTGAAAAATGTTATAGAGCAATTGCATGTTTAACTAGTATGCTTAAGAAATCCAAAAGTAAGGTTAAAGCATTGCAATTAGAAATTGATCAATTGAAAGCTTCTAGGGATGATAACATTGATGACTTGCATGTTGAATTACTAGAAGATGAAATTAAATCTTTGAAATATGAGATCGTAGATTTGAAATCCTCTAAGGTTGAGGAAATCAGTGATTTGCATGATAACGTGTTAGTAGAAGAAAGCCAATCATTGAAGAGAGAAGTTGAGAAGCTCAAGAATATTCTTGAGAAATTCTCAAATAGCTCTAAGACCCTAGATATGATGCTAAATGCCCAAAGAGCGGTTTACAATAGGGCCGGTATTGATTATCGCCCTAAGGAACCGTCATTTGTGTCTCTTATGTCTAGGACTGACATGAGACAATGTAGGACACCCAAAATCCAAAAGAAAATTGTCAAAGCATGGGTGCCTAAGTCATGTTTAGTTGATGCTTTAGGTCCCAAGGTTTGGGTACCTAAAACTTCTATTTTTCGAATTGTGTAGGTTATGATTGAGGGGGAGCATCTATCAACTTGGTTCGTTGATAGTGGATGCTCCAAACACATGACCGGGGATAGATCATTGTTTACCACACTTCACAAGAAGAGTAGAGGCAATGTATTATTTGGTAACAATGGTAGTCTTAAGGTAGTGACCCGGAGCTGCTGATATCCTCCCGAACGAGAGAAGAGAAATTATGAGCGAACTATCCATAGTTGCATGTGTGAAGCAAATTGAATCTGCAACTTCCATTTGATCTTTAAGAGGGACGAGAAAGCACCCAAAAGTATATAATTGCATGAACTGCTGCTGAGGCTCCAGTGAGTCATCTGGTTGCAAGTCCATTCAGATATGAGACTGAAGCGGTTGGAACGTGGAACCCCCGTCTAGCGGGAGAGGTTCTTTCGAAGTCGACTCTCCTGCCTCAGCCGGACCGAGACACTTCCTAGACCTACTGGGTATGGCACGAACTAGGTGGATTCCCGCACTGATGGGCACTGATCCGATTAAAGCAATAGGCCTGCACCTTTACATCTGAGCCTTCTACTTATGGAACCAGTTCGCGTAGAATAGAACCAGTTCGCGAGAGGGGACTCGCTCTTCTTTCACTTTTTTTTCTATGTTCATTAATTTGTGAATCAAACAAAGAAGGGAAAGGAGAAGGCGGGAAAGGAGAAGGCAAAGAAGCTCCCTCTCCTCTTTAGCTTTCTATGATTTGAGTAGAGAAAGATCTGAATGTGGATCTGGGGTTGAGTTGAGTATTTATATTTCACTGGGTTTGAGTACCCTCTATTGTATGAGGAATTCAGTCTTAGAACGAGTGGTTACCCTTTTTCTATGAGTATTGATATTGTATTGATATTTCAGTCGATGTGAGTGCGCTTCGTTTCCCTTCTCTTCTCTTGCAGATTGAGCCTACTATGAAGAAGAAAGGGGGGCTCGATCGCGAGAGGGCCAAAAGATCTGTATAGTGGAGGTCTCCACCATAGGGTTCACGGGGAGGAAATGAGAATATACATTTGATGAGAGATGCTGCGGTAGCCAACTCGGCAAGGCAATATGACATAAGAAAGTTCCAGCCGTCCTAGGTCTTAAAGCAAGATGGCTGGGCAGGTAGCCGTATCCACTTAACTAACAGGTAGCCGTATCCACTTAACTAACAGGTAGCCGTATCCACTTACCTTCAAGCGAAGTCGAAAACCACTACTTTATGACATTCTTATCACAAGTGTCAGAAAAAGCCTCAATCTCATCTCTCATTCCTCTTCCTATGGGTGAGTTATAAGTCTGTCCTCTCGTTAAAAAGAGTCTGATTCCGTACCAGCCAACAAAGTGCCTTTCAGTCGAGTGCCAAAGCAAACAAGTCTTATTCAAACTCTCCCGCTCAAAAGTCGAATACTAGCAAGTGCCCAAAAGGCTCAACATCAACCCAACAAGAGACGGATTCTTGCGACGCGCTAGTGGGGCCCAGGTACGGTTAGGGAAGCTTCACACTCTAATTGGGGAAAGGGCACCAGCAACTATTTCTTCCTCGTCCCTTTTGAACAACTGGAATGAACTGCGAACTCTCCTGAACTCACTAAGGCACAGACGGAAGGGGACGGGCACAAGCAACTATTATACGTCCTTTTCGCGTACTTGAAGTCACAAGAGCTTTAAAACCGAATCCGCAGAAGGTAGATCAACTGTCCCTATCCCTCTCCATCCGCGAAGTCAAGAATTCCCTATATATGTACGCGGTCGACTTTTGAATCCATACCTTCGCGGTGTGCTCATAGATTATTTGAGGAAGGAGATGTTCCCTAAGGAACTCAAGGTGCTTCACTTGAAGAATTTCCTCCAGGAAAGAAAAAGAAAGCTATTGACTCAAAATGGGTCTATCGCATCAAATACCAACCTGACGGTTCTATTGAACGATCATTACGCTGACGCTCTATATGGGGATGCGACTCGCCCGGGAGGCTTCAGACTCGAAAGAAGAAGCGGGCACCTACCTCAATCAAAGGATTCCGCTGTCGATCAAAACTCACATAAGTTTGGTAGCTGGAAGACTCTGGGAAATTGATGTATTAAAGGAAGAGAGTGGTCTTTCCGGGGAGGGCCTGACTTTCCTTCAGTTGTCACAAGAATCACTCCACCTGTCTTTGGTCTCCTGATCTCTTCCTGTCTCCTGATCTCATTCGACCTCTTCTCTCCATTCCCTTCCCATTCCCTTGTTCTCGAACCTCTCTACTCAGCTGTCCTTATCTCAATTGACCAGTTCCTTTCCTGTCCTCTCAACTCTCTTGTGCGCCTTGAAACAAGGGGATTTACTAATTAAAATATATAAATAGAAAGAAGATAAGATAAAGATGCCTAGTCCGCGCTGTTAGAATCCATTGTAGAAAGGCTTGCTCACTTCTTCCTTCATCTGTGAGATGATCGTATTCTTTATAAGAATTTCAAATAATGGGTTGTCGCCAGTGAGACACTCTATTCTAGCCTCAGCGAGATAAGATAGTTAGAGAGAGTGCTCTTAACGGGAATTCATTGCGCATGTACTACTGGGTCGAATACCCCCCCATCGATCAATTCACGACTTCCAGATTAAACTGCCTTCTTTTTGGAACTTTATAAATGAAACTATTGAAATTCCAGCTGCGCTCGTACCTTTCAGTTCAGATTGTTTTTGAAGCGCTCAAGCGAACGAGAGAAGATGGCTCGACGGGGCCAGAGTTTCAAATCAGAGCCATATGCCATATAGTTATGCCAGTCAGTATAGGGAAGATAGTTTTTTGAAGCGAGAAAAGCGTGAAAGGAGTTTGGGAATGGAGAACTCTTCCTAAAGCAAGGTTTTGACACGGGGAGTTAGACCTTACGAGTGAGGAGCGAACTTGACGCAGCTAGTTCAGTGATTGAGGGACAGACTTGACATTCAGGCACGGAATGGAATCAACTGTGAGGCTACAACTGTTCATAGGTTGTTCGATCGCTAATGGCCAAATAAAGGTCTTCCTGTAGCATTTGGGGTTATGGATGCTGACTTTATTTTATAGCACCAGCAGCAACTCGAGGAGCAACTCTAATATCAACATCCGTGTACTCACCAACAGTAGCCCCAACTCTACCAGTCGAAGACCTATTACTACTAGGAGTTAAGTTAATCCGAAAAAGGTCGGAATTCAAGGAAACAAATGCTTGAGATGCGGAAAGAGCAAGATCTCCCTATCAGCAGCAGGAGTAGACTATCTATGGTAAGTAACAGGTGGCACATCTATCAGCTGGCACATCTATCAGCAGCAGGAGTGGACTAGTAAGTAAGGAAGAGGACAGGTATAAAGAGGAAGCGGCTCCCTACTGCTCCAGCCGCTCGCTGTAATAGCTTGCTTCTCGGGTGGCTCGCACCCCGAGTGGTGCGGCTGAGCCAGAGTGGGCTCAGCAGTCGGCCTATGTATCCGGGCGCACGCATAAAGGCATGATTCCCCTAGCCTATCTTTGGTGTACCCTCTGTTCTGAAGTGTGACTAAATCAGGTAGAGAGATGTACCGATTCCTGTTTGATGTTGTTCAAGAGCGCAAAGCGCATGCGCGAAATGAGAGCTAGAGGAATGGGAAATAATGATAATCCGAGGGCCGAATGCAATAATATAGAGGGATCGACCTAAAGGGAGATTGTAAACCTCGGGTAGAGCTCGACTGATAAGGAGAGGGCCGACAAAAGGAGTATTGTATTAGGCAGCGACCGATAGGTCGATTGTAGCCTTATTGACCAACAGATCTGAAATCCAACCGGGTCGAATGCAAACCTGGTGAACGGACACCAGAGCACCAAAGAAGATGGTAAGCAGAACCTATGAGAGCCCGGACCGACTACCGTCTGAAAGGCAGGTAAGGAGGATGAAACAATTCGTCTTTTAAGGTTTACAAGACTCAAGGCTAATCTTATGATTCTGAAGTCATTGGGCCCCTGCCTTCTGACTAGTGCTCCCTTTCATGGGAGAGGGAGTGAAATAAGTTTGAGTCAATGGTACACCATGTTAGACGTAGGTATGCCTGCCATTTAGATAAACTTAGTATGATGTAATCTTCTGGCTGTTGCTGCGTTTAGATATTCGACCTGTTCAGGGGTAGGGATAGATCTTTCGTGTTTTTTGAATCGCAGATCTTTATGCTCAAACCACTTGGAAAGCTACAGGTGACTCCTCAGGTTCCCTTTCCTTAAGAATCAACTGACTGGTATTCAACTGATCCTGTCGCCCTAGATCCAGAAGCCCTAAACGGTACAACGGTAGAGCTGTTCCCTTAGCTTAAGCCTTGGAATTTCCAGTTCCCAGTTGCCTCAGTGGTAGCATCCCTCGTAGCCCCCGTGGCCTCGCTAGCAACATCAGCAACAACAGTAGTCACAGGGGTGAGTGAGACTGGGGCTGGGAAGTAAAGGAGGGCTAAGAGTGCAGTTGCTATTGCGAGGAGGGATCCTGCTGCTTTAGAGTCTTCCACTGTTGCTACTGGTGCTAGGGCAGATACAGAAGTGACTGGGGCTAGAGTGACTGGGGCGAGGGAGGCTACAGAAGTGACTGGGGCTAATGGTGCTATACTCTTACTGTTACCACTCTTGCTGTTGCAGTTCCTGTCGATAGGGAAGCCAAAGGCGCCTGCTTTAAATGAAAGTCAAGAAAATCATCCCTTCTCCGTCTTTGAACTATCAGACGTTGAAAGAGCTGCCAGGACAAGGTACGAGCATAAGCTTGAGCAAAGAAGAGTTCGTCTGCTTTCACTATTAGTTTTGGCATGGGCGCCTCGTGATAGGCACAGCTCCTGAAAGCTAGGTAGGCTAGTCATCCCGTTCGCGTACTAGACTGAGCCTTCCTCGTTGAGTTTCAGATTAGGAGTTTGTGGCGAGGAGAAAGAGACTTCCCAGTTCTTCTCTTTAATTTCCCCCTTCCTTTCCGTCAGCTTTTCTCCCCTTCCTTTCCGCTTCGCACCATCCTTACGCAGGGAAGTCTGCACCTTCCTTGAATATAAGAATTGCCATCTCAATTATAATTATATAAGAATTGATAAGTGGTACCCTACACCACCCATTGCACTTCGAAAAGGTACACGCTCTTGTACTATACGCCATCCTATTAATCACTATGTATCCACTACCAAATCCTTCTCTAGAAGCCCTTTATGTACCTTAGGACGATTTGACCGACCCACGACATTTGCACATTTCGATGCTACTTCTCCCTCTCGGGTTCCCCTAAGCCGCCTATTTTCGAATTTCCAGAGCAAGTCAATACATGCCATTTTCAACAAATCCGTACATATGAAATGGAAAGATTCAATGGTAGAACATTGTGTACTCTGCGCCATGAAGCACTTGCTGGAGTAAAGACATGATCAGGCTCGACTGAAAGGGTGGGCCTACCTACCATATGGAGGGATCGACCATAAGGGAAATTAAAGAGCTCGACCGGAGATTCAAGACCTGCTCAGGCTCGACAGTAAAGGAGAAGGAAAGATTTGTATACATGTTAAATTCAATTCATATAAAAGCTGCTTCAGTAGCTCCATCAGTAGCTCCAGTATCCGCTCACTAGGAAGTACTCCGAGCTCGTTGGAACGCACCTCTTGGACTTCCATCCTGGTTATGTCGGTAGTCCATCTCAGGTCATGTAGGTCGACCGTGCCTAGATCCCTAGCTCCTCCGATTCACTTCACTGGAATATAAGTATAAGGTGAGACGAGAGTCGATTGGCGAAGAGCTGAGCCGACAGGCGAAGGATTATCGTGGAGTGAACTCAATGACACTTCAGTGGAAGACCATGAATCGTCGGCGAACCCGAAGTTAGGAGCTCACTTGCCCACGCCTGGCCTACTGAATTATAGAGTGTTAAAGGAAAAGGAAGAGAGAGATATTTGCGAGAAGAACTACGTCGAACTTAATTCAATAGCCAGCGTAAGATATGGGATCTTCTTCGTATTACGATACGAGGATGGGCTTAGCTTCTATGGTTTGGTTGGATGGGACATAGAAAGGAAGGCAGCTAAGTAAAGGCTCATGCAAGTGGTCTGGGACTCGGAAAGGAGGATCCTCATGGGCTCAACAGTAGAGTTCTGAAAGAATAATATCGTCAAGTCGGAGAGGAAGAAAAATGCCATCATAGAGGGATCAGCATGTAAACTGGAAGGGCTAGGGAACTCCTTTATAGAACCGACCTACGAACCGATCCGGCTTTCCACTTACTTTGCTCTGCACTTTAGCTATTAGAGAGGACTCAGCCTGGGATGCCGGACCTACCGCGTAGTGGGTCCACTGCCACTCGTGGAGAAGTTGGTGTAGCTCTAGGGTACCTATTCAAACCTATGCTGATTGCTTTCTCGAACCAAAGGCCCATCCTGTGCAATCTAGGATGAAGCCAGAAGTATTGCCGTAGGGTGTTGGGTGCAGATCGTGATCAGTCTTCCACTCACTAAAGAAAGGTATGAAAGTTGCCAACACAGCCAGCTCGGTTAGAGAGAATAGGGCACAAGAAAGCGAGAGTACGAGTTCGTGACCAGTTGAATTGATCCCGTGGAAAGCTATCATACTTGTATCCACTAGACTTGAAAGCAAATGAAAGAAAGCGGAAGGACAGGGAAGGCACTACTGTAACCTATAAGAAAAAGAGTAGCTCCCTTATCTTATTGCTTACTAGGACACATAGCGATCAATTCTCTCATCAAGAAAGGCGTCCCTGGACTAAGAAAAGTCAAGTAGATAGGCAGATATTATGGGATCCTGCTGCCGGAGAACTCGGTGAACTCCTCAAGTCCGTCTTCGTAGCTCGCTCGTTCAACTAAACTTCAAGTGTTGATGGGAAGGAAAGAGATGCTACTGCCCATGGTAGGAAAAACTCAAATAGTAACTAATTTTCTGCTAGAGTCGAGAAGACATCAGCAGTAATTTTGACGTTGATCTCATATAACTACTGGTGCGGAAGATGAGCTGTTAATCAAGCTTGATTCTCTGACTGATTCTATTTGAACAGCGCTTACATCAAAGTCATAGGTGAAATACACTACATCCATTCCTCGCCTCTCATGAAAGTCATAGGTCAAATACACTAATCCATTCCTCGCCTCAATCCGGGAGTTAGGATTTGATCCCGACGGACACGAAGTTAAATGGAATCAGGTCTTTGACGATAAGGACCCGAAGCTCCCATATCAATCAATTGGCCTCATGCAGTCAATCATAAGATCACAGTGTCGAAAATTCACCCTCATCAACTTGATTAAAGTCCCCCAATACAAGCCAAGGCAAATCATGAACTAGATAAAGTCCCATAAACCTTTCCTTTCTTCCGGATGTGGGCTTCCATATACTGCAGTTAATCCTTATGGCTAGTCTCTATCCGCCCATGCTCCTTATGGCTAGGTGGAAGGACCGAGTTATCCATGCTCCATCCTTTACGTCACTGTCCCTCGTTCCTCAGCAAAGCAGTGAGAAGGTGCGAAGCAGGGGACGATAGGCAAGGAATTGGAATTGGCTAGGCACGATCAGTACTAGTTAGCAAACCCTAATAATAACAACCAGTAACAATTAAACACCTGGCAGTACTGAAAACTACCGGTGCCTCTCTTCGCTCGAGCCCCTCTCTCTTTCTTACTACATCTAGGACTATTGGAAAGGAAGACCATTGACTTTCTTTACTATCAGAATGGTTCAAACTGCAATTGGCTGATCTCTCCCGCACTGAGGAAAGTGTGAGCTCTGCGAACCTAGCGACGTTCTTTCTCATCAATTAGTGTGGTGCAAGTGGGACTCTTTGAATACTTAGCTCAACTTACTGTTTAGTTGCAGGTGACCTATAACGCAAGTAGTTGTAGGTGACCTATAACGTAAAGCTGAATACAGGGAGCGGGGATAAAAGAACATTCTTGCGAGCAAAAACAGTCAGACTGAATATTGTAGTTATGGGAGGAATCTAAATCATTTAATTCCCTATTCAAGAAATTGATGGGAAATTCTATTATTATAGCCCGATTCATATCTTAATATAGTTGAACCCCAGAGCGCTAATCCATCAAGATCGTAGCTAAGAGAGAAGCTCCCCGGCTATCCACTTATCGTAGTAATCAAGCTCGGTCGGACTGAGACTGAGGGACTGCTGACCCGATGGTTTGCGAGTTGCGTGCCTTCCTATGGTTTAGCGAAGCCCTTATACGTATATCGTCTTACTTCACAGCTCTAGTATAGTCCTTCACGGCTATAGTACATAGTCGTCTTGTCTTACCTCACGGCTATAGTACACAGTCGTCTTACTTACGGCTAAACAATAGAATGCTATTCTCGGCTCCAATAAAGCAAGTCTTTAATTTCTCTTTTTCGAGTTCGTGCTCTTTCAAACTCGATCACAAGAATCATTTCTCGATCAGAAGAGGCCGTCAATTCCTTCGTTGCAAACCTTTGCCCTTTGCTCGGCCTTCTCATCTGCACACTTCCTATCACTCGGCTCAACCGCTCAGGTTCGTGGTGGCTTGCCCCTTCCATTCCCTTCTCGCTTGCCCTTTTCTTCTCGAGTGGCAGAGGACCTTGACGCCCAAAACTCGAATTGTAAATGAATATCTATTTCTTACCCTCCACCAAGGCACTCGGAAGAGCTCCATTACATATAAGTAGAGTTTGTATGAGCCGCACAAAATGATACTGGGTAGTTTATTTCCTCTCTTACAAACTATATTACTCATTGTGTAATTTGCTCGGAACGTATACTTCAACCCCAGCTCCAAACTAAGGAGAGAAGCACCAGCTCCAGGTGCAACTTAAACTTAAACCCCAACTCCTATCTATAAGATAAGAACTAGCATCAGGGGTGCCTCACTTTACTCTTTCTATTCTATATATTAAGGGAGATGGGAGCGGGAAGGAAAGACTGCTCTAGTGGGGCTCTTCGAGTTCCTGCTTTCGAGTATAGTCCTGAGGCTACTGAGGACAGTAGGGATGCTCCAGGGGTTACTCACTAAAGGGATAAACCACAAACAGCTACAAGACGTACCGAGGGAAAGACACAACGAAAGGACAAAAACAAATAAACTCATACAAACCCCGAGGGGAAAGACACAACGAAAGCACAGAAACAAATCAACTAAGGATAGAGCTCGACTAATAATGATAATCCGAGGGCCGAATGCAATAATATAGAGGCAGCGACCTAAAGGGAGATTGTAGACTCGATAGAGCTCGAGCGAATATTATGCGATAGGGTCAAATCTTTCGTAGCAAATTATTGCTGATGTTTTTTTTATGGCCAACCCCGAATCTTTCTTCGTCCATTACCGAAAGGCAGCTTCCACTGGTTTTATTTCTTAATGTACCCCGTACGTACATTAGCTCTCCTCGGCTTTTGAGTAGGCACCTGAGGCTTACGCTTCAGCACCTTCGGCTTTGGAGTCTTTGCTACCGTACCATATTGAAGTAGGAGTCCCACCGTAAAGGTGCTAGCGCCGAGAAGTGTGGAACTTGAGCATGTGAATGAAAAGTGAAGAGGATATGGAGGATCATCCCAGGGAAGTAGGGGACAGGAACCATTCATAGTTGCTTTTGCAGTGGATTCTAATCCCGATGTTGATCCGACGCAACTTACCGGTGATAGTCGCAGCACCAGGAGCGAAAGCCACTCGACCAACGGGAGATGAGCGAAGGAAGAATCAGAAGAATCAATCGCCAATGCTGATACAAAGGGAGATTGCCTCACTACGCGGTAGGCGAATATCAAGACCTGGTCTATTCAACCTTCAAGGAGCTAGTAAGCAAGCATAGCCTCTTCACCGATCCGGGTCACCAATTCCCGAGCTTCTGAACCTCTGCGTCGTTATACTCGCCCCTTCGTTCGCTCGGAATCATCATCTAAAGTCAAAATGGGCCTAGCAGGAAGAAGTTCTTGCAGACGAAGTTGCAGATTCAGTAGTAAAAGTTGCAAAGCAAAGGAAGTGACTGAGTCAGCTACGAGGGCCTGCTTTGCGGCAGGCTCGGTGTGCTCAGGGACGAATGGCGAGGACTGCAATTCAAGGAGGGATTCTTGGCATAGTAGGAATCAAGAGTGGAGGAGCGAACTCAAGTGAGGAGCAAACGACAGTGACGCAGAGGAATAGACGGATTAAGGGTGTGTAGCTGGAGCCCGGAAAAAGCCTATTCTATCACGTGCAGTGGGGAATCTTGGACAATGGGCGAAAGCCCGATCCAGCAATATCGCGTGAGTGAAGAAGGGCAATGCCGCTTGTCCTATTTATCACTCATCCATTCTGAACTTCATGCCTCTTATACGAGCTGCCTTTCCTAGCTTCTATTCCAACCCTGCCCTAGCAGTCATTCGAGTTCTTCGAGGGACTAGAACCCCGGAGCACACCACTTACAAGGGCAGGAAGGCCTCTTTATCAACGCAGGAGTCAAACCCCTCAGTCTAGTTCCATGATGCAGGCTACTCTGTTGCTGTCAGATCGTCTTCTACTTCTAAGAGAGGGTATGCAATCTAAAGGTAATCTAAAGTCAGAGAGGGTATGCAATCTAAAGGCAATCTAAACTAAATATGCAGAGAATAGGAGTAGCCTCGAAAGCAGTGGATAGGATCATTTTCCAATCTGATCTTTCCCTGAACTCTTGCATAGCTGGACGAGATAAGATACTACTAAAGTCAAGCTGGTGGAACCTACGAAGTAGTGCTCAATTCAAAAGGAGTGTTCAATGGAAACTTGGAAGGGATCTTTCGGGTGCGCTCACCACGCCTGCAATAGATCGCGATAGATTTAGGTCGTTCGTCCGGTAGGGGAGGTTTTGTTCTCGTAGGCACCATGAACTCTTGGATCTCTATAGTAATAGTAGTCGGCGCTCTCCACGTCAGTATTCGATTTGACGCCAGAGGAAGGAAAGAAAGAACTAAAAACATTATGAATCCACCCCTCCTCTTTATGCACCCCTCCTCTTTATGGTGGAAAGAAGCCCCGTTGATGCTTTTGAGTTATCACACTTCTCCTTCCGACCTTCCAGCACCGGGCAGGTCTCAGACTCTATACATCGTGTTACCACTTAGCAGAGTCCTGTGTTTTTACTTCGCAACAAGGAAACACCCATCTGTTGAGTAGCCACTAGGGATACATACGCCAGGACAAGATTAGAATGCCCGGGACATGTAGTCCACAAAGAACACCCTTATATACCCTCTGTTCAAACGTTTATGCAATGAATATAAAAGTGTTTGTCCTGTCCCTCCCGAGTCGGTATAAGCTCATCAATCTTGAAGATACTTGTGGATCCTTCTTCTCCCTTTTCATTGAACGAACCAAGTGAACCTATACGAGAGTGAGGAAGAGAAAGAGTCCATGGCTAAATTGCCAAAAAGTAAGGGAAGAAGCGTTGTTAGACCTATTTCCTTTTCTTTCTCTGGTATCGTCCATAGGTATGATAGTTCCCGCAGTAAAGGATTCCGTTAAAAAGGATAGAAGTTCTGCAACATTAGCAACAAAAGGAAGAAAGAACGTGGAAGTTGTATTAACCCGCTGGATCTCTAAATCTGAGTACGCCCAGATCTGATTCACTTGCAGATCAGTTCCGATCGAAGAAACCCGCACAATGGTTTCAGTACGCTGAGAGGGCAAAACGCAAAAGCTATCGTGCTCTTGATTGGCAGCAACAAATGGCAGCACTTGTGAAATCTCTTGAAAGAGCGGAAGCACTCAAGCGCCAGTCGAAAGAGTCTTCAAATGAAGCACTCAATTGGGCACTCCTCCAACTAAGTCGTCAAATTTCATCGCTATCGCTCCTGTGCCGCCTAATAGTAAACAAATTCTCATGATAAAACTAAAGTCAAAGATCTTGAGAAGAAAATAATCCTATTTGCCCGTTATATATTAATAGGGGCCAACTTATATATAAGCTAAAGATGACTGACCACAGAAAAGAGATAGAAAGGCCTCTTGTTCGAATATTGGAATGATCGTAATCACAGTCTTCCCTCAATTAAGTCAGGTGCTTTGACCAATGGATATGGAGTTCTTCTGAACGGTAGACAAGGAGCCTACCCGGGGACCAAGAGTGTCTGTTTTGAGTCTTTTGTCCCTTTTGCAATCAATAGTTGCAGCTAAATCAGATAACTGTTAGCATGTTACCGAATGAAGATGTTTTTCGACGTTAAAGGAGACTAGCCGCTACACTAATCCCAGAGTCCGATATCTATCTTCAGCTTCTCCGCTTCGGAGGTTAATGTCCCTTTTATACATTCTGACCTTCTTTATCCCTTATTTCCGTCTTTTAGACAGCTGCTAAATTGAGTTACAAAAGCCCTCAAACTCTTCGCTAATAATCATTTGTCTTTTAGTCTTTCATTGCTTTTCCTGTCCTAATCTGTACGCTACCCTGGAGTTAGGAGTGTGATTCCGTACCCCCGCTAGGTGGGGATGATGATAGAGTCCCGCGAAAGCTATCTGATCACGTGAACCAAGGCAATGCAATGCCATCATATTAGACTAAAGCTCTTTGCTTTCGAAATAGTTGCTTTCTTGCACCAGGAAATCAAAGATATCAGCGGCCTTAGATACATCAAAATTGTATAGTCGGCCAGCCTCATGTGGGTATTTTCTCATCGCCGGGTCAGGTTGTTGGGTAACCCTCACCAGGCTTGGACAGGTGATGGGTTTTTCACCTACTTTCTCAGCTATGCCAATCTCGTAATTGAGATTGGCCTCTCTTCCAATTAGATGTTCCAAATGCCTTCCCTTCCTGAACGGGGACCTACAGGCCCTTTGCTCTCTCGCTCGCTAACATCTTGCTTTCCATTCTCCCTTATCTCGCTGACCAGGGATGAGTTTCGCTTGGCTGATGGCTTCCCTACTTCCTCCGAGCTACCGAGCTATAAGTCGAAGAGTCGTAGTCGGCAGAACGAACTACATCGGAAGCTGTAACGTACGTCTGCTCTCATAGCCTTTCCGGAAGGAGAAAGGGAATGGTAGGGCACTCGCTTCTGTACAGAGTTAGCAAACCAATATTTACAAGTGTTCACTGTTCCCTCCGCTATGTACGTGAACCTTGACTTGAGAGATTCATCCAATGGAACCCACACTCAAAGGAGGACCACAAGCTCGGGGCTCGACGAAACAGAAAAGATCCCTTCAACAACAACAGATGCGGATGAAATAGCCGCACTCGCTTATTCGATTCGGCCTATATCTAAGTGAATTTGTGAGAAAATCTCTTCCTACTCGGGTCAGGCTTAACCGGATAAAGGTGTATATGTATTCCATTTATTCATTTATTTCACCACCAATAGTTGACTTCAAAGCAAAGTCATATTGGCGGTCGCCGAACCTATAATTGATTCTATAAGGGAGTCTGCTACCACTGCAGCTCTCAAATTGCGCACTTTCGCTCTGATCAATCCTCATTTCGCTGAACACGTCCTGGCATACCACTGACAGGAGTCCCCTTCTACGGGAATCCACATCGAACGACTGGCCTGGCAAGGAGTACTTGTATGCTTTCTTTAGGGTTTAAGTATCGGCTTGGGCTGCATACAAAGGTGCCCCTGAGGAGTCAATCTAAGAAGGCACCTGTAGCTTCCCTTGGGTTTTGAAGTTGCACCTGAGTATTTAACTTCTTAAAGGGCACCTGAGGAAAGTGCATCTGAGTATTTTCCTTCTGCAAGTGCAGCTGAGGAAAGTGCAGCATAGGATTTTCCTTCTGCAAGTGCAGCTGAGGAAAGTGCAGCATAGGATTTTCCACAAGGGCAGCTGTCCAAGTTGGCTTACGAACCATAAGCCGGTCCACTCTCCTTTCATTCCCTTCTTTCATGCCTACCAGCAAGAGTGAATGGACCGGACCTTATAGTTGTACCAAATACAACTGATTCAACCAGGAAAAAAACCTTACGCCAATGAAGCCATTCCGACAGGCAGAGGACAGTTCCCAGGCTCCGGACAAGTAGCGAAGGGCAGTTTAATGTTTGCATCGTACGTCCGGGGTCGATTCATTCAGGAAAGGGGAGCGACTAGCGACGAAGACAGACTCGTCAGAAAGGGGAGCGACTGAAAGCTGTCCTAACTCTTGTGAAACGGTCCTAGGTCCTATTTATAAAGTAGTATATCATATATAACTTCCCTTCTATGAGGTTTGCGCTTAGCCTGTGGAAGAGAGCGGCTACCCCATTTTGAGATTCCAACCAATCTCAATCAGAGTTAAAGGCTCTTGGTGCTGGCGACTAAGTGCAACGTGCTCTAAATCACACTATAATTTCTCAATCTGGGACTCCGTCTTGACTGAAAAAAGCTGGATAGCTCGCGGCAGAACCTCGACCTAAACGATACTACGTAAAAAATTCTAGATTTCAGATAGTAACCCGGCTAAGTAAGTAACTGGTAGTGGCTGGTAGTAGCGGATGAGGTGAAAGAGCTGCGGGAGATTGACTCCTCGAAGGCCCTGCAACTGCCTCCAAGAAGAAAGGGTACTCTTGGACAAGTACAGACAGAGGATGCTTAGTGATAAGCACCACATATTGGTTGGTGCTAATTGGTGCTCAAGTGCGTTTTGCCCATGAGCGGTAGACCAGTCATTCTTAGAGTCTCCGTTCAACTCATCCTTTCCTCAACAACTTCTCTGGTCCCCCCTTTCCTGAACTACCATGAATCTTGCTTTCGTCTCGCCCACCGCTTAATTATACCGTACCATATTTAAGTAGGAGTGCTACCGTAAAGGTGCTTGCGCCGAGAAGTGTGGAACTTTCGCATGGGAATGCAAAGTTAAGAGGCTCTGGCGGATCATCCCAGGTCAGTTGGGGACAGGAACCATTCATAGTTGTCCGATATATAAGCAAAACCAGTTCCGCAGGGAAAGTTGTCTGGAATGGAGAGACCAAGAGAAGTCGGAAATGGGGCACCTTAGCCAATTGTAAGACCCCAGGCATCCTCCCTTAGGACATGACTCGGGAACAGGACTCTTTTTTCTTTCTTTCAAGGGAATCGGTTCAGAGGTCGATGTATGGTATGGCCACGAAAACGCACGAAAAGCATAGTACGTGAGGGGGCGAAACTCTTGATCCTGATCCCGAGGGGCGTCTCTAAATCAACATTTGAAACACCACATCTTTGTACCAGTATAGCTTAGTCCTTATCTCGCTCATACCAAGAAGGAGGAATACGGCGCTTACTGGAGATAGAGCTGGAAAGGCTATGTAGGGGTAAAGGTAATCGACCTATTCGCCTAGTGGCAATCTTTCACAGGAGCATAGTTGGTCAGGGTACCCCACGGGTAGAGTTCGTTCATGGCCAAAAGATAGCCACGTCACGTGAGTTCGTGCCTCCGCGTCGTTCTAACTCGCCCGTCACTATCGTTCGACCCTGGAATTCAAATATTCGACTCTTGCTGTGCAGCCCTAGGCTCAACTGAGACCGAAGGATCAACTCTAAATCCTCATACCCAGGAACTTCCCCAGTAACATCAGATTCTCCTTTATGAACTGCACCAGCATCCTAAGTGCCAGCCTCAAGAGCCCCTCCCTGCCGAAAAAGACTGAAGCGGATCTAATTCGTACGAGGGGCCCCCCCAAAGAGCGAATAGTCCTTTGTTTGTTTTTCGCGGGTATCGCCACACGGCTTAACCCCGATCACCCCCTCACTCAAGAATAGGACGAATAATAGAGCAGGGCCCATAGACTGGACTTAGTGCGGTGAGGTAGCTTAGGCCTTATGACTTTCGGACTTTCTTGCTGGCTTAGAGCTTGAACGTGGCAGCAGCCATTGATGGAAAAAATCCCACCTATCATACGGCTTTATAACTCCACTTCGAGGTCCTTCCGCTCTGTATGAAGTAATAAAGGTAGTAGAAAGAGAAAAAGCGTTTCATTGATCCGAAAGTATACTCCACAGTTATACCGCACTTCCGCTGTTTTATCCTCGTATAACAATATGCCTTTCTTTCAGCTCTCAATCACGTGTGTTGTCGACTCTTGCAAGAAGTATTAAATCATGCGCCTTATTTAATATTTCTCAGGATAGAGATTTGAAAAAAGAAGATAGGCCTCAGGAAAGACTGCTTTCACAACAAGTGAGACTGATGGAAGCCGGCGAGTGAAGAGCGGAACTAAGGAAGGATTCCTACCCGGAGAGAGGAGTTCTTTTCTTGCTATGCCTAGAAAGAGCACCGGCATCTGAAGCTCAAGGTGCGGAACGACTCCGGAACCTACCTGCATTTCAGGTCGTCTGAATCATTCCACTCGCTTGTCGGCCTCTCCCCGCCTCTACTTGAAACGACCGGAAGAAGGGACGCCTGGACGCCTGGCTCGCTCATCCCGCTCGTTACTTCCTCCAGTATCTCACCCACTCTGGTTAAGGGGGCAATGATGGCGACTTGGCGCTTTCGCATGAAAAGAACACAAGAGTGGTAGTCTCCCCTGCGCTCACCCGAGTCTCTCCTGCGCACTAATCAAAGACTAGCAAGAAAAGAATCATTCCAGTAAAATGAAATCTCATTATTGATAGGTGGGCGACTGCGCGCTCCCTTTCACGGGCTCTCCTATATGTCATAACCCGCTGCAGGGAGACTTGCGAGCATTGATTCGTAACGTGAATTCAACGGATGTGGGTCAATGAAGGAAAGCTTTGTTTGTCTAGCTTTGCTTTAGGCCTTGGGAGCCTTACTAGTTCAACTGTCTGCCGTATGCGTGTGTACTTCATTAGATTAGTGTGATCTTGAAATACATGGGCTATGGCTATCTTCTATTAGAAGCTATACCCTTTAGAGTTTATTTTCTATTAAAGTAAGGTGCGCTCTTCTTGGATTGCTATTGCAGCTTGGCTTTCTTGTCTGTAATCTGCTGCGGTAGCGGACTCTGCAATATGACATAAGAAAGAGCGGTAGTCGGTCGCAAGATGGCGGGGCCTTCTCTGCTTACCCTATATCAGTCGTAAATGGTGTACCATTCACTTGTCACCTAAGAAAGAATCATAAAATGACTAATCAAACCCATCCAACTCTGTCGAGCGGGTCCTAAAAAGAGCTACAGTAGTCAATCTCGATCCTACGAAGTAGAAATAAGTCTAAATTACTTATTACAGTAAATGAAATGAAATTTACTTACAGGTACTGAAATCGACTCCTCCACCACCTTGTCCTCTCCTCCTTTTAACAGGCACTAGCTCCTAAGATGAAAATGGCAAGGGACGAGCGAGAGCGACGGGGGCATTGAGACGGGTAGACATGGAAATGTTCGGTGGGAAAGAATGAGAATAGACCAATGGGATAGGAGTTCGATCTGCTGACTTCCCTTTGACTGCATTCCCCAGGTCTTCTGCTGCTTAGCGCCTATAATCTGAGGGACAAGGGTTGGTATATAGATAGAGATGATGGGTAGGAATTGGAGGGATACAGTATTACGTGAATGGCCATTCAAAACGTAACCTTGGAATTGAATCTTTCCTAACGGTAGAGCTATATACCCTAACGGTAGAGCTATCTAACGATACCCTAAAAGGGGTCTACCTGTAGCTCAGGTAGTACTGGGTAGTGCACCCTTCTTGAGCGTGTTACAGTACCTCCGGGGGGAACCCTTGTACGTGGAGTTGAAACCCCAGGAGGGTATCACCGGTGAAACTTATCCAACCCTTGGGATAGGGGCAATCCTCTTTTGGGTGTCCCGGGCCCATGTATTATTTTTTGTATTAAATATCATAATCGATTCAAGATCGTAGCCTAGATGAATCCTATATCCCCGGCTTTTCTCTAGTTCAAGTATATGGGTACCGAAAGCCGCAGACCCAGACCCTGAAGCAGGAGACCTAGCCCCAGCTGCGTAAGCCCTATACCCTGCCTCGGAATCCCTTGGCTTTGCTCAAAACTACGACTACGAAGGATCCCCTTCTTCAAAACTAAACTTTGTTTCAATTCGACACAGATCTTTGATTGGGTTAATCCCAGGTTTTCCTTCCTCATCCTTTTCCCCCTTCTTTAGGGTTCTCTTTGTCGCTTATCAATGGTTTGGTTGAACGTAAACACCGCCATATTTCTGAGAGGGGCCGTACGTTAATGAGGCAATTGCATCTGAGGTTTCGGCTTGGTGTCTGGGTCTGGTTCAGGTTCTGCTTCTAATGGAACTGTAACTTTAAATGCTGTAGAAATAGTTGATAGTTTCTGCCAGCTAGAAGAGGAATAGGATATAGGTGAGCCCAGTCTTGGCTTGCTTCGCATAGGCTACACTACACGAAAGATCTTCAACCCTCTGAAGAAACGTGAACTTCATGGTTCAGCGTATTCTTTCTTCTCTTCTCCGCCGGTCAGGTGCTGCCTTCCTCCAGCTGAACTGTATGAGCGAGGTGCGACTGATAAGGGAAATCATAGAACGATAGGGGGAGACGTTAGTCGATTGGTTGCCTAGTTGGTGACCCCGAAGCGAGGGACTGAAAGAACTTAACGAAATAGATGGGATAACGAAATAGAAGGGAAAACGAAAGGCTACCCCTCAACTTATCTATACCCGAGGACGGTATTATTCCTCTGACTCTGCTCTGAACCGCGAGGGAGGGATGGTTTCCTTCCTCTATCTTAAACCGCTCCTTTGCCCAAGCTCTCCTCCATTTCACCACACAGCGCACACCTTACTGCCTGAATGATGCCATGATTGTATAAGTGGTCCTGAGTAGACAATCTTCCCCGAATGGCTAACCAAAGGATAAACGAATGCCGGGGAATAGACTTGCTGTGCCAGCTGCAGGGCTCTTACCGTATAGCGTCACTGCATTCGCTCCTGCCTCGACGCTATCGCTTGCTCCTCCGTTCTAGTGCTCACCGTTAAGAATGGACTTTGCTTAGCCTACCTGTGCTGTCCGGGGCTTTCAGCTCCTCCTGGGCTCGTGAGTTCGTCCGGTTGCTTCCATAGCGTTCCACTGCGCTCTCGGCTTTCAAAGATCGTAGTTCGGAGTTGAATTAGAATTTAATTCATTAAAGTACCTCCCTTATAGAAATATACATACGCTGCTCTCCTAGGTGCGCGCGTCATTATCGGTGTAGGGAGTGCGCGTCATTATCGGTGTAGGGAGTGCGCGTCATTATCGGTGGAGTCGGTGTAGGGAGTGCGCGTCATTATCAAAAGCTCCAGCACTTTCCCATGCCTCCGTCGCAAACTCTAACTACTATTATATGAATATGAAGTTGCAAACTAGGATTGAATTATACTCATTTTGAGTATGGTTGTCGATTGAGATGAGTACCCTATTTTTAGTCTGCTTGTCGCATGAGTTGAGTACCCTATTGAGTCTGCTTGTCGCGCATGAGATTGGGCTTCGAGTGTCGATTGCTGGTTGAGTATAGATCATCATTCGACTTAGCGCTGAGCCAAAGAGCGAAAAAGCGCTTGATCGCGAGAGCACTTTCTTTTCTAGATACGAAGTCTCAGATGTAAGCTTCGACGAAAGAAGGTATGTTGGATAGCATATCCTGGGAAGAACCCAAGTAGAATATAGGTGGCGGATGCGAGGGAGATTGAACAGAGGCTCTCGATTCCGCTGTCCCAGACCCGAAATCGTTCAGAATCGGAATGCCAAGCTCTCCTAGGCTTTAATTCGGAGTCCAGGTCAGCGAGCAAAGTCTTTCTCCAGATTCTTCTTTCTCTTCCTATTAGTGAATGAATTCAAGTGTGGATCGAGTAAGCCTTGCAGATTGGGGAAGTTGTAGATTAGGTCTTTCCTGTTCCTGACTTAAAGGAACTCTAAGAGGGGAGTAGAAGATAGAGTGTAAGTGTTATAGATCTGATAGTTGTGACGCAATCGGGGTACGTCTTTCTTGACCGCTCTTCTTCTTTCTATGCTTGGCTCTCGGGTCAGGAATTGAACTGTTTTACCGCATGAAAGCACTCACACGGTCTCATCCAAGAGTACACTGAACCACGTCTAATACACACTAGAACGCACTAAAAACTCCAGAAGGGGTAGTGGAGCCTCACGTTGTCTTATACTTCGGTCAAAGGACAGAACATAAATTCAATCAATATCGAAAAAGCAATGCAATATCGAAAAAGCAATATCAAACAAAACAAATTCAATATAAAAGAGTAGGCGTGGGCAGCTAGTCGCTTATAGGGGCGGGAAGGCTCTTCTTAGTTCCGCTATGTGGCCTGCTCGTCTGCTTCGTCCTTCTCTTCATCGCTCGTCTGCTTCTTGCTGGTCTAACCTCTATTAGAGATTTTGATGATGGAGTTCTCTAAATTCATACTCATTCCTTCCGAACCGAGTAGTATTTCGTGAACTACCTGACTCTGGTCTTTCTGAGGCGGTGGCCTCGGCTTTTGAAGAAGGTGGTAGTAGTAGCGCACTTTCTCTCTACCCAATTAGTAAGTCCGAAAGATCTGCCGTTCGTCACGTCGCTGCTTCCCTAATTAATCTTTCCTCGTCCCTCTTCCTTTAGTCACACTAAACTCGCGATCCTTCTCCTCCCTTCGGTGAAGCCTACCCACCTACTCTACTGAAAGAGCTCCCTGGGCACCCCTTCCAATGCATGCCTTCACTTTCCCTGTAGCACCTATCGAATAGTTCGACGAGTCTTTCGTCTCCGATTTTCTTTTCTTTCTTTTCTCTAACTATATGTAGCAGTCCAGCCTTTGTATACCATACATTGATCTTACCGAAGCTCCCGATCACGCTGCCTGTGTGAACTGCTAACAACAGATCCTTTGAGTTTGAGGACAGATAGTAATAGATCTTTCTTTTCCTTCAATAAATGGACGGAAACTCAACGCACGGGCAAGACGTCAAGTTCCATATGCTGAAATCGAAACAAGGGGAAGTCGGGCTCTAGCTGCTTCATTTTTTTTTCAATGGGAGAAGTATTACCCATACCCTCATGAAACAACTCGATAGGTATAGCACCGGTAATGCCCCGTATGCTAACATGCAAACACAAACTACGGTTACGGCTAAAACTGCTTATTTGTCGACAACAACCCCTATTCTGATGAAATTGCAAACAGGGGAATCGACAACAAGAACAGCGCGGACAGGGAAAAGGGTTCATTCAAGTCCCTTAAGAGCCGTTTACCCAAGAACTAAGGCAGGGAGACAGATTGACTATCTTCCTCTTATCTATTGAGAACCCAGAGCTGAGGAAAGTCCTACCGGTGATGAAGGACTCCTATTCAATAGGAGAGACTGAGACCTCCTTCTCATCAACTGAGACCAGCTTATTACTTACTGGGACCTAGCTTACTACTCCTACTGGAAGCTGGAAGACTCGCAAAGGAAGGCAAAGATAGCTAATAGCAGCTCATCTTTTCCTTATTCAACTACCAGCACTGGAAGGCTATGGAAAATAGAAGCACTAGGATATAGGAAGAACGGACGATAAGAACCGTATCGGACGTTACACTTCGTGATCGTAGCGAGGGAGAAAATTAGCTTTCAAGTAGAAATTCTCTCTCTATGTTCACTATTTCTAGTTTATCTGAGCAGATGGAGAAAGAGAGGTGCGGAGGAGGGAAGACTTTGGAACACTTGACTTGAGGTGATGTCTTTAAGTCCTGTATTCATCTGTACAAATTGGCACACTTAGAACGATACCCTGTGGGTCTCGCGCGTCAAATGAGATTAGCTCAGTCTATATATTAGATATAGAAGCTTTTTTTAATAGTGTTTTTACTCTTGATTGAAAGTGGCGACCAGTACAAGGCTCCAAGCTAGTCAAGACCTAGTTGTGAGGAAGTACCGACCTGAGGGACTGACTTTGAAAGGTCTCTTCTCGCACTTATCCAAGGACAACTTCTTCGCTCAAAGACTTCTTGCTTTTCTTCCCCGGTCTTTCGACAACGGGAATTCAGTTATAGCTCAGTTGGTAGTTCCGGATTTAGAAAAAGGGGCGAAGAGCTGAGCTGAGCTGATAGGCGAAGGAAAATCTTTGAACTTGCTTTCGGGCGATGTCCTTACTAAACGACCGGATGTAGGGTTGTTCAAAGCTGCAGATTGCCGGCCGAGCAGGTCTTGCACGTAGTGCAACTTGACCTATACTGCCCAGCACATTGGGTCCCGCTCCTACTAGATCCATACTTGAATTCAATGAACGAAGGAGTACTCTATGATAAGCCCTTCCGTAGAGAATGAAAGATTTTCGTTAGCGTGCGGATCGGACTCGGCACAACACTTAAGCAAGAGGTGCCCATGTCTGTATCCAGTTCGGCACTAATGACTTCTTTGAATGAACTGCTGCTCTTCTTGCGTTAATGCTTTCCTGAGTATTAGGTGCCATGATCTTAGCCTTTGACTTGGGATTTGATTAGATAGAAAAAAGATAGGGAAGATTGGCACTGCTACTGCTCTAATGGATGAAAGAAGAGAAGATTGGCATGACACTGCTCTTTCACTTTAGGAATTTAATGTAGGCTTGGGACTATTCATCCTTGGCTGGGTCTAGGGTAGTTAGTAGATATAGATCTCGTCTTCGCAATGGGTCTAGGGTTTGCTTCTGCTGCTTCTTCGCTGCTCCTAATTCATCTGTAGCTTAGCTCTCGCTTCTCAGTTATTGAATCAAGGTGAGGTGCAATATCGGCCTGTCTTAGCCGAACCATTTCTTTGGTCTGACCCCTTCCTTCCCCACAATCGCTCGCCAGCAGCTATCTCTCTGTCTTCCAGAAACTTCTTGTAACTTCAATGGACCGCCAGTATGGTTAGAACTAAAGCCGTGCCCAGGAAGGCCCCAGCAGCCGTCTTCGATGAAAGGGAGGAGTCTAAAGGGAGACCCACTCTTTCGCCTGCGCTCTTTTTCGAGGCCTTGTCACTATTGGCTTTCCCCCCAACAATTCTGTACTATAGCTATCCAGCTGACGAGTTTACCCTAGCAGCTATCCAGCTGACGAGTTTACCCTAGCTCTTGTGCTCCGGGGAAAAATCAGGGAAGGTGTCTAGGCCGACATTGAGACGAGAGCAACTGAGGCAGAAAAGGGAAGCCCTATCCTATTTCTATATTAAATACTTTGGTCCTTCACCCAGCCCCATATCCAATTAGTAGAGATCGAGATGGGGAGGAGCGAGTGATAACGACGCGCAAGCATTTCCTCTTTTCCGGACGAATCTTTGAAATGGAGCTTCCGAGCCGGTATCACTTCCAAGCAAAGAACGGACCGAGGAGCAAAAAAAGAAGAGCATCCAGCAGCCTTAGCTTCCCTTGAGACTGCCTAGGGAGAAATCAAGCGCCGAACCTTAGCCCGGCTAGAGGGCATCCAGCGGGCCCTTACTCATAAACTAAGGGCGAGCCTAGTTGGATCTTTTATACAATCTCCCTAAATTTAAAGTATTGCGATCCCTCAACTATTACACTCTCTTCACTTATGGACCATTTACTTAGGGGAAAGTCCGTTTAGGCGAAAAAGACGGGAAGTACAAGTCGAATTGGGGATCCTTGTACTAGCGCTTAACTCAGGCACGATCCGTATTTGAACTTTCTGACTAACTAACTAGCAGCAGCCTATTCATCATAAGTAGGAACAGCTTATATATTTTATCTTCTGATTCCGCTAGGGATGATGATAGGTCTGATGAAGCAGCTAGTTCTGGATAACAGTATGCCCATTTAGATTTATTTAGTAACCCGAAAGAGGTATTCCCCTCGGGGCAGGGTACACTCAGATTACAATATCAAACCTCTTTACTTATCCCCTCGGGGAAGTTGTTTGTGAGATGAGTTGAGTAGATGGAGTCCAGCAGAGCAAAGAATTCCGATTCAAAGAATTCAATATAGAAAGGACAGCTGAGCAGAACAGATAGGGTTCAGAAGTGATTGAAGTAAAGTAGGGAAATATATAGTAAAGTAGGGAAATGGCCAATAAGCTTCCCCACTCTCCATACCACCTGCACACGAAGAAAGCAAAGTAGCAGATTGATTTTTTACTCTACTTTAGCTTATATTAATCAGTACCCCATGACTGGACACTGATTCTGCTATAAGCAAGCTCAGTATCTAAATGTACTTCTGAATACCAGCTCAGTCAGTCCTGAACTCCAAAGTCGAATACCCGAGTATTCATAGTAACTTGGTAACTTGCCTCCAGCCCCACTTCTACGCTACGAACACACCGGATATTGATAAGAGCGCTTACTCTTCTTGTAGGAATACTATTATAGTCAATATTTGGGAAAAGTGAAAGATGATCAGTATAGCTGGCATGCTATGCTTGCGAGGTCTATGCTCTCTTAGGAGCTTGATTGATCCGGTCGGTCGGCTTGAAGAATGCATTTATGTCTGCCTCACCGCGGGTTTAAAATAGAATTTCTCTATTCGCCTCTCTGGGCATAGAAGTCGGATGCTTGATTGGTGAGAGCTCCCTGGCAAATGACTCAAAGGCTAAACCTACCGTGTCAAGTCTATAGAGGTTAGAATAGAACCCGGGCGCCCCTTTCTCTCTTCACTTAGAGTTCTGCACGTCATCTACTCCATCTGGTTGGAGGTGTGCCTTTCTTTTCTAGACCTATCCAAGTCAGAACTCCAAACAATGCGATTGAACACAAATCGCCTACTAACTACATCGTGTGAAGATTCCGTAGAAGATAGATTGTGAAGAATGTCAGTAGAAGATTCCGTAGAAGCAGAAGGTCAAGAGCCTACTTCCTAGCTCTTTATCCCGTGTCAACTCTACTGATTCTAGTATGCGCCAGAAGCTTAATGAGAAGTTCTAGTATGCGCCAGAAGCTTAAACAGGAGAGCAACCCTGTATAAGTATAATATTTCTATATCTATCGTTTCCCATCTCACTTATTGAGTGATCCCTCGTAATCCCATCTCTCTATGTAAGGATCGTTTCCTACAGATACAGATGATACGGCCTATGAGGCTACTACAGAGGAGAGGCTGCTACTGCTCCTACACTGTTCAATGGCCCTGATGTAGGGCCTAAGCCCTCTCATTCTGCTTGCTTCTTCTTCCTCGATAGCTTGAGCACGGTAGATTGGATTGCTTACTTTCTTCTACTAATGGTAGGAAAATCCGGATCCTTCATCTTCGTATTATAGACTGGTCCAGCTCTTCTCTTAGGCAGAGTCATTGGATTCCGTGGGACAGTGAGGCAGAAGCACTCGATTCGGAATCTAGATGGTAAGATCCAAAGGGTTGAGTATGAATGCCTCCCAAAGATATATATGTTTTCACTGTGGAAAGTACGGGGTCATTGTCAAACTGTTGGGAAGGAATATAGGATATAAATCCCTCTGCAGCCGACTGGAGGTCAAAGTAAGTAACTGAGGACATCGTCTTGAGCCTTTCGCCCCGTCGTTCTCACTCGGACCTTCTCTTTTATCTTGGAAGTCGATATTGATCGTGGAAATCTCGTAGAAAGTCTTCCCGTCGAATATTTTAATAGCGGTGAAAGGCAAGAGATCAAGCTATTCATAGAGATGAATCAAGTAAGTAGCTTGTAGTTAGCTCATCGGAGTTGGATGCGAGATCTCCAATCCATATGGAACAAAGAGAAGCGGGAACGAACGAAGAGACGGAAGTCCGCTCAATCCCTGACCTTGGAGAGCACGTGGCTACGAACCCCCGACTTCCATTTCAGTAAGGGCGCTTTCTCTCTCTTTTTCAAATGCGCCTCTGGAAATAGCAAGAGGAGACGCTTGGTTAAGAATAGGGTTCCCCTTTCCCCTCTTTCGGGGTTTTGGTCGGAAAAATTTGAACATAGTACAGCAAATACGATTGTCATTAGTGTTCCTAGGATGGATCCTCGTTGACTTCCTTGGATTAGAGAGTGGTGAGGGAGGAATGAATTGAAAGACCCGATTGTTAAGGGTTCGTTGAGGGCTTATCACCTACTTGTGTAAAAGCATCCGATAGGGAGAGGCTAAACGGGCCCTTTTCTCGCTCCTTTCAGTCGCTCATACGGGTCTGACTATTGTTGTAGCTAGACTAATATGGGACTCTTTAGTGCTTGTCTTCTGTGGCGGATCTGGTCTCCTTGTTCCATTTGATAATGGAAGTGAAAGTCTGGCTAAGCATGTGGTTTCAAGTTCACCCTCCTATACGCATTTCCTACCGCTGTCGAATCCGGTCTTGAATCAGCAAGAGGTCGTCAATGGAAAGACTCAATGGCACTCCGAGGTCGTCAATGGTCATTCTATCTTTCCTCACCTGATAGCTATTAGCTTTGGTTATGTTATATAATGAGAGGAGTACGCGCTCAAAGGCTAAAGGCTATAAGATCGTGCAAGGCAGAGTGCTCATAGTGACCTGTGATAATAAGAAGGCAGAATGTACGGGAGAAGAATCACACTGACCATTCCTTGATAAAGTCAGATGATCTCTTCTGCCGCAAAGAGAATGAATATATATATATAGCCTGCAACTAATTCAGCTTCCGCTTCTGGGAGATCAAACGGAGCTCGAGCACAGTTCATACTGTAGCCTGTAGCTTTGCTTTTGGCTTTGGCCATCGGACATGTTTGAGTTAAGGAGTTATTTCCGGTTCCTCATCCCTCTCCCGAGTGGTCAAGAGAACTACCTAGGCGATTCAAGCAAGGAGCGAATGCTTGATCTCGAGCGAATGAGTCAAGCACTGCACTCAAAGGCTCTAACACAAGAAGAAAAGAACCAGGGCTCCGCTACTCCGTACGAGATTCTGAAGAAGACAGCATCTCTATTATTATAAAATGAAGAAGATCCCGGAAGAACAAGCTCTTAGCTATGACGAGGAGAGGAGAGAAGAGAGCTTGAATTGATTTGTAGAGAGAAGGGGTGAACCTTTCATTAAGTATTCCTTCAATTCAGTTCATAGGCAAGAAGAGCGGTTTCTAACTTGATTGAGTAATGTAAGAGCTGCACTGAGTCTTCGCTTGATTGAGTAAGAGCTACTGAGTCCTCTATCTATGACTAGGCAAGAGCGCGCTCATCGCCCTTCCACTACCATAGTTCAGCGGAGGGCTCTCTCTATCTCTCCTTTCTAATAATAAAGCAAAGCTCGCTGCTCGGCTCCCTTAGGTGATCCGGGTCGGCTGGTCAGGGAATTAGACCACATTCTTTCTCTTTCGCAGAGACGGTTGATGAGTTTTAGACGTGAATAGAAGGAATCAACGTAATCGTCCAATCGGTTACCATCTCTGGGCAAGCTGCCCCTCAAGACGCTACGTATGGTGATGGATAATGCCAAGTGTGGGGCACTAGGCAGTCTTCCTTATTATTTTGCCTCATAACCCGAATAAGGTTAGAACTGAAGGATGTGCTAACCATGATATTATCTGGAGAATCTGGTAGGTTTCGATTTAGATAATTTGTTAGATCTCCCTGCTCTATTATATCTTTCCGTCCTTCGACACTTTTCTTGATCTACTTGAGGGAATTGCACTTTCAAAACTGGCTTAGGTTGCACTTTCAAAACTGGCTTAGGTAAGAACAAGAAAAAGCCCTATTCTATTGGCTTAAGATTCGTGAGAAAGAGCAGGATATGTTGGTTCGAGAGTGAGACCAATAGGGAAACATAAGAGGGAGTATGTGAAAGATCCATTGACACACGAAGGTGGACTCGTCTGTAGGAATAGGAAGGCCCGAGCGGGGGCCCCCATTGCAAAGGAGAGGGTCGCACAGACCCCTATACCAGCTAACTCTCGTAACATAACCCTAGCTCTCAAC